>CM023491.1:43702451-44123370 GCA_013339685.2 Hyalomma asiaticum | reverse complement strand
AAGAAGCGTTCACCGGCAACCCATGTATATATATAGGCGCTGGATCTTGACTTCCAATGAAGTGCTGGTGGGAGATTTCACTTGTGCATAGTTGAACCATGAGGATTCGTAGCGTGTGCGTTAACTAAATTAATCCGGAACTCGGCACGATCTACGATGAACCCCCGAGCTTCGCCCACTCATCATCATTCACTCCGTGGATATGCTGTAATTTTTTGCCTGTTCTCCATCGCGTTTAGCCATCTCCTCATCGAATCAAGCATCCATCTTCCCCTGAACTTCTAGTTGGACACGACATCAGTGTAGCTTGCTAATGCGCCTGCTGCGTCGGATTTCACCAAAGAATATTATGCACATCGGTTGCACTTTCCTTCTCAGGCGGCACCGCGTTTACTGACTCAGCCGGATGACGGCGTAGAAAGCGGGCACGTCTATATTAGGTTACTACATTGGTATCGCACCTCCGCTGGAATCGCGCCTTCTACGGTTTAGTGGCCATAAACACTTCGTCATTGCGATATCGTCGCACGTGCTTCAAGCATCTTAGTGCTGTAACAGGGTACTCTTGTGAAAACAAAACTAAAACACACTTACTCTTTTTTACGATCAGTGTAACGAACTCGTATGGTCGGTTTGCTGCTGTCCCCTGTGGTTATCAATTGCACACATGAATCTCGCACTCCGATATTGCTTGAAGCGACCACGGAGAATTTTCGGTGTGCCGCGTACGTCTGCGCGGGCAAAGCATAGGAGTGAGTCAAGACGGTAAGGTAACGCCAGTTGAAGTTAGAAGACATAGGTGAATGCGGCACATGTAATCGTATTTACCAACCGATACATGTGCCACCCCGGTCTGACCACCAACCAATGCCTCGATAAATGTAGGGCAAATGAAACAGTCAAACACACTTTACTGGAATGCCTGGCTAAAGATTTGGAAGAACGTCTCTTCAGAGTGGTTCGTGCCTGCTTCGTAAGTACCGCTAAATGTCGAAAGAATAGTATGTCCTGTGTCCTCCACTTCCTTGACACGTCAGGTTCTTAAATCTCTTTCCAAGTTTCTGGAAGACATCAGCTTAATCAATACGCTTTAAAAAGTCCTACATTTGGAATGATATTGTATCTGCACAAATCTCTCTCTTTTTTTCTGCGCTCGTACTTTTAGGGCATTTAAAATCACGGCAGCCCCTCCCTACACATACCAGCATGCCGGTGCCAATTTCTTCGCCGGCAAAATTATCTGCTTTCATCACAGCTTTCTCTCTTTCTCACTTTTCTCTCCTTAGAGAAGAACGCCAGATTTAAAATGATTGGTGACAGCCAACTTTATTCATATAAGATGTTCTCCATGGAGGCATTTCAGAAAAATTGCCAAAGAAGGTCCCAAACCTCGTGGAATTCGTAGATGGCGACAGGAAGCGAGATATATTTATAGCTACGCAATGTTCTTTATTGAAAACAGTTCTCCCGGGTGCCATATTTCTCCAGCGTCACGCATATTAGCCCGGATAACCCGCAGAGAAAAATTACATTTAATATCATGCATTAAAAGCCGCAGGCAATGCTGAAATATCTGAATATAGAAGCAGTAGAGCAATGAGTAAGCACATTTGTGTGTTTGTCCCTTATACATGCGCTGCGTTGGTCCCTGGGTCAAACCACAGACTAGGAGGAATTTTTCGATGAACTGAAAAGTTTTCATTACAGAGAAATCCATGCGGATTTCCTCGTAACTTACATCTACAAACGTTTGGATGCAAATTTATTCTTACATAGACGTTACTGCAACTTGCGAGATTCCGCATCACTCATTTGTCATTGCGCCAGCTGTGAAGGTGATAGTATTGTGCTGGTTATGGCACCTATTCTTTGTTTCTTTTGTGGAAGTTTCATGCACCTGCCTCTTTCTTCAAGGTTACTGACCTGTGCAAAAGAAAGATTTTCGGTTCCATCAAGAGGTATGTCGTTCCACGGCCATCGCGCACTGGCCAAAGCAGAGATGCTGACCAGCACGTAAATGACGGTGCCTTTCATTGTCTGAGGAGTGGCGTTCAATAGGAGGAGGAATCCTATTGGAGGAAAGAAAGATTAAAATATAACCTACTACAGCTATTCGTTAGAGCCTGAACTCATTCACTGTGTCAGAAGGCCGAACCTAATGTTGGGACAGTGCTGTCATGTGCTATCCCGCTTTTGACCGCGAAAGATTCTGTATGTCGGAGATTCGCCGCGAGCTGCCCGATGTCACGCAGTTCCATTGTTAGTCGGCCAATACCGCAGGCGAAACGCAGGCAATACTGTGCGAAACGAGAGGGGTGGGAAAGGGCAGTCGTGTTGCTTGTGTGCTCACGACTGTGTGCAAGTTTACACTAAGTATTCGACAACAATATTAGAGCAATATGTATAATACTCATGTATTTCATACACTTATTATAACCTTTTTTGTCATAATTTGTTGTTATATATTCGTTACAAATTTGTGATAAAACAGAAAACAGTGCGAACCAGATTAAAGCTTCTTGATGCTTGCTGCTGAATTTCTTTTGACCCAACTGTCGAATGCAAGTCTTTATACAGCATAGGCAGTAGCAAAGGGCGTTTTTGCAATCTTCTATTATTAGTTGTTAAGGTCCTACACGAAGTGGTTACCCCTAATTTGCGCTCTTAAAGGCGAAGATGTTCCATGATGTACAGGATGACATCACACGCCACACGTCACGCCCCTGGGATTGCCTGCTCCAAAGGAGAGTGCAGCTACGAGCACAGCGGCGCGCCATCGCAGCGCCAGCGTTGGCTAGTGACTCTAGCCTTCTACAATACTGGTTCTTTTGAGGCTTCGAAACTATTTGCTCTCTGAATAACCAAACAATTTTAAGAATTGTCGCGTTACAGTGCCCCCAACTGAGCATTTTTAGAACTCAAGTGTTAAAGGACTCCCGATCCAGTAGTTAGTAACCTTCAATGTGTAACCGAAATTTGCTGTGTGTGTGTCCTTATGAGGGAACCTTCAGCACTCCTACTGGATTCAGCACTCCTAGTGGAACAGTAACGGAAAATTTATTTCATGCAACGTTTCGAGCGGAATCTGGTCTTCGTCAGGCATACAATACATCGGTTGTTGATGGTATCTATACAGATTGTGTATGAAGGAGCGAGGGAAAGGGGACAGATAAGAAGGGAGGAAAGATGACAGAGAGTGTAAGGGTCGTCGGAATGAGAGGGAGAATATGGTATGCCGAGGAGGCACCGGAAAAGACGCACAGCCAGGTGGTGAACGTGTGGGGGAGGAGGCGACCATTGTTGTGATGCATTGTGCAGCTGGTGACTGGAAACCGGATTGACAGGTGTTTGGCGGCCCCAGGGGAAGGAGTGGTTCAGGCAGCCCGTCCAGGAATGCCTGTAGTCACCAGCTGGTTTGGCGCCCTCACTCCCTCCCCCGCAGCGTGGTGGGCAGCAAGCGTACCCAATGTATTGTTCACAGTTCTCTTTTGTTAATGCGGCGTCGGAGTGTCGATCGCCGTTTGTGATTGGCTGTGAGGGATTCAGGGGCGGAGCAACCGGTGTATATAAGGCGGCCCTTTTTCCCTGGCAAGAGAGATCGGAAGCCAGGGTCGGAAGCACTGCCTGTAAAGTGTATATACTGTTCTCGTATATAAAGTCACGTTGTGTTTGTGTGAAAGGCTGGTCTCCATCCCTTAGGTATAGACAACGCAACGGCGGACAGGTAGCAGGAAGGCTTCCGTCCATCCTTCTTCGCAGCAGCAACGCTAGCTGGAGGAGCTCGGCTCCAAAAGAAACGAAGAAGAGAAGCAGGAAGGAGGAGAAGGGGGGAACAGAGGACGAGTTCCTCACCACGACAAGGTCACCTCACCTTCTCTATCTACCTTATCCCTTCCTGTGAAAATTTACTGAGAGTATATGAGTCGATTGTAGCGTCCGCGTGGCGCTGCATGTTTTTTGGAGTAAGTAGAAATGAATTAAAGTGGACGAAAGAACAAACGTTTTTGCGGAAAGAGTGTCCCACACTGGCCGCCATGGCTACGAGTCTGGGACACTTCACCTATGCTTTCCTGCGCTTGGTCGATTAAGTTGTTTCTAACAAATAAACGAGCTCTTCACCCCTAACCCTTAGTTATTTGCATAGCTTGGTCCTTGTTGCAGCAGACTTTGTGCCTTCAGGTAGCATACGAGGGCTTATTGGGCAGCAGCCATCTCGTCATGAGATCAAGTTCTACGTGACGCCTCCCGGCAATAAGGGCGTCCCACACTCGCCGCCATGGCTACAAGTGGCGCTGCCTAACACTCACAGAGGAATATATGCATAATTACCTAATAAGGTGGGCGGGGGGACGACCGCTTTCGCAGCTCAGCGGGACAGCATCGGACGCGTTATCCAAAGGTCGTGGGTTTAATTCCCACCGAAGACAGGTTTGCCTTTTCGTCCACTTCTATTCCTTTCTACTTGCTCCAAAAAAAGTTACAATACCACAATTAGGAACTTCAATAACTTCCCCTATGCTTTACTAGAATTGAATGTTTGTTGGTTCATTCGGTTATATCTCTATATATAAAATAAATAGTCGGTTTGGAGATGCTTCAAGAATATATTTACACACATTTGCAACTTACCTGCTCTTTCAGGACCAAACAAAACGGTGTGGGGAAAAGCTTAGCTCTTTTGTTCTATTCCTAAATCAATGCGTCATTTCTTTACTTTCAATAATAAATATTTAGTCATAATTTCGCTACCCCTCGATATTGCTCCGATTTTCGCCCTAAGAATAAATCGCATGCCTACATTTGTCTACTTCTCTCTCGAGTTCTGGCTATATTTCCGATATCCAAAACAGTAACTGTGGTAACAATAAAACCTCCTGCCCTTAGGGTTAGTCCCGTGTGTTCCTTCTAAACTGTTTCTTCTGGCGTCGTTTTCTCATTTTCGAACGTAAGGAGAATAAACTATCAACACTCTCTACGCTATGTCGATGAAACGTTAATTCCAAACTCAGCGACAAATACCATGACAGCAAAAAAAAACGGACAACAACGACTGGAATGTGCCCGCATTACGTACGTTGGGAGGCAAAGACAGGAACTTGAGAACCGTACCTCGTGACAGGCCTTCGTTCCAATCTCTGATTCGCCGCAAAGTATGAATCTACTGCCCAAGGTGTTCTGCCTTTTAACAGGATTCATACGAAGCGAAAGGGAGAGCGAGAGAGATATTTAGTTTTGCAGTGGATGTCATACCGCACCTTGCACAATAGCTACTGCATTATTATTTTTTTATACTTCGCATAGTGCTTTTGAATAGCTTACGAAGCTCGATGCAATTATCTCAGGTAATCTGTCCGCCATGCTGTAGGGCTCTGTCAGCGCGCTTGACGCTTGGAACGAGAACGCATTTCTACTAAAAGAGCTGCAGTTTTGAACTCATGGTTAGTCGTGGCGGTATTCTGGAGTTGTGGCGCATAATTATGACGACGACTGTCATTATTCCCCTTCCACTATTTTTTTTATCTACACTTCCCTCACTGCGCTTGACGTCGCTGGCTTAGACATCCTCACTGTACGCATTTCACTTATTCGTTAATTACGTGAAAGGACTCGAAATTCATAGGACCACATTACATGTCCACATATGTCATCTCCGAAATGTATAAATTACCACCAACATTAACGGCAAACAGTGTAGACGCGTATGAACAAGGAAGAGAAAGAATAATTGGAAGCGCTGTTCTAATTATTTCCCGCGCTCTTCATTGCCCATGAATACTTTCCCTGTCGCGGAATCTTATGATGCCTGTACACGTAGAGCTCAAAATATTATACGGAGAACGGGGCAGTTAGGAGTTGGAGAAGACGCCATATGCGTACTGGATACAGAGAATGCAAAACCTTTAGGTGTGCGCGAATATTCGAATATTTCGCAGATTTGTCGAACATTACCTTTCGAATATTCGTACGTCACTTGAAGCTTAGGTAATGTTTAAACGTCCGACGTGTTCGAATGTCCCGAAATGTTGCGCCTTCACGCTAGATGAACGAGACCGGCAATGACCATTGTGATAAGAGTGCAGCGGCTCTGTACGCTGCCGATTCTTATCACTATGGCCATTGCCAGTCATTCCTGGTCATCACGGTGGTAAAAAACGAGTCTGGAAGTGTGTATACGACTTGTCGCCGCTAACATTCACTATCAGCCCCGCCACGGTGGTCTAGTGGTTATGGCGCTCGGCTGCAGATCCGAAGGTCACGGGATCGACTCCCGGCTGCGGCGGCTGCATTTCGATGGAGGCGAAATGTTCAGGCCCGTGTGCTGTGCGATGTCAGTGCACGTTAAAGAACCGCAGGTGGTCGAAATTTCCGGAGCCCTCACAACGGCGTCTCTCATAATCAGAGCTGGTTTTGGGACGTTAAACCCCACAAATCAATAATCATCAACAACTTTCACTATCAAAGGAAGTACCATTAACTAAGCGCTCGGCGGCGCTGTTAACGCCTCTCCCATAGATCTGCAGTTATCCCTGTCCTGTGATAACTGGGCCGAATGTATCCCCGGAAACTTCCTGATCTCATCTGCCCACCTAACATTCTGCCGCCCCCTACCACGCTTGCCTTCTCTAGGAATCCACTCTATTACCCTTAACGACCAATGGTTGTCTTGTCTTCGCATTACACGGGCCGAACACTGATTACACATGATTACAGTGTCGTTAATGGTGATGTAGATGACGATTATGTGGTTTAGTGATATAAAGTTGAGTCATGCATATTTTTCATACAATGACACCCTGCCTTTCTAATATTGGGGCGTATCAGGTGGACGAGACGGCCAGGAGTGCACCGAGGCCTTGGCGGCGACAGACAGACAGACAGATAGATTAGATAGATAGATAGATAGATTCACGGTAAGGTGGCTGAATGCTTCGCATTTAAAATGACAATTAGAAGACGCATGCATGCCGATGTGAGTTTTCATTGTTTTTGCTAAAATGTATACGTAAGACGGGATTATGAGCGAGTGGCGAAATGTTGAGGCCCGTGTGCTGTGCGATGTCAGTGCACGTTAATGAACTCCAGGCAGTCAATAGTTGTGGAGCCCTCCACTACGGCTTCTCTCACAATCAAACCTGGTTTGGGGACATGAGGCCCCACAAACCAATCAATTGTGAGCGAGTGAACTGGGAGCTATAATAACTCCGTTCCACTGCCGCATCAGCATTGTGCACGACATGTCGACCGCTTCATCCATCAATCGAAATCCGCGTTTTTATGTTGATGCCTTCTGCCAGCGCAGCGGCTGCCCTCGCTGACACCGTCATTGATGCGTACTTTCGGCTATACCAAACTGAAGAGAAAATTTGGTGCGTTCCTGTGCCGAGTGAAGAAAGCGGGAAAGTTCTACTGGTGCATTTATTCCAGCTGCGATGAAAACAAGCACTTCTCCGAATCACTATAGAGGTACATATAGCAATACTTCTTAGCACTTAGAAATGACAGCCGTTTTATGCACCTTTCATTTTGCAATAAATAACCGCTTCCTAATTAAACGAACGAGCATGGCGCTTGCACCGATCGGAGTGTTTCATCGGTGAGCACCGGAAACAAAGATCAGTTGATTTGTGTTGTTTCTCTGTTTCATGTTAAACGAAGTGAGCTGCTCAATCACACGAAGTGAGCTGCTCAATCACACGCTTGGAGACCGACAACGCCAGCTGTGACAGCCACATTAGACGAGAGAGGCTCTGGGAAGGGAATACAGTCACAGGCAAGGCAGAGAGCGCGTGAGGGTTTGTTTGCAGACTTGGCCGCTGCCAGAGCATGCAGAGCCGCGCTGAGGATAGTCGGTTGAAGGTTGAGACCACATGTAAGCTCCGCCCACAGTAATTGCAGTCGCGCCTTGGCTCAAGATGTATGGATGACGTACCAACATAGGCGATATTGTAGAGGCAGTGATAACTGCGGGTGAGGCGACCGACGACTTAGCATCGTTGAAATAACCTTCTCCCGTTGACTATCTTCAGACTCTCGTCATCCATGCGTTGCCCAGTCTAGTAGGCTTTGTGAGGCTTGGGAGCACGAGAAACAGAAAACACAGAAAACACCACGACAGGGGGAGCGCAACACGGCTTTATTGTGCTGGAGCACACTTCACACGTGGTCCGGTGCCCAGACATAACACGGATTTTTCACACCCATGTGAAGGTCCGTGATTTCTGAATCATATATAGCTTCCGAAATATGATCCCAGGTGTCATCGCAACCATCATAATTTTTTTGCACTGGGGAAACCCCATGTCTTATGGCATCCTTGCAAGTCAAGTACAGTTCGCCATTGAAGTCGTCCTCGAACACGTAATAGTCTGCACACTGAGAAAAAAAAAGGGAATAAGATGGTGAAATCCTAGCCCACACCACGTCTAGGGAATGATGGAAAAAAAAAAACGTGCGCTTCCAGGATATTATAGCCGGTCGATTCTAGAGATTTTGGAGCCAAACTCGGCATCTGATTATGACATTATATCAAAAGATAACTAAAATTCACAAAACGGAGGGTGTATCTGAGGGCGAACGATCCGTCCTAGCGTGCTTAAATACATACATACATACATATATATATATATATATATATATATATATATATATATATATATATATATATATATATATATATATATATATACAAGAAGCACATAAGTATAGAAGCACCATTAACTAACCTCTCGGCGGCGCTGTTAGAACACATGTATACATACAGGTGTACTGCACGCTTTAAACCAGAAACAAGCCTCCATTATAGACTTTAGTGTTCGTTTCCATGTCCTCTGCGTTCTGACGTTTTATCAATAAAATTTAGACATGACAGGCTAATTTAGGGAGCGCGCACTTCATTAAGGTGCAGTTTCCACTGATATCCACAGGCAGGTCGCGGGACTCGACTGAAGCGCTGAGGCAAGGTATCGGAGTCCCTAAATGCACTGACGGCTCGTTGATGCTGTTTCCTTGGATATAATTATGTCACAAATAAGATATTATTGTGGAAGGTGAATTCGTGTTTTAATACTCAATAATTGATTGGATCTCCGAATCTGCATACGTGTATTGAATTCGTGTTGGCCCTCCACTGAAAATCAGGCTTTATGCCTGGCATTGCGCTTTGACACATGTTGTTACGCAGTATTGCTTCAGTACTGCTGCCTCTGAAAAGAAAACAAAAGAAAGCATTCTCTGCTGCTCAGCGTAATGCACACGTAACGCCACTGTGGCAGTTGGTGGCAGCTTGCATAACACACTGCGGTTTGCTTGCGTCCCCTAACTATATAAATCATGCGCCTCATTTTACGAGAGACAGGAGGTATGCATGTGTAACACACATGCATGATGGCACACACACACACACACACATAATGGCACACACACACGCATAATGGCACACACACACACACATAATGGCACACACACACATAATGGAACAGGTGGCACGTTGTGCGTTATCTAAAGGAAAGGATGTCGTCGCGTTATGAGACAGCCGCTGTTGTCAGGCGAATATGCGCTAAAGGGAAACTGAAAATGATAACGTTCCCGTGCAGTATTCCTCAATGACGGACCAGTTACTGCGCTAAGATACCATCTCTCTAGTAGGAGAGAAAAAGCCACCAAGTTCATATTTGATTTCAGGCGCAAAAAAAAAAAGCAGAAGTCACGAGACAGCACACTGGACAGGGCACCTCGTCACATAACCTCTTCTCGTGATTAATGTGTTTTTTTTTGTGCCTTAAATAAATTGCGCATGCACGCCAACTACGTTCTTTTGTGGTGTTTAACGTCGCAAAACCAGCTCTGCTTATGAGAGACGCCGTAGTGGAGGTCTCCGGAAATTTGGACCACCTGGGGTCCTTTAACGTACACTGACATCGCACAGCGCACGAGCCTCAACATTTCGCCTCCATCCCACGACCTTCGGATCAGCAGCCGAGTGCCATAACCACTAGACCACCATGGCGGGGCTTTACTGGCAAGGTGGGCAACAATATTCCAAGCAAGCGGCGCCGAGCGTAGCCGAAGAGTTTGCCTGTGGTTGCTTGTTGTTTTGTGGGGTTTAACGTCCCAAAACCAGCTCTGATTATGACAGACCCCGTAGTGGAGGTCTCCGGAAATTTCGACCACCCGGGGTTCTTTAACGTGTACTGACATCGCACAGCACACGGGCCTCATCATTTCGCCTCCATCGAAATGCAGCCGCCGCGGCCGGGATTCGATCCCGCCACCTTCGGATCAGCAGCCGAGTGCCATAACCACTAGACCACCGTGGCGGGGCCTGTGGTTGCTTGACTACACTCTGTTTTCGGCTGGCAGTTATGCAGCGCACAATATCGTACAATCCCTTACAACATCGAGCTGGACCTGATGCTTGCTAAAATCTTGTATCGTCCACTTTTGTGTGTATTTGACTTCGTAAACGTGCGCATGAGTGCGCCGGACAAGGAAGTGGCGTGCATTTCATGGGGTTAGGACGGGGCGAGCAGAGCCCAAGAATATGCAGGCAGAGGAGCGGAAGGAGTAATCGAGGGTTTCTTTTTCAACACTGTACGAGCCTTCGGCGGTAAAATGTGCAACGCTGGGCGGAAGTGCTCCAGAAGCTGTGGTGTACACACCTCGACCTCCGCACCCCCAAAGGGGCTAGAGCGTGGAAGGAGAGAACAAGACGTTGATGAGCGGTGGCTTGGCTATCTGAGCGGACGAAGGACCACGACTCTCTGGAGCACTTTTTCATACCACGTCACCGTTTTAATATTCGACGCAAAAGATTTCTGGAAGTGGGCCCTGCGACATACGGGTGTAAATTTATCTCTCCCGGTGGCAGTATGTTTTGGTGCGACTGTGCTGTAATTTAGTCACCGGAACGTTTGCAAGGCCGTATGCTATTTTTGTCGTGAAACGAAAATAATTCAATGCTGATTAGCTTACTTTAGTTTTATTTATTAATAATTTTGATCTCAGCACCTGAGAATCAATATCGCCAGCCTTTGTCTCTCCACTTTTTTATTACTATTATTTTTCACCTGCAACCTCTGCAATGAATTATTCTTTCAACCTCACCTTCATTACTAAATTCATATCATGGATTATTTTTGTCTTGTCTATTAGTCTTCCTTTTCAGTGCAAACCTCTCCGTTCGTGGCTGATCCCCCTCGGCGGGTTGTGCCCAAAGCTTCAATGCGACAACCAACCAACCATCCATCCAATGAGAAAGTGGCACGAAGAGCGCGAGACAAGAAGGACAACCGCTTGGAATCACGAGTAGAACGGTGATTCGGTAGCTGATGAGAGCCGCTCGCTGGCGTCGTGGGCTGTGTCACCGAGTTAGGGCCTCGAACACGAGACTCCATACCGAGAAGGGTCATTTCGGGACGTATTCGAAGCTGCGAGCTGTGCCTGAGGACGAGGAGTTCCTGCTGTTTAGCTGACCCCTTCGATAATCACTCATTTGTCGGCGGAGTTGGGCGGCAAGATTCCTGAGGGGATCTCGGTGATTGAGCGCAAGCCACAGAATCGGGGCAGGCGCCATCCGGGCGCTACCGTGACGGTTGCTCGATCGGCCGGAAGTTAATGCGATCTCACTAAGAGGTCCCCTGCAAGCTGCTCACCATCCTTCTCACAAGCTGCTGAATATGACAGAGGGGTCGCTATCGACAACCTCGTCCGCATCACCACCGTGCTACGCCGCCTAAGTGCCCGCTGTCCTCCTTGACGAAGGCGTAGACGTAACGGGTGACATTTTTCTTGCGAACGTTGACGCTTAATTACGGGTCCTCGCCGTACATCTCTATATTATGCGTGCTCTGAAAACTGTGCCCGATTGGCTTTTGTGTATTGCAATTGAGCCTTTGTATTTTCCCCTGTCTAGCATTCCTATAAAGCTCTCCAGCTCTCCGCCGCCGTAGCCGGGTTCGAGCCACCGCCTGTGAAGTCAGCAGCCGAGCACCTTAAGCACCGAGGCGCCGTTTCGCTTCGTTTTATATTCAGCGAAAGCATGCAACTACACTCAACGTTTATCGCAAGGAAAAGACATCGCACCATATGCCTATCAAAGCGCGCTCGCGTCCGTCGATCGACTGCCCGTTAAATAACTGCATTGCCTTCGTCTGATTCCAAAAGCACATTTCTTCGATGTCGACCGTTTCATAATGCTAATACTGCACCTTCTTCGTTTTAATTGCGCGTTACAGACGACACGTGGTATCGCACGACACCTGCACGAGCCTGAACAGAGAAGTACAGCTGCATCACTTACCATTCGTGTTCTGTACTGGGCCGTGCCGGCCTCGGTGTGCGCAGCGGCTCGCTCACTTCTGCCTTCATGGCGAAACCTCTTAGAGCGCTGCGTTGTACTGTCGGCGTAACACACCTTTCACGTTCACTGAGGAAACCACACGGCGAATCTCGTGGCTCAAAAAGCGCACACGCGGCCGACTCGGCTGCACCAGATCGCAGGCTGCGTTCATAGAACAAAGAGATCAAATGGCGAAGCCCGCGACGACTGGACTTCGGACCTTCGAGCATGCACAGCGCCTGCGGCTCCTCGCCCATTTTCTTCCAAGCTTTTTGCAGACCGCAAGCGTAGCGCATGCGCGGAGGGAAAATCACGACGTTTTTTTTTTTCCCGCTCGGCTTTCTATA
The DNA here is from genome assembly GCA_013339685.2 of Hyalomma asiaticum. NCBI lineage: Eukaryota > Metazoa > Arthropoda > Arachnida > Ixodida > Ixodidae > Hyalomma > Hyalomma asiaticum. Next base: position 44,110,686 of record CM023491.1, on the reverse strand, counting down.
GCCCGCACGCTAGCCGTGACGCTGAGGCGTACCGCCTCCAGGCAGTTCGTTATCCAGTACCCGACTAAGAGTGTATGGCTCCTACTTTCGCGCTAAGAATAAATGGCATGCCTACATTTGGCTACTTCTTGATCGAGGTCTGGTCACATTTACAATATGCGAAGCGGGAACTGTGGTAACAATAAAACTTCAAGCCCTTGAGGTTTGTCCCACGTCTTTCTACTCTTGAGAACTGCCTTTTCTTGCGTCGTTTTCTCATTTTCGAACGTACGGACAACGAATAATCAACAAGGTGTAGGCTATATCGGTGAAACAGTAATTGAAAACTCAGCGACAAGTACCACAACAGTGAGAAAACGGATAAGAATGTCTGGAATATGATCGCATTACGTGCGTTGGAAGACAAAGGAGGCAACGTGAGAATTGTGCGACGTCAAGGGCCATCGTTCCAATCGCGCAGTCCCCGCAAAGTACGAATCTACTGCTCTACTGCAACAGCTGTTCTGCATTTTAACAGGATTCATACCAAGATGGAGCGAAAGAGGATGAGAGAGAACAAGATATTTGGCTTTGCGTTTACTGTCATACAGCAGCTTGCATGACAGCCACTGAATTATTCTTTGTCTACTCTTCACATAGTCCTTTTTAACGGCTCATGAAACTAGCTTCAATTATCTCGAGTAATCTGTCTGCCCTGATCTATGGCTGTCAGCGCGCTTCACGTTTGGAGCGCCAAAACGAACATAAGTACGCCATTTTGATAAGGAGGCGCCGCTAGACGAGGAATAAGGTCGCACGAACCGTAATGTCGAGAGATAAAAACGAAAGAAATCCACAGCATATCCACCGAGTGAATGATGATGAGTGGGCAAAGCTCCGGAGTTCACCGTAGATCGTGCCGAGTTCCGGATTAATTTAGTTAACGCGCACGCTGCGAGTCCTTATGGTTCAACTATGCACAAGTGAAATCTCCCACCGGCACTTCATTGCAAGTCAAGATCCGCCGGTGAACGGTTCTCCAGCGCGAGCAGTCGGTATTTTTCACCCAAGAAACTCGCTAGAAGACGCTGCCTGCGCCAACGTTGTCCTCACGGGTGAGGGCGCGTTATCCTTCTTTGCGAGCTGGTAGAGCATTCATCGAAGAGCGTTTCCATAGTCAACGCGCGCTTTCGCTCTCTCTCTTTCTGTCTCTCTCACAAGACAGCAGATGGAAGAGTGAGAGAGCTGGCGCGCCGGGAGGCACGCGCCGAGGGCGAGCGCGAGCCTCCCGGCGGCGCGAGGTGGCTACATACATACTACTACGGATATACTGCGGGAACGAACCACTCCCTAAGGAGCTTCGCCCCTAAAAGAAACCACGAATTAAAAGCCAGCCCAAATGTGACCGCCGTTCACGAAGGCCATACACACAAGGGCATCGAAGCATTTCTTGGAAATCACGTCGCGTGGCAGTACGTGCTAGACGACCTCTTTCTCCGAAACGCGCGTGAGCTGAAAGCGACGTCTTATGGTTTTGCGCAGCCATTGCGCGGACGCCTTTCTGCCGCAGTCTTATTTGACATCCCATGAGAGAGAACCGGTGCATTACGTATCAGGTGAACTGAACTTTATTTGGTTCTGAGAAGAACAAGTCCCCCCAAAGGGGGCTCGTCCGCGGGCCGCGTCCGCGACGGGACCCGGAGGTGGAACTGGGGGTAGGTCGTGGGCTCTCTGGACAGCCCGAAGCTGGTGCTTGTGGAATGGTGAGGAGAGCGGTCGACTCTTCTTCCGTGGCTGGAGACCACGGAAGAAGGCTACATTGTTGTTGCGGAGGGGTGCCGCAAGCTGGTGTTGCCGAACTGTACGTGTTATAAAAAATGAGGCAATGTGGGAGGGCGGATTTTGTTTATTTAGATGATTTCATGCCAGCTAAGTGTTTTCGACACTTCGCATGTCCTCTTGTATTTTGTTGTCCAGGCAGTGTACGCAGACATGCCCGAACCAGGTCTCGGGCATATCGAAGTAGTACCACCGTCGCGGCGTCGGGGGTTGTCATTAGACAGTAACCGGTGTCGTCACCCTCTTAGCGTTCCGGTGACGGCGTACTTGGGCCGGTGTACAAGACACTACCATAGCCTTGTGATCCGAGTAGTAGGCGGATTTTGCAAAGCGGATGTCTGTAGTAGGTTAAGCAGCAAAGTATCACGTAGGTGTTTTATGCCGCTCAATATTGCTCCAGACTTGTTGTGTTTCCTTGCTGTGCGTTTTATCTTAAAGGGGCACTGACACGAAAATTTTCGTCTGCTGTCTTTTCGCTGCAATACGTAGCTGGGGACCTGTTAGGCATAACACGGCACATCATTTGCTCCAGCGCGCGTCAGATAATCATTTACGGCTTGTTTATTACCCACTAGCTTCAGTTTTGGTTTGGGATAGCTCAAAAAACGGCAAGGCGCCCGGTGCAAGTGGCGCCATCTAGTGCTCGCAATGGAGTAAACGAGTTCGACCACGCGAGCACACATAACTGTGACATACTTCCGTACGACAACCGCCGCGTGCTCGTTTTTTTTCGCCTGTCGCACGTCCTGCGCGTCGTTGTCGCTGTTGCTGTCATCGTTGTTGAGTGGCAACTATTTTCTTGAGGTCTGGCGTCGCCGGCAGTCTACTAACGCAGCCGCAGCGAATAAGCAATGGTGGCTATGACGTCATCATTGCTAGCTGCTCTGTAGGAGCTCGGTTGCCGTGATGACGTCGCGGAAGTTGGGGGTCCCCTTCAAGTCACCTTTGCTGTTGTCGATGTCGCTATGTACGGCGTCTAGCGCTGGACTGCGCATGCGAACTTCAATATTCATTTAAATTACCTTCGGAGCTGTGTTCGCCATTGAGATTTAGTAGATGACATCTGTATGTCAACGAAAATCGATCCCGTAGGCTATCTTAGCAGCGAAATTTTGGTGTCAGTGCCCCTTTAATTCAAATATATACCGTAACAAAGGTTAGAGAGACTATGTAACAACAAAACAAGGTAAGGGGCACTGACTGCTCTCTGCGCGGCGCCTCCGAGCATAGAAAGATATTTACGGGCGATTTATATCTAGGTGAATGCTCCTCTTCCGGCTTGTCTATACCGCATTGTACAGCCTCTTAAGTTTTGTGTTATGTATTAGTGAGCGTTTATGAAAGAACAGCCTAACGCAAACGTGTTTTTCATAGTCAAGCTTTTGGTATGTCAAGGATCAATGACGTCTTTAATGCTGTTTAGAGGCACCTACACCGCTAGTCAATCAGAAAGACAACAATGAATTTTTTCTCCTGCTTATATCTCAATGTTGCCGTTTACGCTGGAAGGCGCACAGACATGGTTTCTGCTGTCAATACTCAAAGCTGTCCTCACAACTTCCCTATGTTTCAGGGATTATATTCAGATATCCCCCACATATTCCTTCTTGTCGCTCTCCTTTCCATGAAAACATACTTACAGAACCGGGCGTTACCGAATGCGTCGAGACAACAGTTCTTATATGTATTGAACAAATGAGTATGTTTTCTTAACTCGCCTAACACGTTTCCTTTCAATTTCTTTTGAATAAGAATGGTGGTCGCTGTCAGAGTCAGCTCTAAGGCTGTGCTAACAGGCTTCAAATAAGTGCTGCGCATTATATGCCAGGCTCGCCATGGTGAGACTGGTGTTTAGCTTGGCAGAGAAGAATCGAGAGAACATAGAATATTCTGTTACGCCTCATTTTCAGGAGCACTCCTGGAAGCTCGGTCCACCAACGCAGTTGTGCAGCGGTGCCTCTGGTGACGTCGGCTGTGTTGGGGGCGCTTCTGGACAACGCCGCCACATATTCCAAATATGCTAGAAATCGTTTGCAAACGCAAGGTATTTGAGGAAACCTCTTCGCATTCAAAAGGCGACAGCCCCTATTGTTGCGACCTACATGGGAAATCATTTGTGCAGCATCATCATCTCACGGAGCATCACCGCGTTCACACAGGCAAGAAGGCGAACTTTGGCGACATATGCGGAATATGATTTACATACGAGAGTGGTCTCAACAGGCACAAGCATAGACATGAACGCGACGATAAATGTAAACGCTGTTTATGCGGTCAATCCTTACCGGAATCTCAATCTGTTCACACACATCAATGCATCCACAGAGACGATAAACCATGTGCCTGCTGAAAACAGATCAGAATGTACCGCAGAAAACGGTTACGTGAATGACCACATCCACCATCTGTGTGCACCTCCCCATTTCTCAAAATGTGCTCGGTATCATCCAAGTGCAAGAGAATTGTTTTATAAGAAATCGCCTTGCCCGCCCAATAGGCATTTCTGTCTTCCTGGTGTAGGTGTTTCGCTAGTGAGTCCGTTCTCACGTCACGTGTGTGCACTGTTTACACACTATTCATGCGGCCATGTTCTTCAAGATTTCTTAAAATGGGCTTCATATTATACGAAAAGAAAATGTGGCTGGGTGTACCTACGAACGTTGTGTACGTGGTGTCATCGTAGCGGATAGCATTTACATCGTGACTTTTGAGCATAAACACGCGGAACAAACAGTACTTCTGCTCATTCATGTCACTGAAATATTGGCTATTGCCACGCATGTAGAAAGTGCGGTTGCTTTCGACAGAAATTAGCGGAAAGAAATGGACAAATTAAACTATCGTCATTTGCTGTTCCAGCTGTTCTCGTTGGTCCGAGAGTGGGCCGCTTATCACAAAACTATCATTATCATTAGCACTTGTCGCCAAGATTGAGAGTGAGAACTTTATTGAAAGGCAGAGAATTCAGGCGTCATTGAAACATCGCCGATATGCTACTTTGTGTGGGGAGGGGTGTTGAGGATAGAGAGACGAGTAGAAAGCAGTGCAAAACACAGTGAAAAAGAAAACTAAAAAACGTTGGACTTTGTGTTTCTGACTATAATGGCTAATTGCATTCATCTACATTATTAAAAGTTTTCATCGTCCTCCAGTGACGTCATGGGACACGTTGCATGATAGGTGAGGGATGGTTACACTGACTGATTGATTTGTGGTGTTTAACGTCCCAAAACCAGCTTTGATTATGAGAGACGCCGTAGTGGAGGTCTGCGGAAATTTCGACCACCTGGGGTTCCTTAACGTGCACAGACATCGCACAGCACACGGGCCTCAACATTTCGCCTCCATCGAAATGCAGCTTCTGCGGCCGGATGGTGACAATGGAGACGGAACCTGTCGAGTTGGCCTATACAGCGTAAATATGCAAATAAAAGGTCCTTCGCACGTCTATGTTGCGTGGGGCAAGGCAGAGGGTCTGAAACATAGCGAGGTGATAAAGGGATCTCAGTGAGTGACTGCGTGAAATTCCCAAGATTGAGCGTGCACTGCTATGCAATTCCCAGCGGCCGCCGTTCGCGCGTTCGCTTATTTCCTCTCTTGCGCGCAAGCCTTCAGCGGAAAACTGCGGTTGGCGGGCGCATGTGTTGCACGTACCAGAATGTGACAAAGGCGGTGCGCGTCAGTTTTTCCGGTGCACAGCATCTCGCGAAGCTATGTGTTTGTGCATAGCTTCATGTAACAAAAGCATGCGTACTCTCATGGCACCAAGCTGTGCAAAAACCCAGAGTGTAGTACAGAAAACGGGTTAGTGGGTCGGTGTGAAGCCGAAGCCACGCGTGCCGGATCTGCCACCGTCCGCTATTCGACAGGAACGTCTTCACGCGGAGTTCGGTGCGAAACATTGAGAAGCGTTCGCTTGGTCTCGAAACACCTTGCGAGGCGTTTCCCGAAGCATGAAACCACGTCGAAGAGCGGGTGTGCCAGTGACAAACCCGGACCAGCCAAATTCCCATCAGTTTCGCTGCTTCCCTGGCCTTGAGCCAATTGTTCAAGCTTCGCTAATTCTTTATTGTGTCATCTCGTAGCCCTTTACCATCGCGCAACCTTGGTCGACGATAAAGATTTTCTTGTCACGCTGCCTGACTGCGTAGCCTTCTAATATGCTTCATTGGGTAGTAAATGTCTATTAAATTAACGAATGTAGGAGAAGATGCCGGGAAGAAGGGCGAGGTAGGTCTTACGACTAAACTTTTTTTTGCATCATTAGCCAACTTGGCTATGTGACAAGTATTCCATGGAGGTACTATAGGCGCAACGTCATGTTGACATACCGCTCACTATGTTGCTATGGAGAATGTCTTGTCAACATCTGATGGCAAAAAAAAACGGAGGACGCTTAAGGTTCACAGGAGATCCACACAGCCACACTGACAGACATTACCTACCATTGCACAGACTGGCCAGTCCGGCGCGTTCACGAAAAGCGCCCACAATAAACGCACAGGGGCACTGACGAGCCAACCGGCGACCCTAGACAAGGCGCGGCGACCTGCCTTGGACAATGCGGCTCTACGAGAGCACCTGGGTTTAAACACTCAATATTCATGCAATAAAGTTTATTCTTCTACTGACTTGCGTTTCACAAGGCTTTTTACAGCAGTTTCTTTGTGTTAGATTGGTTACCCTGACGTCGATCGCCATGACTAGACAACATTTGTATACCCTGAATTTCTATGGAGAAAACGAGGGAAGGTTGTGTTAGATCAATTGAACGTGTAATTTTATAAAATACAACAGCCCTAAATTCTGGCGTAGTTTTCATTGAAATAAACCAGACTGTACCATATAAACCAAAGAGTTCCAAAGAAAAAATACACCGTGGCAAGCTTTATTCAGTGACATCATTGCTTCAGCACACGGATGCTTTTTAATTACGCGTGCTAATGGGGTGTTACGCGTGTTACGCTTGTTAACAGAAATCTTTCTCAAGTATGTGCTGCTTGGTCTCTGTGTTTACTGTTGACCATTATTTAGACTGTCCAAGGCCTTGCAAATACGTTTCTCAAATTCGTAGGCTTTGTACAAGGGTGTTTTGCATTCAGAGAGTGGGATGTAGAAGCATGCTGGATCAACATGCTCGACCTGGTCTTCGGGCACCCACACCACGCATGAATTGCTGTCTAGAAGGAAGAAAAATATTGCCGACTCGGGATTAGGTCATAAAACGCGCCCTATAGGAACAACTGGTAGTGCGTGCAACATAGCAAACAATTTTTGAAAAGATTTATTGCAATAAATTGGCCCTATGAGCTTCATCTTCTTGTTGACTGTTTTTATTTTGAAAACAAAAATTCTGTGTAACTGGAGCCAAGATTCTCATCTGGACCCTCTAAAGGTGCCTCTCATCATTTATGTGTGGACACCTTACAATGGAGCAAATTTTTATGCAGCTCCGGATTTTGACGTAGCCATCATGAGTCAGTTTTTCCTTTTTTTTTTCTTGGAGTAGACGCCGGAATCTCCTTATAAATTTTAGGAATTGTTGTGCGACGTCAAGGCACCCTATAAAGCCCCATGTAGTCGAACTTTCAAATCCCTTAACTACGCTAGTCCCAAATTAAATTAGTGACGCTATAACCAACACGTGTTATATCATCTTGGCCATAGTATTTCACATGCAGCATCATTTTACGCATTGCTTCACACTGCAGACTTTCATAGACGGAAGGCGGGCTTCTACATCCACATTCCGGCGGGCTGAAACAACGTTACGGGTGTCATCTGCGATGTAGGTGCTGCGCTTCTCTCTTCCGATATGAATGTTCTCGTCAAGCCAGCTAATGAAGCTTTCATAATCGTGAAGGTAGCCTGTTATGGAAACTCGCGCTGTTTGAAAATAGTGTTCATTGGCCACTGTCTGCCTGCGTACGTAAAGGCGCACCATTAAACACGAAAGTGTTTTATGCCAGGGTCCACCATTAAATCAGCGACGTACTCCCGTAACGGATGTTGATCTCTGAAAAGATGAACTTTACATTCCCGATGCAGAAGTTCCACACAGGTGGACGCGAACCCACCTTCACCCAGGATTTGACGAGAGGAGCTGGAAGCGCTACCGATACACCACCGAAACATTAATCACATGAGGAACAGATGGGCCTTACATGTTCACTACAGCGCTTTAATAGTTGCATTTAATTATCGTCCGGTTAAAGCAAAGCTGTTTAGTACAGTGAAGTATAGTGTTTAAAGGGCAACTCCCGCGATCTTTTTCACCATGTTCTGATATGAATGTTTTCCAATGGTACTGACTGTCCTGTAGCCGCCGGAGTGGTTCAGTTTGCTCAGAAACGCACCAATAATCTTAAATAAGCAACTGAAAATCATCTTCAAACCGAAAGCGAAACGGGTAGATGCTTCATGTAGCATGTGTGGTGACGTCACAACCTTCCCGTCATCAGAAATATGGAAGTGACGCCAAAGAAATGCCAGTGGCGAGGTCATCCAAGCTTCTCTGATCTTTACAGCGGCGATTTGAGCACTGAAGTATCGGCGTTTTGCTTTTGAATGCCTGCTCACGTCATCACCTTTGACGTCATCACCTCTGCAGCGCAGAGGTGATGACGTCAAAAACACAGGGTGCCCGCGTGGGAATCCGCTAAATTTCCTAAAAATTCATTAGAAAACTAAATGAAATGTATCCCCTGACCTGGCATTACAGTACCGAGGAGAATATATATTTAAAATTTTATTGAGATCAGTGGATACTGAAAAACCGCCGGGGCTGCCCTTTAACAAGCAACATTACTCTTAAAGTAACATCACCTCCTTTTTACTGCACTGTTGGTTCGCTTACGTTCGCTGAGGTGGTACCGCCATTTGGGAATGATAGATAGAGCGATGGAGATTGTTGTGCTAATCTGCGCCTGTAGTCAGCGCTTCGGTAATGTTCGCGCCTCGACCACCTCGGAAGTTATGGACGTGGCGTCGTCGTGACGGTGCGTTCCACGGTCGAAGTTAGAATGCTGCCCCTGCAAAATTCGTCTTGCGCTGCCAGGTGTGTTAATAGCGACGCGCACTGCTCCAGGAACGCAAGGACGGCGTTCAACAAACAAATAATTGGCATTTCGTTACAGTGGGCTGTGATCCGCTGCGAACCGGTTCGGTTGACGATCGCTGACAGCCCGTTCCCCTGACAACCCGTTCGGTTTCGCTTGCAAGGTGTCACCGTTTGCGAACGCTCCTTGTTTATGGCAGATGTGCGCAGGGCGCTGGCACGTGAAATTCAGTGTTTCCGGACCAATGTGAGTCGTTAGAGAACTTTCCCTCGTGTACAACTGTCGAGGATCCCTGTGCCGTGTCGAGTTTCCGCTGATGTCTACTTGTAAAGTGTTCACATGTTCACAGCACCCAAGAGAACTCCCCCGGTTAATTCGCCAGATTGCCGCTAATGCATTGCACAACTTAGCGAAGACAGGTTTCACTTTCGTGTTATACCGGTTCCTATGACAAATGCAGCCGCCGCGGCCGGGATTCGATCCCGCGGCCTTCGGATCCGCAGCCGAGTGCCACAACCACTAGACCACCGTGGCGGGGCAAAGAGTAATTTTTCGAAAGACGAGAAGGTGCCTTGGTGTGGTGAACTCGTGCTCAGTTCACACCTTCTCTTTCCTCCTACTTCTTCACTTCCTCGTGAAGCCGAGCTCCCCCAGCTGGCGTTGCCGCTGTGAAGAAGTATGGGTATTCCCCCTACTGCCTGTCCGTCGTTGGTTGTCTCTACTTAAAGGATGGAGACCAGCTTTTCTTTCTCACACGAGTACAACTTGACTTTTATACACAAGACGGTATATACACATTGACAGACAGTAGCCTCGGTTGGTAGGACCTAGGTGGAACCGTCGCTCCCATTCGGCAGAGCCGACCAGTGCATAGCACCGCTCCTGCGACCAGAGCCGCCACCCGGACCCGTGCTCGATGTCCTCTCTAGCCCTATCCGCTCCGTCCTCACCAACCTTGAGCCTTCCAACTTGCTTCCCACCCCCTCTGACAGGGATGAGGGGCCACCTTATAAACACTGGTTGCTCCGCCCATGAATCCCTGACAGCAAATCACAATCTTTCACACTTTCACGCCAAACCCCTTGCAAAGTGCCAAATACCCTGTAAAGTGCCAACCACCTTGCAACATACGGACATCAAACAAACAGAACCCTGCATGTCTAAGATGGTGCCAAACCCAATCCTAACCAGGTGGTGACTACAGACATTGCTCAAGAGGCTGCCAAAACACCTGTCAAGCCGGTTCTCAGTGGCCAACTACGCTGTTTCCAGCTGCACAATGAATTCCAATGATGGTCGCCATCTGCCCCGCATGTCCGCCACGTGGCTGTACACCTTCTTCGACGCATACTCGACCATCTCAGACTACCGTGATTTCCGTCTTTTTCCGACGACCTTTACACAAAGTGTAGAGCGGTAAAGGAAACATGAAGTTGAAACAATGCCGTAAGGCCCCACATATCTAGTTTATGGTGTCTTCAGGAGGAAAGCGTTTCGGTTTAGACTGCTTGTCTTACAGCGAAGTTCTTATCATCAAGCCGAAAAACAAAGATACTTAATACCCCTTCAACCCTTTGTGAACAGGGAGAAGCATAGAAGCTGTTGGGCTTGTAACTGTTGATGGTGGAAAACCTACGCTTTGAAATAGATTGACGACTTGTCCTCCACGACGTGTCTTTCACCACGGTTACGGTGCAAAAGCATTGCTGGAAAGCCATCGCGGTCACTTCGTATTTGCGGCGCGGCGCCGACCGCAGTCACGTGCCCGATGAACCACAGACGCTCGCACACTGAGCATATTCGTTTTACATGTCCCTGACGGCCCCGGACCCCTGCAGCGCATTCGTTTTTCACGGGGCCTTCCCGAAAGCCCCGTACCCTGGCCTGCCAGGGGACGTTTAAATCAAGTAGTAATGGCGTCATGCCTTTCAGCGAGGTGACCACGGCAGCCCGGGATTGGCTCGGGAATTGCGAAAGGGAAAGCGCTCACTTCACGCGCAACACTGAAGGACTTCTACAAAACTCTTGATGACACACATTTGGGCACACAGCAAAATACTTTTGATACGACTCTTCCTTTCGGCTGCTGCGGGGCGGCATGGCGATAATTATAAACGATACAGCTATTTCTAAAGGTGCGGTAGTGGGACAAGGTCTTGCGTTTCAAGGCCCACCGTGGATCGCCTGTTTTGAGGTGCGCCCGGTTAGTGGCGAGTATTTAGCCGGAATTCGGAGTAGACGCAAGCCAAACAGCGAAACAGTCAAGTTATTCTTCATCCAAGTACCGCAGTGCCTCTGACAGCCCGTGTAATGCTTGAAAGATTTATCTGGAGCCTACGACTTCATTATATTTTACTCTGCTGAAGCGCAGTATTGATAGGTTCCAGGTCACTAGGAAAAAAAATGTAGAGAGCACATCTTACTTACCGTAGTGCTCACCGAATACACCCAAAATTATGCAGGATGCGGAGCTGTACAGAACTGGCCAATATTCATGAAATTTTTCTTTGTTTCCTGGATTCTCTGTAAGAATTCTTGTTTGAGTGTGAAAACGTTCAATACAAGCATACCACAGTGCTCAGAAATTATTTATTCCTGTCGAGACATATCACTAATTAAGCACCTTGTGTTCCGTTGTGTGCTCGCGTTTAAAACAACACATGCATCTTAACTGAGTATGTTGTAGCATGCATTGGACGAGCAACAAGAGAGTGCTCGGGATTGTATTGGGTTATATGTAAAATGCGTGCGTGTAAGAGAAAGAAGCGGGTATTATTTATACATGCTAGGCATTCCTCTCATAGTATGTGTACAGCCGCACCGCACACACAAAGGGAACCGAGGAGGCTGTTTCGTGGTACCGTGTCTTATGTGTAGTTGGTATTTTGGTTTCGGAAACGCTGTAGAACGCCTATCCAGGAGCGACAGCGAAATTAGAGCGCCTAGCTTACACTACTTGAATGAGTGCGTTCAATTAACAGAGCGTTTATGATCGTTACGAAAGGTGAAATGAAAGTTAAGATAGTATCAAATCAAGAACGCCATCGTCAATAGCCATGCCCTTTGTTGAAAAATTTAGGCGCAGCTGTTTAAGTGTCGGTATTTTTCGATATATGGGGCGAAGAATGAATGCATGTATGTCTCAGCGGTGGCGACCAGTTCCCGCTTCGGTAGCACCGCTGGGAGTGTCCTTTCACTGCAGTTGGAACTCAGGTATTGTTTTGACACTGCGAACTAGCGTATTGTGCACTGGTAGCCGCAGACGAAGCACCTCCTGAGAAAGCACCTTTTGTGATGTGAGTGGTGTGAACGACTTTTGCAGCCAGATGCACTCATCACGTGGCGCGGTTCACAGAAGTGGCCACGAACAGACCTCCGACCATGTGCAGAGGTGTTAACAAAGATGCGATCGGCAGGGGCACTGAGGGCACGCATATGACGAAACTGGTGAACGGATGATGGTGGACCGCTGTGGCACCACGAACACGTTACATGTCGCAGACAGACGTTAATTCGCTTATGCAGCAGTGCTTGCTCTAGGGTTACTCTTCTTTACATTCACCCTTAAGCATTCCATAGACAATCTTCCACTTTTTCCTCTCTTAGCTATTATTGCCATTATACAGTTACGACTGAGCGGGCTTACCGAAAGGTAAGTGGCAATGCAGTGCTCCAGTGTTCGGCACATGGACTAATTCAGCGAGCAAGGCCTTTGTTTGGCCCCACTCATCAGGTTACCTCACCGCGGCCACAGAGCAAGTCGCGGGCATCTTACAGGTCAAAACAGCTACGTGTTGACCACGCATGACGCTTATTACCATACATATATCTCCACATATTACCATGTACTACCATGACTACGTGGTACCGCATGACCGTACATTACCATGCCTAGGCTGTGACTGGTAAAGCGCTATTCAATATCCGCTGCGCGCTGTATTCCCGCACCGAATGCATTTGCAGAGAGTGTATTTGCAGGCAAAAGTGTAGATCTTGGGGTATGTCTTAGCTTCACAGACTTCATGACCGCTCTGTGGGTACAGGTGATGATGATGATGATTATGATGATGATGATGATGATTGTGGTTCGGTTAGGAAAGGACCCTAATTTCTGCAGCCCGTGTAGTCACAGCAGTCACAGCATATCTACGGGGTGAATGATGATGAGTGGGCGAAGCTCCAGAGGGAATCATCGGTAAGTGTAATTCGCCCAATCGATCATCATGTAAAGACGTCTTACGCAGCCCCTTACACAGGCCGGAACGCGCACCGCGTTTGCCGACGCTATCACGTGACTGCTGAGAGAATATAAGGCGGAGAGGCCACAGCGTCTTACACCAGCTTCTTACATGTAAAGTCCCTAGATATTTTTTTTCCGTTTTAAAAACGGAAAAAAATATCTAGGGACTTTACTTATACGGGCCGTAACGCGCTAGCACAAACACGTTAGAAACGCGCAGCCTTTCGTTAATGTTGGGTATTTACTGTCATTGTGGTGCATGTGTCCATGTGCGCTTCGTGGCGTATGAATTCAATGAGGCGTATGAATTGGATACGCTTCCTCGTTCTTTCAGTGAAGCTTATACAGTTTTAATACCCAAGACGGACCAGAGTGATAAGTTAAAGTTGGTTTCCTCATATAGACCGATTTCACTGACGAACTGTGATTACAAAATTTTGATGAAAGTTCTAGCACGCCGACTCCAAGGTATCATTAAAGAATTGGTCGGCCCTCACCAAACATGTGGAATTATGGGTAGATCCATTGTGACTAATATTCACAATATTCGATCTGTGCTCGAGTGTTGCGATGCTACTAACGGAGGTGTAGCGATACTTCAGCTCGATCTAGAAAAAGCATTTGATTGTGTTTCTCATGCTCTCTTGCTTGACATCCTAGAGCACGTCAGTGTTGGCTCTGTCATTAGAAATGGGGTGGCTATGGCATATCGGAACTGCAGAACTCGCTTGATAGTTAACAAGTCATTGGGACGCTCTATTAGCATAAAGCGTTCTGTTCGGCAGGGCTGCCCACTGAGTCCCCTATTGTTTGGTATTTACATAGAAACTCTGTGTTTAGCAATAATTGAGAGCAGTAGCATACGAGGATTTAGGTTACAAACATCGGAAGTTAAAATCCTGGCGTATGCAGACGATGTCGCGGTATGTTGTATGGATAAAGAAAGTGTTGCCGCTACTGTTGCAGTAGTGAAGAGATTCAGCAATGCAAGTGGAAGCCTCGTAAACTGGGGAAAGTGCCTTGGGTTTTGGCATGGACAATGGTTATCAAAACCAGACATTTTCGCCAATGTTAATTGGGTAACCAGTCCTGTTAAATATCTAGGTGTCCCCTTAGAATTTTATAAAACCAATAATGAATACTGGGAAGAACAAACAAGAGAGACACAGTTGAAGGTGAATAGGTGGAAAGGTAACAATCTGTCAATGTTTTCTAAAGCTACTGTTTGCAACCTCTTTATTGTCGCCAAACTATGGTATGTTATGCAAGTACTACATTGTTCACGGACCAACATACAGAAGCTTCATCGAATATTCGCAATCTTTGTTTGGGCTTCAAATTGGGAAAGGTGCAGTAGAACTAATTTGTTCAGAAGAGTGAAGGATGGGGGGTTGGGATTACCACACCTTTTCATTAGACAGGTTGTTAACAGGTTCTTCTTTTTTCGCGAAACAGATGATCCTTTCCTGCGCACTGTGTGCCAGTTGAGGTTGATGAGAGCATTGCCTGAATATGTGGTTGGTACGGAACACATGCCAGGGTCTATTTGTGGGTTCCTTAAAGAGGTCATTTTAAGTGTTCGTTTTTTGTCTGTTAGATTTTCTAGCGAATACCTTTTCTCCGTGAAGCGTAAAAAGCTGTACAAAGATGTATGTGATTCAATATTCCCAGTCCCCTTGTATAGAGCCATATACAGTGGAGGCCAAGGACAGGACGTCCTTAAGCGGGTGAAAAGAATGGAAGTAGCGCCTGCTGCAAAGTCTTTCTTTTTTACACTTCACACAGGGGCCTTACCTGTGAAGACATTTCTAGAAGATCGTGGTTTATTTACACCTTGGGGTTCAGATTGTCTTATATGTAAAAAGCCAGAAACCATCGACCACGTGTTTTTACATTGCTGGGAGGGCGTATATTTTTGGGATGTCCTTCAAAGAACTTTAAAAAAGGATTTACCTTTAGATTCATATGGGATCAGATTTCTTCCAGTTGACGATGAAGAAGGCTTGCCGCTAGATTTAATTATGTTAACGGGCCTCCATTGCCTATGGCGAGCTCGCATGGCAGGGTTTTATTGTGAGCCTGATGCAAGGCCCGCGCGACTATATTTTCGAGAATGTATGTTAAAATTTGTTGAATACCAGAAAACGAAGGAATGCCAACCTGAGTGGTTGTCCAGGGTCATACCCTTGACAACGCTCAAGGAATTCTAGATGATTTTTGTCCAGTTGCACTGAGTCTATTTGTTGTATAGACTACCGAAGTGTGCTCTTTTACCGCGTGTGTACAAAGAGGCAATAAAGAAAAAAAAATTCGTGGCGTAGTGGCTAGCGCCGCGCGTTCGGAAGCGAGGGGTCCCTGGTTCGATTCCGCGCTTCGGACACAACGTTCGGAATTTTTTTCTCATCGTCCATGGTCCACCAAGCACGATCCGACACGAACGGCGACGATCCAGGAATATGAGATGGGCGCTCCCGGCGCAGCCCGCGCAGCAGCCAATCGGGCAGCAGCGGCACCTCCAACGCTATCTAGTGTCCATTCACCCAACCGCCATATTGCACACATCTCTATGAGACAGCGCCATCTATGAAACTAGACGAGAAATGGCGATGACGACACAGAATGCGTACAGCGCCATCTAGTATATCGTCACCCAACTGCAATTTGCATGCATCTCTATGGGACAGCGCCATCTATTATACTGTTCGGGAGATACTGCCGGTTACGCCTTACGCCGGACGCGTGACAAGGTTAAACTAAGAGGAGCTTCGCCCCTCAAACGCCGTAGTGGAGGGCTCAGGAAATTTTGACCACCTGGGGTGCTTAAACGTGCACTGATAACGCACATTATGCGGGCAGCATTTTAGATGCGAAGCAGCTTATGGCGGAGTTCAATCAGGTGGTGGTGGTGTGCGGCGTGACCACCGTTACTGCGCATGCGCAAACCTTCCCCACACACCTTCTCTCCACTCCCCCTCTCCACGTAACGTCGGCGTTGCGTACGACGGGGTTTGCTTGCCGACGTTGCCGTTGCGTTTCGGCATGTCGAGCCCGCGTTTCATCCGTAGCAGTTTCCCGCCGACGTTGCCGTTTGCGCTGGGCTTCCCTAGCCCGGAGCTCCGTGATCATGACAGTGTCGTGATCATGACAGTGTACTTGGAACCCAACCTCTCCAAAGGGAACGTAGAATTGTACCTATAAAGAGCAACGGTGGAATACGACAACGTGTACAAGAACGACCCATTCATCATGGTGGGAGACTTCAACGTGGACATCTACAAGAACTCTTGGATAGTGCAACACATGATAAGCAGGTACTCCGTTAACGGAAACACCTACTCAAATCGATGCAAACGCGGTGTGCATCCCCCGTGCTGCTTCGCATCACCTCATGCTCCCCTTTAGCGGGAGATGGTGTAATTCCCAGTCCGTCTTTTTACCGTCGACTACCGACGGCTATGTTCGACGCTATTTTTGTGCGGTGAGAGATGTTTCACTGCTGACCCCAAGACCACGCAATAAAATGTTTGTATGCGACGGTTTCGTTACTGCGCTCTTGATCGTCATGACGTACGTGAACATGTGCGCTTGCAAAGTTAACCAGGGTATTTGATAAATACGCGGTATTTTCGCAAGAACATCAAGGCGAATAAGTGGTACACGAAACTCAGTCAGTATAAGTGTATAGGTACTTATCTCGTCTTTTCTACGAAATAGTACATGCTGAGCAAAAAACTTTCTTACTTTTTTTGTGCTCCTTAATCGAAAGCTTCGGTTGTTGGTTTTTTAGTTTGATGACCCTAATTTTTATGTGTAGAGTCCTGAAACAAAACATTATCATTTATGGCTGCGGCAGAGTAGCATTCCCACATGATAGATTACATAGGTAACACCTTAAAATTGATATTAATGAGGAAAACCACTAAATTGTGCTGTCGGGAAACTTCAGTACTAGGGTTTGCAGCAAATTTATCAGCTCCGAGTATAAGAAAATGTGCTTTCATCAGTGGCTCGCTAAGCTTGTGGCCGGATTAAACTTGGTGTACAGTCGGCCATTTTTTGTAAACCGAACGCGCGAGCGTCGATCGCCCAGTCTATAGGCGCCGCACAACGTAGCACCGCGGCGATATGTACTACAAAACGCGCGCGCGCACTACGAGCAGACCTGGGCAGCTGCCTTCCATTACGCTGTTCCAGGAACCGGATACCACACCGTGTTTCTTCGGAACAAGTTTATTGTCTTTTTTCTTTTAGGAACGAGGCTATCAAGTTATAAGGAAAACCCGGAGTGGTCGCGTTTGCACGTTATATTTCCAAATCTGTTCTGAGCGGCGTTCAGACAAGAGAGACAATAGAAACGCGATAACCGACAAAAAAGCAACTGGAGTTGGGTTGGTTCCACATCACAGCCTGCCGGACAAAAGCTGCACCGGACTCTTCACTGTACGCACGTATTCTCGTTCATTTCGTCACTGTGCTCAGTTCTGAGGCGCTTATAAACTCAGCGCTCCACCCTTGTGCGTTCAAGTTTAAAAAAAATGGGAACTGTACGTGCTGGCCGACCTTACGTACTATCTAGATGGCAGTAACAAAGGGGCCAGGCACTTCCAACATATTGCTGTTCACCTATGAACGGTTGGACGTTCTGACCAAATTACACTATGTGTGAAGTACCGAATGCATTTGGGCAGTCTGCTTAGATTTTCATGTGCACTGAACTTTCACAATAGGAAGCAGCGTTCGCAGATGAGCACCGTTTGTAAAGATTAGTGATACAAACAATGCTATAGTGCGCTTAAAGTATCTCAAGCGGATAAGTCGCACGTAGGCATAATTCTTACGGACGCCCTATAAGCGGGGATTATGAACTTTCCTGAACGTGTCAAATTACGTCTGTGACACTCAAGAGTCCATTTCACAAAATGGAAGGCGCTTATATACTGACAATTGTTGCTTTCAGTAGTTGACTAATTAGTTTCATTAAATAACATTATATATATATATATATATATATATATGTATGTATGTATGTATGTATGTATGTATGTATGTATGTATGTATGTATGTAGGTATGTATGTGTGTGTGTGTGTGTGTGTGTGTGTGTGTGTGTGTGTGTGTGTGTGTGTGTGTGTGTGTGTGTGTGTGTGTGTGTGTGTGTGTGTGTGTGTGTGTGTGTGTGTAAAGGCGCACAGTGTAGCGGGATTAGGAATTGGCGAGGTTGACAAGAATAAGACGTGTGGTGTCATTTCCGGTCTACCGTGAAAAGGTAATCGCGTAGAAAGACGCACGACGAAAAAAAAAAAGGGTAGGGGGGATGAGGTGTGAGGATGTACGCTGAGGAGCCGTGTGATGCTAACACGAGCAGGCGACACCTCCTTTTGTTTAAAATGCCTCAACAAGCCGCAGCAATACCACTTTTAAGTGGGAGGTGGTGTACCACTACTATGCGGTGTCTCAACGCCATTGGAATCCGTCCACCCTCGGAAGAAACTAGCGACACTCATTCAGAACTCGAACTATTTCAGGAGAGCATCACCAAGGTTGATGGGCGCTACCAGGTCCCACTGATGATACAAGTAGCGGGGACTCCTTTGGGCAGCAATAATCGAAGGTTGGCTGAAAGCCGACTGCATGCCCAGCTCAGCAGGTTTAAGAAACAGCCCGAACTCTTCAAGCAGTATGACCTGGCGATTAGAGCAGATTTTAACGAAGAGCACGCAGAGCGAGTTGAGAAAGAAATAGTGCCTAGGGACAATGTGCATTACGTGCCTCACCATGCAGTCATACGCCGAGATTCCGTCACGACGAAGCTTCGTGTCGCGTTTGGTGCTTCGCCCCACGCACTTGGTCATCCCTGTCTGAACGGTGCCCTGCTGGAGGGAACAAAACTCGGCGTTGACGTGGTGCAGCTCGTACTCGCCTTCCGATGTCACCCGCAGATAGGTTGGTTTGTGGGGTTTAACGTCCCAAAACCAGCTTTGATTATGAGAGACGCCGTAGTGGAGGGCTCCGGAAATTTCGACCACCTGGGGTTCTTTAACGTGCACTGACATCGCACAGCACACGGGCCTCAACATTTCGCCTCCATCGAAATGCAGCCGCCGCGGCCGGGATTCGATCCCGCGACCTTCGGATCTGCAGCCGAGTGCCATAACCACTAGACCACCGTGGCGGGGCTCACCCGCAGATATCAAAAAGGCATCCTTTCAAATGCTTATTCGTCGGGAAGGCCAAGACTTGCAGGGATTCCTCTGGATTGAGCAGTTACCTCCGGATGCCGAACCCTTTCCCTATGTAGTTACATGGAGGATGACTCGGGCCTCTTCCTGTCCTTTCTTGCTAGCAGGCACCATCCGGCACCACTTGGAAACCTGTCGAGAGCGGTATCGAGAGAGAGTAGCCCTGCTGGAAAAGGCCCTTTACGTCGATGACTTCACTATGGGGCTTCTGAGTGCGGACAAAGGCGCAACAGCGTACAGTGAAGCGCGCAAAACATTCTTTGACGGTAGCATGAAGCTGCGTAAGTGAGCCTCCTATTGCGATGCCTTGCGGAAGCGCTTCGTGTCTGATAATGTTGCCATCAAAAACTAAGCCGGGGAAAGCCCTGTAGTCAAGGCCCCAGGCGTGCCCTGGGAACGTCAAGGTGAAGAGATTATCTTGTCTGTACGCGACGCGTCCGACTTCGCAGCGAACAACCCTTACAAAGCGCACAGTGCTCCCGACGGTAGAAAGAGTGTACGATCCTTTCGGGTATCTAGCGCCATTCACAGCAAAGCTTATTTCCAAAGACCTTTGTAATAGGAAATGCGCTTAGGAGGATGCGCTCACTAGCAACAAGCAAGCTGGACCAGCTGGCGTACTTAATTGACCAACATGGAGTCACGTGGTATTCAACGTTATATTTTCTTCCGTGCAGACGCAGCTTCTTCAATCGAGCTGCCCGTTTTCGCCTATGCAACTCACCGAGCGTAGCGCGCCAGCTTCCACGTAAGCGCGTGCTCAACAAGGGTGCCTACAACACACGCCTTCTGATAAGCAAGAGCCGTACGTGTAGCACCCCTAAATGAAATATTGCTTCTGCGTCTGGAGCTCTTAGGCAGCTTCGTCAGCGTGATATTATGGACCTATGTCAAGACAGTGCCATTGCTCAATTCTCTTCCATTTCACTTCTGGACAGATTCTCTCGTCGCATTGCACTTCATTCGAGGTACACCGGCAAAGAGAGCCTTATTTATACCTCATCGAGTCGCCACGGTGGAGTCGCCGAGCTGGGTTGTCCTTTCCGGCACAATGGCATCACTGTGCCGTTGGACTATCACTGTGCCGGAAAGGACCACCCAGCTGACTTGGTTACACTGGGAGTGTCACCTCCTTCACTGTTTCCGCTAACGCCGTGGTAGTATGGGCCAGGAGAGACGCCAGTGTGTGCTTGAGCAGTTTCTGTTTCGATCATAGCACCATTTCAAAGGTACAGTACCCTGAATAAGGTGTTAAGGGTCACCACTTGGGTCTACCGCTTTGTTTTTAATGCGTCAACGAAGCTACCTTCAACTAATGTACCATTAATCCCAGCAGAGGTTTCCAAGGCGGAACACTACTGGTTGAAAAACGTTCAGGACGAAACGTTCCCCGAATATGTGCAAGCGATGCGCGCAGGGAAGGATCTGCCATCCACAAGTCCTGTTTTTCGACCACCTCCTTTCCTGGACGCAAGTGGTCTACTTCGGGAGTGCGGTCGTCCGCAGCAACTCGCAGCCTCTTTGGATGCGAAGGAGCCACTCTTGTTACCCGCAAGGCTCTCATTCATGCATCTTATTGTTTTAGCTGTACATGAGTGCGCACTCCATGGCGGAGTCGAGGCCACGCTGTGTGAGCTTTGAGAGAGGTTTTGTGCTGTGAAGAGACGGAAGACTATCAAAAAGGTGCTAAGGTTCTGTTTACTTTGCTATGGCCATCAACCGGTTGCCGAGACAGTTCCGTTTGCTCCGTTGCCACGAGATCGCATCGCCGAAGCAAGTCCGTTTTCTGTCGTGTGTTTTGATTACAGCGGGCCCCTCTACAAGCGCGGCACGACTGCAGCTTGCAAGAAGGCGTTGATCCTGATCTTCTGTTGTGCTGTAACTCGCGCCATCCATTTAGAACCTACGACCGATATGACAACGACAAGGACCCTTCTGGCCTGTCGTCGGTTTGTTTCGCGGCACGCAATTCGCAACTCAATTTACTCATATAACGCACTGTCTTTTCATGGATTTGCCGGAGTTTTTAGAAACATGGTGATGGCTCTCCGAGAATACGCGGAAATATAAAGATCAAGTTGAAGTTTATTTCTCACAGAGCTCCGTGTTGGGGAGCGCCTCATCGGATCGGCCAAAACGCATTACGGCGTTCGCTTGGGCGCAGCAGTCTCAACGCTGAGGTCTTCGCCACCGTTCTCTGCGAAATTAAAGCGGCCGTCAACGGTAAGCCCCTTACACACGTTGAAACCAACCCAGATGAGCTGCAGCCGCTGACCCCGTCGCACTTTTCGCTCGGAACATACGCCCTATCCCTCCCGCAACAAGCCAGCGTTTCCGATTATTATCGTCGGCAGAGGGGACCTGCTCCGCTGTGCGTGCTATCCGGAGTACCTCATAGAAGAGCTGTGGATTAGATGAAAGCGGCCCACCTGCTGTTACTTCGGTCCATGCACAATAGCCCAATTCGCAAATCACGTCAGCTACTCGAAGGTGATGTGCTAGTGCATGACGACAGCACACGCCCGCTGATATGGAGGCTGGGCAAACTTTTATCCCTGTACCTAGGAAGGTACGGTGTTGCGAGTGTCTGCTCCCTATGGCTAGCCTCTGGACAGACAGTCAATCGACCCCTTCAGAAGGTGGACCGTGTCGTGGCAGCCGAAGACAAACTGGCCAGTAATCACCTTTGCCCCTCGGGAGTACGTTGGAGATCTTTAGCGACAGGTGTCGACGGGCAAAGGAAGCGAAGAGACGGAGGACGAGGTACGATCTGTAGAATAAAATTATTCGAAGGCTGGTTAAGGGCTCGGGTCTCTCGCTACGCAGCAATGGGCACGCCATAATGCACTCAAGCGCCAACGCTCGCCATAGCAGGAATATATCAGCGAGGGTGAGCAATATCAGAGTAAGACGCGCTAACGTAAGCTGCCTAGCCGGTGGCAGCCAACGCACGCATTTCGCACAAATGAAAATGTGTGCATAACGGCAGACCGCTATACCGCACTACCAGGCACAAGCGAGATTAGTGCGATTGCGGCAGGGATATTGCGGATATCAGCTCATGATCCGCACTTATGCGCACCTTCAATGTCTGCTGCTGCTGAGATGGTCTTAGTTAAGCAAGAAAGAGCGATAGTAATACTTATGAATCGGTTAGGTAATGGGCGCTACATTTTGCAGCCCATGCTGGCAGCATGACTCAGCGTCAGTGGGGTAATGGAACTGGAACGGAGTAGAACGGAGAGCGAAAGTGTAGTCGAGGGTTCAGGAAATTTTGACCACTAGCGATTCCTTAACAAGTACCGACTTCGCACAGTACATGGGCTTCTAGTATTTTCACCTTCGTCGGAAATGATACTTTGGCGGCCGGGTTTCAACCTGAGTCATTTGGGCCCTCAGTCAAGCACAACAACCACTAGACCATCACGGCAAAGACAAGTAACAAAATTTGCGATCTTCTTAAAAAAAAAAACGCACGAATAAAAGCGTTTTTCCGGGTTTGTGTGGAGACGACTACAGATATCGACGTGATACACAAATATGTCGATCTTACTAGGATGATTCATAGATAATTTGACATGAATGAAATTGTTAGTAGGAATGATAAGCACATACATACTGTGGTTCGAGTACATATCTGCTGTCCCTGTAAATAAATAACAATATTAGTTTTTTTTTTCTCTACAGAACAATTTTACATGAACACAGTCAACAAATTCTGCAGATCCCGCGCACTGTGGGAATCGGTGCAATGAACAGCACTCAACAAAGATATCGCATATGACGAATGTAATTCAGCCAACTGTTACCACTACGATCACGGCTTTTGTGTAAAGCGCTTGTACCCACTCATGAGCATTTTTAACATTGGTGAACCAGGAACGTCTACACGGCCGTGGTCTATGAATGGTACCTCATGGTACGATATAAAGATGGAACTCGCGTCAGTCCAAAGCAAAGGCATCTGTTTTGCCAAAAAATGCACTATACGGAGCCTTGATACGCTATCATAAGCGTCATTGATTGAAGTATTCCTTGGGAATCGAGAAAAGTTGCACGAAAGCGGTACCCAATGGTAACAGGACGCGTGTATTGCTGTGGTACTGCTTACCACACATTGGAAGTAGAATTCATGTTACGCGTGCACCGTCCTTACAACTGCTAGTGCAATAGGTTAATTTAAGCGGGAGAAGCAGCCGTAGCCTAATGGCAGCGTGCTTGCTTGGCACCTCGAGGGCCCGTGTTCGATTACGCCCTAAACCTTGTTAGGTCGCATGTGTGTCTGTGTGCTTATTATGTTTACATATGCATCGCAACCGACCAGCAAACAGTGTTTATTGTCCTAAAAGCCCAGCTATTTCAGCTCTTTGAGCGGGCTGTCGTGTGTCTCTGCGCGAACAGGGAAATGTGGGCCGATCCTGGCGGCGGCGCACCGGGATGAGGTGCAGAAACCTTGAGGAGCAGTTCAAAGTAACGAATTCTACCCCCGAAGTCGGGGCGTCTCACATGTTTTAACCGCAGCCCCGCCATTTCGCAAGTCTATTACAGATAATCCTTGGTTGACATAGGTTCTATAAGACTCAAACACATGGGACGCATAGCCGCTTCCGTGGGCCGAGCACTAGCTGTAGTGGCAACAAGAGATTGAAGTCCCATTCATCATAGCGTATACGACTAGTATATTCCTTTAGTGATGTAAAGATTACTCATTCATGTTCGTCATATATTTATACCTTACCTCCAAAATATCGGCGTATACCAAGTGAACGGGACGGGAAGAAAGGAACGGGAAGATAGATAGATAGATAGATAGATAGATAGATAGATAGATAGATAGATAGATAGATAGATAGATAGATAGATAGATAGATAGATAGATAGATAGATAGATAGATAGATAGATTTAAAGTTACTCAAGTTCGCCAAGAAATGCTTCGAATTTAAATACGCTCTATCGTTAATATTTGTTTATGGACGTTTTTAAAGCACTACACCTCGTCTAATGACGGATCTGGCAACCAGGATAGCTCTTATCCAAGGAAACATTGGAGCATTAACGTGAGAGCTGTGTAGCACAAATGCTACAACGCGCCGCCTCATATTCAAGCAGGAGACAAAAGATGACTCTGCCGTGTTTTTGCCGCTCCATACACAGCGCATTTAGGCCTGGGTACCGGCATTCGGAACACCTCGGCTAAACATTAACTTTGCTTATGTTATTAAAACTACGATTGCAATACTTTGCAGTATGACTAATAGTTCAGCGCAACAGATTCTTCGGTGTCATGAAATGGGAGATGCGTGAATGGAGATTCGAAAACTTACCCTCCATGTGTGACTGCTCGGTAAGTTACCTTGTGGAGGAAATCCCCTTTGGGACTCATATTAGTAAATTCGCTCCTCAGGCACATACTATTTGAACGATCCCAGTGCTTGTTCGTAGCGCTCAGCAGTACAAACGTTCCGTTAAGCCACTGCACGAACGCGCATGTACAATGTTAATTAACGAATTATCAGATATTTGTTCCTTCTCATGCAATCAAAACGAAATACCTTTTCACTGCGGTAAGCACTACGAATTAATTAGGTAAGGGCCAAACTAGCACTGCCACTTAGTGCTATAACGCATGCAAGATGCAAAAGGTATTTGCCTAAGGATGCTTCAATTCCGGGGCACCATTATCCTGACTGAGGTAACAAGCGACTGCCAGACAAGGACACTGTCTTTTTTTTTTCTGCAACCAGTTTCCTAATCTCCATGTTGCAAAAACCAGCGCATTCAGTGCAGTTCCAGCACGTTCTGCGCACTCGCATCACGGTAAACGCACTAGGACCGATGGTATTTCTCTGGGTGGTACACACTCGGACGCTGGCAGCGCTGGGTTTTCACTGGCCTGCACCGGCGTGCGCTGGTATTGTACGGCCAGCGCAGATCGCGGCGCTAGCAGTAAATATTTTTCCCAAGCTCTTTTTCGACTGCCGGTTCTGTCAGGATGTCTTCCCATGAAGCACGTAAGGCTATCGCCTCAATAAATTTCACCACTCCGCACTGAGTCTGCTCCACCCGTTATGCGAGTATATGCCAGCTGTGATACAACATTAGCATTTGTATCTTGTATAAATCAACGAACAGCTGAAATTGGATAGTTGAATAGTAATGCTACGACACTAGGGGTTAACTAATATGTGTACTTGCTCTTACCTTTTCAATTTCCGTTTAGAAGGCACATAAGCAGGCGAAGTTAACAAAGGAGAGCGCTTTGTGTTGTTCATCATCCAACAAATCGATTACAAGTATCACATGAAGACATTTTTAACACGATAATGTCTTATGCCGGGATCCACCACGACCCCATACATCACTACTGCAACGGATATGATGCAGGAAACTTTTAAGAAAAGCAAACAAAAACACTCCGAAAAACATGTGTTCACGCGCTGAGAATCAAACTCATAGCCTCCCGCGCCACGACGAAAGGTGCTTCCACTGCGCTAACGCCGCACATGCTCGACGCTGTACGAATGCGCCTTGTGTTCCTTCTTCGACGCTGTCGGCCGGCTCAGCTCACGAGCATTCAGCACATTGCCTAGAGTGGTGTCGCCATCCAGGAGTGGCAAAGTGAATCACTGACGCTTTTCTTCGCTTCTCCTAGATGGCGGCACCATTCCAGGCGCGTTCCAAAATCCGCCTCGATGAACGAGTGCAGAGCCTCGCGCAGAGCCGCGTTCGTACACCTTCGATAGCGCAGTGATAGGGCACCGGTCACCTTTCTTCATGGGTGGAGTTTCCCCGACGAGCGCTCTTCGAGCGTTATGGGAACAAGACAACTGCTGCTTTAGGCGCCAGAGCCCGGCAACAACGTTGACGGATCGATGTGCCGCGCGTAAATATGGCTGATACCTTCGTCGCGCGGCATTTACCATAGACTGTGCCCATTAGGTACTCTTTCAGTTACGAGAAAGAGCGGACCCTTGATGTTATGGAGGCGATGTATGAACGTGGATTCATCAACGTCAAACGGTGCCGTACCAGTGAAACACCGATAGCAAGGGGCAAGTTAACCTCGATGTAACAAGAAACATTCAACTGCCTATGCGAAGAGACATTTTACTTTCGTGTTATGCCGATTCCTTTGACAAAGGGATCAGCCACATTTTTTGAGAACCTTTAGCGGTGTACTTGCATTCGACTTACACCCAGTGGGATGGGAAATATTTCATTCAGAAACGAGGCATCGGTTTCTGCATATCGCCCCATTTCTTAGTGATTAGTTCTTGGGCAGCCTCAACTGAATACTCTTGACACGTCTTGCATACACAAATCGATGAAAAAAAACGTTATTAAATGTTTTAGATACGTAGATGACTACCTGTTTTTTATCAAGTATGACAAAGGTTCCTTTGAATGCGAAGCCTCTAACGTGCTAACAGTTGCGAGTGCTTGCTTAAAGGCCTTTGCAGCTCACTCTTGAATTCCGGAGGGGGATTGCTCTTTAAGGTTACTCGATTTACGCTTTCACTTCCGCGAAACGCAACCATGCAGGTAGCACGATCCCAGGGGTACCAAGTCGCTGTTGCCTTTCTCATCCGCCCACTCCAAATTAGTTAAGAGGAGCCTCGGCATACACTGCCTCGATAATGTGCTAAGAAAATTATGTTGCCATCAAATGCGGACCAGCTTCGAACGTCAAAAGGCTCGTCTTGCGCGAGCAGGCAACCCTGATAACCTTCTCGTATCGGTAGCAGAAGGCCTGCTGAGAAAATCACCTTTAAGCTGCCACCTCGACGCAGCAGCTGGTGTGAACGGCCGTTGGTAGTTTGACCCAATGCGCTATTTGCAGAAGATATCCTGCAACATCAAAAAGGTGGACGGCCGTGAAACGTAAGCGTTGTCTTTACAGCGCGAAACAAGCTGGGAAAACTGTGCAAGATAGGCAATCAAGCGATACGCAAAAAGCGCGGCTGTGCTACGAATCGCCAAACTGGTAAAGTTCCGTGAACGGAGGGTGCTCTTTATTAGATACCCTCGCCGTGCGGGGAACACTGCGTTGGACAAACTGGGCGGTGCTTCGACGTCATGCTCAATGAACACACACAAAAAAAGTGGAGAAACGTGGTGATCGTTGGTTGTCTGCGCACTTTAGCCCGTGTGGGTGTTCTCCCGTACTGCATGAGTTTACCATTATAAGCAAGCACCATGATGAGATTATGCGGCCCGATTATTGAAACTTCCACCACACATAAACCAGGCGATGACTGTGTCAGCACACCCTCATTATCATTATCTAGCAACTGTCCACATTGCATTGTAGATATTGTTCGTCCTTATTAAAATAAAGCACTCGTGTGTGCGTTACTTTCTCATTCCGTCCGCGTCTACAAAGTACCTCCCTTAACACTGAAACCGAATAACCATTCATTTTATCCCTAAACACAGTACATCTCTCAAAGATCCTATTGCCCGCAAGACGGCTATCCTGGGAATCCACGTGACTGTATGTCCCGGAACATTGGTACCAGTGGTTCATGCTTCCTGCAGTACAACCATCACCGCGCAATGCATTTTCCAATGCCCGACATGCTCTTTTACAAGAGCCAACTGTAATATTCTCTCCTTACATCAAGAGGTCTGCTAAGGCATCACTTTAAAAATGCCTTTGAGCTGTGTGCTGGTGGTGATCTGTACGGAGTATTTCTCGCACGTCTTGGCCTAACAATAACTGGAACTTTCCGTGACAAAACCAGGGCATCATTACGAAACACGCCGTAGTGGGCAGCTCCGGGAGCTCTGACTACCAGTATTTAGGTAAAGTACACCATCAGCGTGCGATAAACGGGCATCCTACATTTTCACACCCATCGAAAATTCCGCCGCCATGGCCGTGGTCGAATGCGCGTATTTCGGGTTAGAGGACACACACTGTATTTAAAATACAGTGGCGTACCCCATTCCTGACTATAGACCACGAAAGCTACACTCCGAGAAGAACACCCTAGAAACCACAGGGGGGAAGACCTCGGTATCTCCACCGTGCGCATGGACTTTTTTTAATCTCCAACAAAAAAATTCAGACACCTAAGTGCGCAACTATCCCTTGTCATTCGTCTCCGCATAAACGTGGCTGAGATTCAGTCCTCGACTTCTAACCTACAGCGAAATACCACGGAGGTGCGCGTGTTAGTTGTTCAAAATCTCTGGTAGAGAATACGGTGTCGGCACAGCGGCGTAAATTGAGAAACACGAAAATTTTACAGAAACGATGGCCCAAGTAAGGGAAACCATTGCGCTTACGTTCGTAGGGTCTTGGTAGTGGTAGGCATCTGTGCGATGAGAAAGGTTTGGGTCTTCCGTGTCTTCGCTCTTTGTAAGAGGGAGAAAGAGCAGAGAAAGAAACACTATTGAATCTTTCATCGCCCACAATTCCAGACCGTACGAAAGTTAGCTGCAGAACACGTCCTTCTTCGGCTTAACAAAAACGTCCTGTGTCTAAGTAAGCATCAAATGTCTCTTATATATCGGCTTTCTCTTTCGCCTTTTATTCACTGTCTCAAAGAAAGTGAGCCTATAAATTGTCGTTTCAAATATAATACAATTCGTACAACCTGAATACGATAAAGTTTTTGTACAACAATTAATATTGATGCGCCTCGAGAGAAATTATTCATCAGCCATTCCCCTGCGAAGGTGAATGACCACCGACGCTGTGTAGCACACGACACAGCCATGACTCGTAATTTTGATGAAAATTACAGATGCGCTTTGTGCTTAGTGAAATCAGCAGTCATCGCTACGAATTTGCACACCCGCACAAATTTACTCTTGAACGGTGATCATCAGTTGCGTCGCTCCATGGACGACGCCTTAGGAGTCAGCACTACAGATGGCTTCCACATCGATACGAGTCAAATGAAATTAAAAATGTAGAATCGCAGCATATTTTTATAACAAGCCGGCGGGAATAAAAAATAGACACGAAAAAAAAAACACGGGAAGGTCAATTCCATCATAAAGGCGAAGCTATGACTGTACTAGAGTGCATGGACTTGTTATACGGAGTAATACTTGTAGTTTTAAGGGGATATGGTTCCGCTCTGGGCAGTCGAAGTGCAGGATCTTGCACCCGGGCGTTAAGCTGCGGTTTGCCTAAGGCGCAGCTGAACGTTGTGCCTGCTTGTGGAGCATGTACACGCATGCAAGCGCGCTTTTACATCAGAGCCACTATGATGTAAATAAATATGAAAGTAAATATGGTGGTGTCTCGCTAAAGGAAATGTGTTTAGCAAGCACAGTTACTCTTAAATTATACATCGCCTTTCTTTCATTGCACTGTTGGTTCGCAGGGGTGGTACCGCCATCTGGCAACAATGGAGCAAAGCCGATTGCCGCGCTAGCGTTTTGGTAGCTTAAGCGTCTCGATCGCCGCTCGGAGTGCTGGCGTCCCGCCGGTGCGTTGGTTGGGCAATGTAATACAATCATGGCCGGTACATAATTTATCTTTATGCCCTTACAAAAATGGCTGTTGACATTGAGTAGACTACCTATGAACTTTCTATTGACTGTACTGACAGTCTACAGACATTTACACTGTAGTAACACTTGTTCGTAGAACGTCTAAAGACCTACTACTTACTTCTGTATAAAGAATTTGTTAGCTAGAACGTCTAAGGACTTCTCTCTTACTTCTGTATAAAGAATATTCTAACTACACTGTCGAAAGGCTCCCTACTTACTTTTGTAAAAAGAATATTCTAACTACACTGTCTAAAGGCTTCCTACTTACTTTTGTATAAAGAATTTTTTAGTCATCACATATAAATAATTCCCTCTTAATTCTGTATAAAGAACGTTTTAAATACATCGTCAAATGGATTCGTTCTTACTTCTATATAAAGACTATTTTAAATGCACCGTCAAATTGCTTCAGTCTTATTATTGTATAAATAACTTAAGCACACCATCAAATTACTTCCTTCGGAATTTCGCATAAAGAACTTTCTTTACCTAAATGTGAGAAGTCGTAGAACGTTTAACCTGTGCACTGAGCGATTCTTTGATATTTCCCGCAGGACATGTTGATGATTGCAGCTGCACTTGCCTGAACACAAAGTCTATGTCGCCTACAAGTGCACCAGAGCTAACTTGTTCGCCACGCGTAGTGTAAGCTGCTTTTGCACTTAAAAATAACATGAGAGATGTTAATCAATTTTCCATTTGTCAAGATAACTAGTATAATTGAGACAGCCCGCAAGCACTGTTCTAGTGGGCACTTCTAACGTCTTTCCAGACTTTCACCTTCACGTATACTCTGTTTTTTCTGCCGTTCAAACTAACAGATGACACACTTCTTTGATACGGCCGCCTTGCACAAAGATTCAAAGACCAGCACTCACACCAAAAGGGTCCGAGCTGACCCCGAAACGTTCGGTCTTTTGCGTTTCAGGTAAAAAAAAAGAAACGAAGCAGGGGCCTATGCTGGTGTCATCTCGTTGCAACACTAACATTATTTTGCTTAACCAGACAGATTTGTGACAGCTGTTAACGTTTAATATGTGCTTTGCTCGCTGGCAAAAAAAAGAAAAACAACGTAAAACAGCAGCAATAGCTCATCTTGCTACCAGCACGGAGCAGTGAATTGCTATCGCACATAAGCTGGTACAATCTCATAATGAGTTAATTGCGCGGCTTTCATATTTCTCTAATTCCCGCAGATTTCCTTTTCATAACAATCTGCCACATAAAAGCCCTTGTGGATATTATGTTTAAAGCTTTGTGGAGGCTCATTTTTTCCCGAGCATTTGCTTTGTGGCTCGCACGCTCATCAAATACACGGCTAGCTGCTTTCCTTGTGTGTGCGCGTAAGTATGAACACATGCGTGTAGCCGTCAAGCGTGGCAAGCACACTTGTTTCGAAGATGTCAAATAATTCTGCCTTCTCAAAGTTTGACCAGGCGGAATTATAGTGATAGCAGCAGTAGCAGTAATACTGCATGTGAAGCAAAAGAAAAAAAAACGCGCATCGAAGACTTCGCGGATGTCAGTTTTACTCAGCAATGGTAAAACCAAGGTCCTTCAAAACGACCTTCCAAACCGTGCCGAAAGGCACGCCACGCTGGCACATGCTGCGTGAACAAAATTCCTGAACCAGTACTACTAGTTTGCAAGGAGGAGCAAGTCCGGCAGTCCCCCCCCCCCCCCCCTTCCCCCGATGCGGTTCCTCGAATATCCATTGTGCCAAAGCTCTGCGTCCGCTGTTGGCGCACAGCGAGGAAAGGGGTGTTGAGAGAGGGAGAACGGCATGCACGTGCTGTGTCACCGGTCTGGCAGTTTTGCTTGGACATGCCGTGTGTCGGGGATGCCAGCCCAAGCCGTTGAGTTTTTCGACATGTGTGAGCTCCTGGATATATTCTTTGATATGTGTGAGTGCCTGGATATGAGTGGCCCAAAACTATGTGGTGTTGCCGAAGGGCGAAGCTATTAGGATGTGCTTTAGGCAAGAAAACGGACACCCGGTACAAGCCCTCCACTGTTTTAAGCCAAGATCGCTGCAACCTGCATACAGCAAAGACAAGACCAAGTAGTAACTACTTCTGCGTCTCGTTGGACTTTTGTTATATCTTCTGACCAGTGATGAACTATTTCCAGTCTTGTATGTCCTGTTAGTGTGATGCGCTTGAATATTTTCTTTTGCTCACACATTTCTATTTGTTGTCGATCGAAGAGGCTTATGTGGTAAGTTTTCCTGCATAATTATTCTTATAATTCTCTTCGTTGATATACCTTCAGCCTAGCAGTGTGCACGTGTGTACCTCGGAATGCTGATTTATATGTGCGAAGCCTATCTGACAGTACATATTGCTTATGATACCATGCCACGTGTCTGCGGTTGGCAGTAAATTACTACTGGAATGAATTTTCAAGTTAAATGACACTGTCTTTTCTTATTTCCTTTTTATCAATTAATGAACTTTCTTATAGTTGAAATACTCGTGAACAAATAATACTTCTATGCGAATGTGTTTGTGAGGCTAAATCAGATCTGCTTATTTTAACAATCTATTTATCTAGCCGCCTTGTGCTAAGTAGAGGCTGCTTTACGTTGCCCATTTTAATGTTTACTACCTGATGCTCTTGTCTATTGTTCTTACTGCTGTGTACCAATTAAGGATAATAAATTATTTATTTTGCTACTTCTTCGTATCATATTTTGCTTACGCTTGGTTGTACAACTCGTTCACACATATCGACAGAAGCTGTCACGGGGTAACATATGTCGGTATAGACCATTCTGAGAATGTGAACAGTGTGTGCATGAACATGCTTCACTAGATATATTAACCAATTGTTAAAAGGGTATACTGAGACAAATGTTTGTAGATGATCCACAGAAAGTCTACAAACATTTTGGCAGTATGTTCCTAGGGCGTCAAAAGACAAATGTTCATAGGGCACTGGTAGAAAGTAAGCAGACAGCCTATGAACACGCGTCTATGTACTGTTGGTGGCCAATTGTTTCCAGAACGCCAACAAGCAGTCAGTAAAGAAGTACACAGACCTTTGCTAGACACCCTGTAGGCTGTTGGTAGGTTCTAGTAACAATTGTCTTTAGATATGTTTCTAGGGTGTCAAAAGAAAAAGGATTATAGGACGTTAATATGAAGTCAGCAGACACCCTAGAAACAGGTGTCTGTTCAAAGTTGGTGGCCAATTGCAGGCAGGGTGCCCACAGGCAGTTGGTAGAGAAGTATGTAGACTGTTGTTAGACAGTCTGTTAGTTGTTGGTGTGTTCTAGTAACAATTGTCTTTAGACATTCCATTTAATGCTACTAGAAATTCTTGTAAGGGTGGCCATTGGTGTTCTGACAGGCTCTGCTCCAAGAATGCAAAGGAGGGCTGGCTACGGGCAAACGATGCTCCTTTCGCTGCATAGGATTGTTTCTAAAACGATCTAATGACAATCCAGTCAATTTCACTTGAAATGTTTCACCGGTTACGGACGCTCCTGGTTTATGGCAGGTTTGGATAGGGCTCTGGAGCGCGGGCTGCAGTGTCTCCGGAGAAATTTGAGTCGTTCAAGAGCTTGCACTTGTGAACAACTGTCGAGGGTCTCTGTGCAGTGTCGAAGTGCCGCTGATGTGTATTAGCAAAGAATTCACATGACCGGAGTATAAAACCTACCTCCCGCCACCCCGATTCGACAGATTGCCGCTTAAGCATTGCACAGCTTCGCGAACACAGGTTTCGCTTTAGTGTTATACAGATTCCCGTGACAGAGGGGTCAACCACATTTTTGTTCCTTTTGCAGATACCTTATTACTTTAGTCCAGGCCGTTCATGGCAGTAGTACAAGTTGTAGCGACATTTTATTCTGTTTCTCTAACTACAGTGCACTTGATTTTCTTTTTAATCACGTCAGTTTCTTTGATGAAAGAAAATAATGAAAGTGCCATGAGTTCACGATTATCGTTGGACCAATGCTTTACATCAGTTAAAACAAACGTGAAAACCGCTGCAATATTAGCTTTATGTGCATCTGGTTCAACCATGCATCACCAGATGTCGGCCCCAGCGTTGTAATACGGTCACATTTGCTTCTTCGATAGCCCGTAATCGGTGAAAGTGAACAAACTGCAATGTCGTCATATTTCCCTTGAATGAAAGCATGATCAGCTTTCCTGTAGTCCCCTAGAAGCGGACGATGACCAAGATACCACCTGGGCCTTCGGTTTAGCAGAGACGATAGCTGCGGCTGCGGCACTGACATCCGGGTCGGAGAGACGCCCAGGATTTGCAACTGCACTCCAGTTCGATAACATGCACAGTTTTGATGTCACGCTGTTCGATTGTTTGGTTTGAAAAAAGTAGTTGCTGTTAATTGTTGTGCTGCCGTCAACAGCAAAGCAAGCGAGCGCCTCGGCTGAAATGATGAGGAACAGGCTCGCCTGTCGGTGCCTCTCAGTGCAGAGTCCGCCGATGCTGCTGTCGGCAGGTATCGCTGTGTATCGAATTGCATCACAATGGTTCCATCTCTTGACAATTCGGGCAATATAAATCGTACAGAAACGTTACCGCAACGGCCTGACCGCGAATGGTGCAGTGGCCGATTGAAAGCAGAGGGCTGCTCAAATACGTGTCCCTCATGAGGTCACCTGTGCCACAGCTAAATGGTGGTTACCGGCTGTGGGCGGGGCTTGTGGCCAGTGAGGTCTAAGGCTTACTTCGGACTGTTCCTTCACAGAAAATATTTCACATGTATATAGGCATAACAGGCCCTGTACTATTTTCCGTCAGAAACCGCGAATTTCTCGGTGACAGTGTCATGGCCCTAGTAGGAAAGTTGTGTTCGGAGGGTGGGGACACTCGTTGAACCCCTGCACGGGCAACAAATAATTTAAGAACGATAATCTTTCTGCAATAAACGACCAGGTAAGTTACATGTCTTTCGACAAAAGACAACTCTGTGAACTTACACACGAACACTCGTGTACTCCGTATAAAGAGCTACCCTTTATTCTCCACAGCGTCATTGGAATGCCTGCGGGGCCCACATCACTCACACAACTTCTCAATTCGCCTAAAGCCGTGCATCCCGTTCGTAGAAGTTGGCTGAATGACCAACGATTGGGAATAGGCAATTTCACTTCAGCCTGTTTCGCACGGTATCAGTTGCAGCGATGCGTAAGCTCTCCCGGACTTTTTTTTTCTTCTTACACTCAGAACGCTGAGGCCGCATCTTGAGTAAATACTGCTGGGTTGGCGTCATTGATTCCTCTAAAGTGGAATAATAATAATAATAATAATAATAATAATAATAATAATAATAATAATAATAATAATAATAATAATAATAATAATAAATAATAATAATAATAATAGTTATAATAATAATAATTATAATAATAATAATAATAATAATAATAATAATATTAATAATAATAATAATAATAGTAATAAGTTGTTGGGTTTTACGACCCAGAACCACTATACTTCATGAGAGACGTCATAGTGCACCTGGGGTTCTTTAGCGGGCGCTGACACCACGCAGTACGTGGCCTTCGACATTTCGCCTCGATCGAAATGCAACCGACACGGCCGGTATTCGGACCCCGCTGACTTAATATAACTCCTACTCGTATAGTCGGACAATGATCTATGTGGGCTGCTCCTGATTCTTATAGAAATCTTCCTTGACCACTATGTGATTCGTTAGCTGAGTCATAGAGGCTGACGACCGCCAGTTGCACTGGTGACTATAAGCTTCTTTATTTAGTTCGGTTTTTCGTGGAATCATGCAAAGACTCTACTTTGCCGTTTCTCCGGTTGTCTTCGCTAGCTGTCGTTATTGATACACATCATAGCATTGATCCCAGTACTGACATCGAATTTAGCAGTAGTGCTAGACTAGCGAATGTTCATATTCGTTGTGGTGTTTCTGAACATTTAAAGCCAGCTTTCAAACCAACCGAGCAAAGTAAACAAAATAAAGGTACTATAAAGACAAACACCCCCTGGTCTATGCGTCTGATGGGAGAAAGGCGAGTACATTGGGTTCCTCGGCTTGTATAAACCATGTTTTAATACTAGCCCTCTCGTTCTATAGCGTCACTGCGGCTAAAATTAATTTTGCGGTAGTTGCTGGGTGTTCAATGCCCGCCTGAGATTTTGAAGTGCAGAAAATATTCCGTACGGGGGCAGCCTTATATTGGCGGGAAAATGCGACCTCGGTTACTCCCGAAAAACTACTCCGGGGGTTGCGTGTCATTTCGTTAACTACGGCACAGTCTCAGCCATGTTAGCGAGCAAATGAAACACAGTGCCTATGTCACTCAATGGACTCGCTCTGCGATAGATGGATATGCGAAGTGTGCCGATTGAAATGCTAAGTGTAGCAGAATCCCCAATGTTTCGTTTCGTAGCTACGCTCCCCTCGTGAAGGCGTATGCAGTTTCATAGCCTCCTAAATGGATTAATACTACAAAAGCCACAACTTGGACGGAGTGTAAAGGTATTGAACTGGCCATCGTTGCACAATGATTGAACAGCGAAAAGTAGCCGAGAAACAAAATTGAGAATACGGGTTTACCGCTCCCTGCTAGTTTAAACATTTATTGGACAAGAATCATGCTTTGCATGACACGTTACACATGATGTGTCCAGAAGAGCCCGGTGCCAAAGCAAGAAAACATTAAAAATCCTGTAGATCGCACGTAATATGGCAATCTGTGTCATGCGAAGCAGTCGGCGAGGAAATCACCTATGACGACTTATTCGAAATTCAGCCAAGTGTGGCAAGTTGGATCAATGTCTTTGTGCAAAGGGTATGAGAACCCACTCTTGAGTATCCTTAATAGTGTTAGAGGAACGTCGAGTGACCAGGCACCGCGATTAGCAGCTATATGCAGGCTATCAGCAGCGGTTGCAAAGCAGACCGTTCCCGCTCAGAGTCCGAGCCAAGTGCGAGCTTCCTCTTCTTCTCCCCGTCGATGATGGCCACGCGCATCGGCCGAGCTCCTCAAATGCGGCATGCGTGTAGCATGATCCCCCGGCGGCAGAAGCGACGTCTCGGAGCGTCTAAATGTCATCAGCTGGAGGTTGATATGCCTTCAACCGTGTGACGTGCACGATATCACGTGTCTGGGAAGTAGGCGAAGCAGCTTGGGCGATAGAGGCGATTTCGTAGGTCACGGGAGTGACCTCACGAATCACTCGGTAAGGGCCTGTATACCGCGACAGCAGTTTTTCCGACAGGCCCACGTGACGTGTCGGAGACCACAAGAGGACCAAAGAACCAGGCGGAAAGTGGACGTCTCGGTGTGTCCGGTCGTACAAGCGCCGTTGGCTCTCCTGAGATGTCAAAAGGCGGTCACGGGCAATTTCTCTTGCGTGGGCAGCTCGGTCGAGAGCATCAAGGGCATATTGACAGGTGGTCCCCGTGACAGCAGGTATCGACGCGTCCAGAGGAAGGGCTGGTTCTCGGCCGTATAGAAGAAAAAACGGAGAATAGCCGGCGGTGTCGTGACGCGAAGAATTGTATGCAAATGTAACATACGGGAGGGCGAGGTCCCAGTCAGTGTGGTCTGACGAAACATATTTGGCAAGCATATCTGTCAGAGTGCGATTAAGGCGCTCCGTGAGGCCATTTGTTTGCGGGTGGTACGACGTGGATAACTTGTGCCGCGTTGCACAGGACTGCAAGATGTCTGAGACGACCTTGGAGAGGAATGTTCGGCCACGGTCCGTGAGCAGCTGGCGTGGAGCCCCATGTAATAAAATTACATCTTGCAGGAGAAAGTCTGCGACATCCGTGGCAGAGCTGGTTCGGAGCGCGCGGGTAATAGCGTAGCGCGTAGCGTAATCTGTGGCTACTGCGATCCATCTGTTCCTCGAGGTAGAAAGTGGAAAAGGGCCAAGTAGATCCAAGCCAACGCGGAAGAATGGCTCCGTGGGAATGTCTAGCGGCTGGAGGTACCCGGCTGGGAGCGTCGATGGCGTCTTGCGGCGTTGGAATTTCTCGCACGCTGCTACGTATCGACGAACGGAGCGAGCAAGTCCAGGCCAAAAGAAGCGTCGGCGGATCCTGTCGTAGGTTCGTGACACACCGAGGTGTCCGGCGGTGGGAAGGTCATGGAGTTCGTGGAGGACTGCCGAGCGAAGGTGTTTGGGGACCGCGAGCAGCAAGGATGGACCGTCTGGGCGAACGTTATGGCGGTAGAGAACACCATCCTGAAGGACGAATAAGCGAAGGGACGGGTCGGAAGGTGACGACTCCAGGCGATCAATGATTGCACGCAAGGCAGGATCACGGCGTTGCTCATCACCGACATGGAGCAGTTGGGAGACAGAAAAAACGCAGGTGTCGGTGTCAGGGTCAGACAGAGCGTTCGGTTCTTCGACAGGGTATCGAGAGAGGCAGTCCGCATCCTGGTGTTGGCGTCCCGACTTGTACGTCACTGTGTATGTATACTCTTGTAATCGAAGTGCCCAGCGACCAAGCCGGCCGGTAGGGTCCTTCAACGATGAAAGCCAGCAGAGCGCATGGTGGTCTGTGATTACAGAAAATGGCTTGCCATATAAATATGGGCGGAACTTAGAAACTGCCCAGACAAGAGCGAGGCATTCGCGCTCTGTAATCGAATAGTTGCGCTCTGCACTTGTTAGGACCCGGCTTGCGTAAGTTATAACGCGGTCGTGCCCGTGTTGACGTTGGGCTAAGACGGCACCGATTCCGTGACCACTGGCATCGGTTCGGACTTCTGTAGGGGCGGACGGGTCAAAGTGGGCCAATACAGGTGGAGTCGTTAGGAGCGCTATAAGGTGGGAGAACGCAGCCGATTGCGTGGGTCCCCATGTAAAAGGGACGTCTTTCTTGAGGAGTTCAGTAAGTGGTTGGGCGATTGCTGCAAAATTTTTCACGAAGCGTCTGAAATAGGAACAGAGCCCCACAAAACTCCGCACGTCTTTTACAGACTGAGGAACAGGAAAAGCCATTACTGCACGAATTTTCTCCGGGTCTGGTCGCACACCGGTAGCATCAACAAGGTGCCCCAGTACTGTAATCTGTCGGCGTCCGAAGTGACACTTCGAGGAGTTTAACTGGAGTCCAGCTTTGCGGAATATTTTAAGAACTGCAGCTAAGCGCTCAAGATGCGTGTCAAATGTAGGCGAAAACACAAGGACGTCGTCGAGGTAACAAAGGCATGTGGACCATTTGAATCCTTGGAGCAGGGAGTCCATCATGCGTTCAAACGTGGCGGGAGCATTGCACAAACCAAACGGCATAACCTTGAATTGGTAGAGCCCATCTGGAGTGACGAATGCGGTCTTTTCTTGGTCTTGCTCATCGACGGAAATCTGCCAATAACCGGATCGAAGGTCTATTGATGAAAAGTACTGGGCACCGTGGAGACAGTCAAGAGCGTCATCGATCCGTGGTAAAGGGTAAACGTCTTTTTTAGTGATCCGGTTTAAATGGCGGTAATCAACGCAGAAACGCCACGTGCCGTCTTTTTTTTAACAAGCACGACGGGCGACGCCCAAGGGCTCGATGAGTGCTCTACAATGCCTTTGGCAAGCATCTTGTTTACCTCCTGCTGTATCACTTGACGCTCTGCTGTGGACACCCGATACGGTCGGCGGTGAATGGGGACAGCATCACCAGTGTTTATGCGGTGCTTAACAAGAGATGTCTGAGCCAGTGGTCGATTATCAGTGTCGAATATGTCGCGGTAGGACACCAAAAGGCTGTAAAGGGCGGCTGCTTGTTCAGGTGTGAGGTCCGGCGCTATCATGGAACGAAACGTTTTATCGGTGCAGATGGCGTCCTTTAGGCGCGCTGAAGGATCTGTGCAGACGTCGGCAGCAAAGGTAGTTACATCGTCGTCTGTTAACAAACGGATGGTGGCCACAGATATGCCTCGTGGCAGAACTTGCTTTGCCAACCCAAAATTGAGAAGAGGGAGGCACATGCGTCCACCGGCCAGGGTTATAACTGAGTGCGGCACAGTGATGTCGCGCGCCAGGAGGACATCGATAAGAGGTGTGATGACGTAGTCGCCATCGGGCAACGGTGATGTTGAGGCCAGGTCGACAAACGTGAGGGCTTTAGGTGGTAGGCGAACAAAGGATGTAGAACAGAGGGCGTTGGGGAATTCTGGGCGAGTATGCGGAAGAGAAGGAAGTTCGAGGCAAAGAGTACCGGCAGAACAGTCGATCAGGGCAGAATGCGTTGAAAGAAAGTCCATCCCCAAGATTAGGTCGTGAGGGCAGGTGGTGAGAACTGTAAAAAGTACTGGAACGTGATGGCCGGCAATGCCTACTCGAGCAGTACACATTCCAGCGACGGCAACAGTGCTGCCATCGGCGACACGTACGGCCCTAGTAGTGGGAGGCGTGAGAACTTTCCTGAGCCGACGGCAAAGGTCAGCGTTCATTATGGACATCTGGGCTCCAGTATCAATTAATGCGGTCAAAGGAATGTCGTCTATGTGCACTTCAACTAAGTTCTTGTTCGTAATTAGCGTCAGCGGAGGATTTGGGCACAATGAAAATGATGCAGCACTACCTCCAGGCGCTGCATGGTCTAGTTTTCCGTCCGGGGGGCTCCAAAGGTGGTCGGAGAGGAATGGCGGCGTGGTTGGGGCGACGGGGAACGACGGCGCTGAGGTGAAGGCGAACGAGCATAAGAGCGGGTGTCAGGTGCGTCAGATGGGGTGTACACACGACGGGGCGAAAAGCGGGGTGGGTCTACATATCGGCGAGGGGACGAACTCGAGCTCCAATTGGGCGGCGTCCAGGATGTGCGGCAGTAGCGGGATATATGACCAGCTCTGTGGCAGCGGAAGCAAATCGGCTTGTCGTCTGGGGTTCTCCATTCATCCGGATTGCGGGATCTTCGTGGAAGGTAGGTGTCGATGCGGGGCGTCGCCATCGAGACTGGTGGTCGGAAGTCAGGTCGGGAGACAGAGTAGGCGGACGGCAAACCGAGATTGGCAATTTCTTGTCGCACTACGGCTTGAATGACTGAAACGGAGGGAGCTACTTGGTCAAGGGTTCCGTCTAGTGGGCGAGAGTGATATGGCGCTGGAGTGGCAGCTTCAAGTTCCCGACGAACAATGCGCGTCACGCTGTCATGGAAAGGGGGCGCGGGAGCGACGTCTGCGCAAGAGGATGTAGCAGCCGTGTTAGGCAGACGGGAAAACTGTTGCACGACGCGGCGACTTTTGGCCAACTCAAACCGGCGGCATTCTTTAACAATGGCATCAATAGAAGATACATTGTTGTAGACGAGCAAATTAAAAGCGTCGTCCGCGATCCCTTTGAAAATGTGGCCCACCTTGTCAGCCTCGGTCATCGTTTCATCTGCTTTTCGGCAAAGCGCAAGGACTTCCTGGATGTACGCAACATAGGATTCGGTTGCCGATTGGACACGGGTGGCAAGCTCTTTACGCGCAATCTGTTTCTGACCTGATGGATTTCCAAAGAGGTCGCGAATCTTTGCCTTGAAAGCTTCCCAGCAGGAGATCTCGGCTTCGTTTGTGTCAAACCAGACACGTGGTGTTCCCCCCAAGTAGAAGATGACGTTCGCGAGCATTACGGTAGGGTCCCAACCGTGGCTTCGGCTGACACGTTCATACATGTTCAGCCAGTCGTCGACGTCGACGCCTTCTTGGGCGGAGAATGTTCCGGGATCCCGCAGATTGGAAACCGTGACATAGGTTGTCGTGGACGCCGCAGTTGTAGATGGCGACGAGGGGTTCTCCTCGGGAGCCATGGCTGAAAACTGGACGGTGCGGCCGCTACGAAGCTCCGTGGCGAGGACGGGGAACGTTCCACCTCCACCACAATGTTACAGGAACGTCGAGTGACCAGGCACCGCGATTAGCAGCTATATGCAGGCTATCAGCAGCGGTTGCAAAGCAGACCGTTCCCGCTCAGAGTCCGAGCCAAGTGCGAGCTTCCTCTTCTTCTCCCCGTCGATGATGGCCACGCGCATCGGCCGAGCTCCTCAAATGCGGCATGCGTGTAGCAATAGTATGACGTAACGTATGCACTGTCTAGATGCACTGTCTGGTTAACATTGAAAACACTGGTACACAAATGCATACCTCAGTTTGTGCCCTTAAGAATGAAAATGAAACCCTGCGTATCGCACGAAATAACTACAAAAAGAAGCTGAAGCTATCGAAAACGAGGTACAAATGAGTTAGTGATGCCTATACTGCTAGACCTGAATAATGCGCTTAAGAGAGAGATGAATAGTAAAATGAGATAATGCAAACAGAAGTATTTCGCCGTTAGGATGCCGAACTTCCTTAAAGACTCACTCCAAAAACTCTGGAAGCACTTTTCGATAGATGAAAAGGTAACCTTCGATCTGAGGACTGCTGAAGGTTTAATCACTAATGAAGATGATGTTGCAAGTGAGCTTAACAGTTTTCCTCCAGTGTCTTCACTTCAGACAATGGCTAAGCAGGCGACCTTTGGATATGTCGGTGCTTTCCTTCTCTGGGCGTAATCAGCTTACTGAGCAAGGTATAATCAAATTACAACTCAATCTAAAACAATGTAAATCGCCTGGTCGGGATGAAATTCAGAAGTACGCAGAGTGGATGTCCAAAATATCTTAAACTTATTTTTGAAAAATCTCCGTTATCAGGGGCTCCACCGAATGATTGGAAATTAGGTAAAATAATTCCAGAA
Organism: Hyalomma asiaticum; assembly: GCA_013339685.2. NCBI lineage: Eukaryota > Metazoa > Arthropoda > Arachnida > Ixodida > Ixodidae > Hyalomma > Hyalomma asiaticum. The sequence goes on along the minus strand of CM023491.1, from coordinate 44,068,135 downwards.
CCAAAAGGAGGAGATCATCAATGTGTTTCGACTTATAGGCCCGTCCCACTGACTTCAGTACCCTAAAAAATTCCGAATACGCGGTACCGAAACACAGAGAATTTCTTACGAGCATAAATTTGTTCAGTGAGTGTCACCACGGTTTTCGCAGCGGTCTTTCGACAGTGACGCGGCTTGTGGAAACAGTGCGTTTCTTGTGTGAACTGCTTGAGAGCAGAGGCCAAGTAGTTATACTTCATCTAGATTTCAAAAAATGATTCGCTATGGTTTGTCACAAGCAACTGCTATTGAAGTTGAGAACCGTGTTAGGTGCCTGCAGAGTTGTACAATGGATTGACACATATCTAACAAATTGTGTTCCAATGCATTTCTAGCTCTAACGAAAGAGAACAAAAGGGAATTAGATGAAAGGACAACAGATAGGCAGAACACTGTTGTGATGTGGGGTTTAACGTCCCAAAACCAGCTCTGATGATCAGAACACTGGTCTATCAATTGATTTTTATATATATATATATATATATTGTGGGGATCGCCGCCAAGAGACGCTGCGAGAGGACGACGACGGTGTAGAGGACGAGGACGAGGTGACTGGGCAGTGCGTGGCGCGCGCTGGTGCCAGCGTGCTAGGCGGGGCCGGAGCTCGGCGGGACGCTGGCGGACGCGGCTGGGCGTGACGGCCCTGGACTGGCTAGCCGGCTGGGACTGGCTGCTGCGGGCCGAGACGCGGCAATCTCCCACAATGGCGCCCAACGTGGGGCCCCGGCTGCGTTCCGGGAAGGACCGTGTGTTCGCGGGAGACGCCGCTTCGCCCGTTCCGTCGCACACAAACGACCACCGCCCAATCTGCCTGGTGACCTCTACGAGCAATGGAGGGCAGCAGACGAACAAAGGCAAGTGGCTGCGTCGGCTCTCGAGTTCCGAAGGAGGATGACGTCGCGACAAGTCATCTCGGCCAAGGAAGGGAGCGCCGGCGACGCCAAGACGGAGAAGTCGCCGCAAAAGCGGGCTTCATCTGACGTGTCGGAAGATGACGACGTGAAGGAGGTCCAAAAGACGGACCACAAAGACAAGAAAGAAAATGGGGAGTCCGAGGACAAGTACGAGGAGGACGCCGGTGAAGACGATGGCGGTGATGACGACGATGTTGACGCAGTTCCGGATGGTGAGGACTACGACAAGGAAGGGGACGACCCTGACAGAGATGACGGTCTTGAGGACGATGATGAGGATGATGCGTAATGTAGCTAGTAGTGGGAGTCTGCAAGGCAGATGACGGTCCGGAGAGCCTGGCTCGGCCGACATCAACGGGTTTTTACTTATGGGCGGCACCTTTGACGTCCCGATGCGGCTTCCGACACCTTCCGACGTGTTGATCATCTGTGATGGCTGGCCGGCGTCTCTGCAGTCGACTCCACAATCGAGCGACTACACCTACCGGCTGCCTGCTGGGTGCACTACTCTGAGAGGTTGGCGATGACGATCGGTCGTGCTACAGCGCCCGGGTTTGGTTTAAGTCCGGCGTGTTCCTCTAAGACATTCGGAGGTTTAGGACCGCGGGATCCTGCAAGACCTTATGCCCGGCGCTGCGCTACCTGGCTTCCTTCGCCACCTCGCTCGGTGCCCCAGCTTTCGAGGCTCTACTGCTCGTGGGCCGTCGACCATCGTGCGAGCCGTTGTGGACCAGTGCCATCACAACCGCGGAGGGGGGGAGAGTGTGGGGATCTCCGCCAAGAGACGCTGCGAGAGGACGACGACGGTGTAGAGGACGAGGTCGAGGTGACTAGGCAGTGCGTGGCGCGCGCTGGTTCCAGCGTGCTAGGCGGGGCCGGAGCTCGGCGGGACGCTGGCGGACGCGGCTGGGCGTGACGGCCCTGGACTGGCTAGCCGGCTGCGACTGGCTGCTCCGGGCCGAGGCGCGGCAATCTCCCACAATATATATATATATAATGAGAACCTGTGCTCAATGGGCCAAACGTCTTTGGCCAAACGTCTTTGGACCAAACGTCTTTGGCACACGCCCGCACCCTGCCCAGTCTCCCATTTTCTAAACACCTCATGCTGCCGGAGCATTCATTTGACAAAATCCGTGTCACCCTTCTTCAATCTGGCTTCCACAGTGCTCGGGAACGGGAACAGCGGGAGTCGTATTTTATTCATAAATTTAAAACCGTAACACACGGCATTAATGAAAACATCGGGTCCCTCTCGTTTCTTCGAGCGTAGGGACATACCAGAAATATAAATAAAAATCACCAAGTAAGAATAAAGAAATGAGGCATCACGAAACACGACAAAATTGGCACCACAACTTATTTTTGGGGAAGCGGACCATACGAACCTCTGTGCATATATATATATATATATATATATATATATATATATATATATATATATATATATATATATATATATGTTCATGTGTGCGCATTTATACCTGTAGCACCCTTTTCCGCCTTACGGCCCTATTGAACCTGGAACCCCTTCCATTTTTGCAACAGGAAGGAATATATATATACTTCTTTCACTTTCTTTCTCTCTCTCTTTACGGCTATATTATTTTTCCGAGCATAGGACAGCCATACTTGCAGTGCACTTGTAGGCCATCTCCGTCATGGGAACAAGAAGTTTCGACCATTCCCAGACGTGAACTAAAGGAGGGAGGAAAGAAAGAAAAAGAAAAAAAATCTCCTTATTGCCCATAGGAGCCACCCCGAGGACGACCGCAACAAAGCACGGCCACCTTTTGTCGGTGCCCTCAGCTAGCAATACTCAGTATCACCGAAACTCCAGTTCTGCCCCTCAGTGTGCACTGCTTGCCGCCAATCCGTGTCGCTAGCTGCCCTCCTTGTTCTCCCTCCCGCACAGCCTTCTCTCAAGCACCCATAACGCTCACCTGCAGAATGAATTTTGCACCTCTAGTACCACTCTCTCCCTTTTCTTCTTCCGACCAGTTTGACAGCGATATCACTTCACTTCTCTCTATGCCTTGAAAAAGACCGGACCCGCGGTCGAAACTGTTGGCAATAAACGATAACTGCGAAGTCGTGTCTGCTATATCACTATATATATATATATATATATATATATATATATATATATATATATATATATATATAAGCGCGGGGCCTGCGTCGCGCGTCACAAAGTGATAACGGTGCTCCCCGCAAACAATCAAAACCAGTGCGCGTGTCACTGGGAAGTGATAACGTCTTTCCACTTAAACCAAAACAACCGCACGTGTCAATATATCAACGCTGGTCTTTCAACTCGCACGTACAAACATATATGTTCTTATGTGGGGTTTCACGTCCCAATACCAGCTCTGATTATGAGAGACGGCGTAGTGGAGGTCTCCGGAAATTTTGACCACCTGAAGTTCTTTAACGTACACTGACACCGCACAGCACACGGGCCTCAACATTTCGCCTCCACCAAAATACGGCCGCAGCAGCCGGGATTCGATCCCGCGACCATCGGATCAGCACCCGAGTACCATAGCCACTAGACCACCATGGCAGGGCCCTCAAAAAGCAAAACGGCTCAGATCGTCGCTGTCAAGATTAGAAAAGCTGGCATAACCCAATATGTCGTCGGATGACCTCGCCACTGGTATTTCTTTGGCGCCAGTACCATATTTCTGGTGATGGGGAGGTTGTGACGTCACCGCAATGCTCCACGAAGCATCTAGCCGTTTCGGTGTCGGTTGGAAGACGACTTTCAGTTGCTTATTTTAAATTATTGGTGCGTTTCTGAGCAAAGTGAACCACCCTGGCGGTTACAGGACTATCAGTACCATTGGAAAGCATTGATATCAGAACATGGTGAAAAAACTGCTGCAGTTGCCATTTAAAGCTCGTTATCAATATCAAGGAACCATAACCATCAAAGAACCGTAACCGAGGCGTGTGGCTGGTTTCTTGCAAAGACTTCTATGGGGTCAAAAACAACACCCCCAATGTAAAGACGGTGCATGTGACACCAGCTGACGCGCGCCACAAAAGGGAAGCTGGCACAAACTGTGCTAGCTCTCAGGAAGTTGACAAAGGCATTTGCCGAGATAACTTGAGCGCTGACAAATCGCCTGCTCGGAGAAATAGTGGCGCGGGCCATGACGCCGGAAACGTTGGGTGGCTGAGATCGAAAACCAGGATTTGAGGGCTTGCTGCCTACTTTAAAAAATAATTTTGGGAAGACCACCGCACCTCCAGTCGTACAGTTCTTCGCCAGTCATTCGACCATCAAAGCGAACATGAACGGAAAGTTTCCTTCCTGCCGAAGGACATGGAACAGTTGCCTGCGTTGCCCTTTGAGATGTCGTTGGCCCACGTGCGGGGAAAAGGATTCTATGCAAGTAAAAGGGCGCGAAAGGCTGCCTAGGTGTATGTAAAGGTCACTCGAAAGATACGTGAAATTTTCGGTTTGACGTCAGCACTCCTTGCTCAAACAGCTCATCAAATATCGAAGGTCACTTGCCCATGGCGGTTAACTCGTGCGCAAATGCACCGAGCGGTAAATGTAACTCTCGGTTTTTGTTGCAGCTGAGGTGGCCTAGCAGTGGGAGGCGACCATTACGACATACACATGCTACCATACACTGAATGTGAACTCTTCACGCAAATGCCTTTCCATTGTGAGTTAATACATCCGCTGCACCTCTTAACGGAGGAAAAATTCAGCTTCAGGTCGTACTGATTTACCTGTTCCTACGTTGGGCGGTATTTTATTATATTTGCAGAATATCTGGAGAGCTTAACTTGACCAGAAACAGCGCATACATTAAGTCATTTCCCGCGCCGAACATCCGCACGTGTTAGTTTTGAGAATCTAATGCCGATCAGAATGGCACATAAATTATTGCGTGTATCTCAAGATGCACGACGGTTATGCCATAACATGAATAGCAAGGCCGCGACATATGTCAATGCATACGTGTAGTAAATCCATTGTCCTCTCGCGGTAAGATAGACACGACACGATATGTCACGTCCCTCATCTATTGAAATGTAATACAAACGTTAGCAAGTCTTCCTCTGAATCTGAACAATGTCAGTTGTGTCCTTTTACTTTCTGCATACATAACGCGCTCCTCATGTCAAGCCCCTCATACGTACCTGGAGGTAAGGAAGGAAAATACACCAACGGCTCTTTTTTCCGTTAGACACAAACTTATGAATCCAACAGGCAATGAAGCCTAGCAAGGCAAGGTGAAGCATTGTAGCGTTTAGCTACAGTGTACAATATGTGAGGTGAAGGAAAAGGAATTGTAGGTAGCCACCGAACATACGACTTTCTTATAACGCGTACGACCCTCTACCACGTGAGCGTTGACGGCGGTTCATCCGCTTTCCAGGCATTCGCGCTTTTTCTCCATGTACAGAGGCGTCCATAACGTTTTACACACCGCATGTTCACATCCCCTTTGCGAAAAAGAGCTGGACGGCACCGAAAGGATTTTAGCTAAACCACGAACGCGCAAACATTGGAACTAGTATTCCACCGGTGCTCTCCGTTGGCCAACGAGTGCCTGTGCGGCATTAATTTGTCGGCACATATACAGCTTATTTCTTAATTCACTCTGTATTGAGCAATACACTATTCTTGTTCGGGTATGTTTCTAGATAAGGTTTTACATTTCACTACACTTACAATGCTTGTGTAAATGCTTGTGTATTTTTAAATAGATATAAACAGGTTCAGCCGTCGTCTTCACACGTTTCATTTAGAGAATTGAATGCTTATCAGTCAAATTTTCGGCTACTATGAGACTCATCCAGGTATGCCATTCCATGCGATGCTGAGATTTGTTGAACTTGAAGTCATGGCGCAAAAGGTTAGACAGGACCGAAGAAGACACGTAAGACACAGACAAGCGCACAGGTGCGCTTGTCTGTGTCTTACGTGTCTTCTTCGGCCCTGTCTAACCTTTTGCGCCATGACTTCAAGTTCAGCTATGCACCAACTAGCCCGACAGCAAACGTTATTGAGATTTGTTGTCGTATAAAATACTTAATACACATATTGCGAGTGAATGGCTTCACAGTAATATAATGGTCAAACCGTACGCATCATGGCGGCATTATTCTTGTATAAACGGTGTTCAGCGCTGTTGACTGTGGTAGAACGTTGCAATTGTGCGGCGCTTTCTTGTGTTTCAAAATATCACAGAAAAGGCGTTTGCCGTACGTTTGACAAGTCGTTCTCTGGTATTTTATTACCACAAGTGCTTTCGAACGTGAAGGAACAGGCGGCCCCTTTCCGCGAATGATCAGGCAGTTGAGGTTTTCGGCTTACGAGGCCCCGAAGCACGTGAACGGGCAGGGTCGAGCACTCACCCTGGTACACATGGACACTCGCACACACCGTTTCATACGCAGCATCAGCGGACCCAATCTGTGACAATGTTGAGGAGCTATCATGGATTACAGACTCTCTGACTGGCTATGGAATGTGTCAGTTTGAGAATTTGACAAGATTCTTGAATTTTTATGGTATCCATGATAGCCCTCCAGGAAGGCACCGTACTGTTGCTAATTAGACCGCGCATGTGCAGATCCTCGCGGTTCTGCCGGCGATCTTCGCTGGCCTTCGGGTGCCAGTCTGGCTTTCCAAATTATCTTCAGGGCACCTCCACAGTTATGTAACACGCGCACTGATCGGCCTCATACGTTGCATTTCAAGGAGGCAATGATTAGCAAGGGAAATTATCTGTGGAAATCATGCAATATTAAGCAATGTCGAGTGCAAAGGAACCCCAGGAACACGTAAAAGCTTTCTTGGCCGGTATTGAAAAATAAAGCATGAAAGAGAAGGCTGCTATGCTCGTCGAAACGGTAAGCAGAGCGGAGACATTATGAGCTCCGAATCGTTTTCGTATTTTGCGTATAAATGCGAATCTACATTCACAGATTAACGGATTCGTCTTGGCGCCTAAGCACATTATGCAGTCACAAGGCTGCGAAAATACAGACCACCGATTGAACATGATGAGAAAAACCCTGCAGATCGCACGAATTGTGGGAATCTGTGCTATGTGACGCAGTCAGCGATGAAATTGCCTACGCCGAAGTCGTACGCGTAGGAGTGATGCACGTCGACAGCACCATCGCGACCGAATGGTAGCTCATGGTACGACTTAACGTTAGCTCTTACGTCAGTGCACAGCACAGACTATTCTTTTGTGGAGGTAAAATGCATGCTCCTGTGCGTTAATGTACATGTTATAAGTGTCGCTTGTTGAAGTAAGTATTCCTCCGGGATCGAGCGATAGTAAAGCATGTGTATTGCTTATTAAATTGCTAGGATAGTGCTCAACGCAATAAGAAGCGGTATACACGCTACACAAACATCATCATCGGCTACTACCGTTGTGATAGGTATGCTTACTACATATGCCGTGTTGGAGGGGACGCAGTAGCCTAGGTGGTAACGTGCTTGCTTGGCACCTCGGGGGTCCGGTTTCAAAGGCCACCCCTGCTTGGTAGGTTGCGTGTGTGCTTGTTGTGTTTATATTATTGCGACAGCAATTATATGAACAGTGTCGACAGGTTTTTGCAGTTGTCGCAGTCATGTCTCGTATAAAGTATAAAGTGATAACAACCGCCCGCGCATCGCACGTTCTACGGACGGGTAAAAGCGCGCGAGTATGGGCGGCGAATACGGCCGAAGAAGAGATCAAGCGAGCCCCGCCCGCCTCTGCCGCTCGGAGGGCGCATGCGATAACATCACCCCGATCGGTGCACCTACCGCCGAAGCGGAGAGGAAACGCCCCGCCCGTATTTGCCCAGCACGAAAAGACGCGAGGGGGGTTTCACTTGAGCAGCAACTGTGGACTTCGCGCGGTCACCATCGCTGCCGCGCATCCTATCTCTGCAGCCATCAGCGCGTGGCTCGTAAACCCTTCTAGGTGCTACGCTCTTAACGCGTAGAGACTTTGCGAAAAGTGTCCCTGGAGCAGCCGTATTCCTTTACACGAGCGTTTTGTTGAGTTACGTGAGACCGTATCCAAAAGAGTTAGCTGCCAGCGTCACTTGGTATAATATTCCATTTTCTTGCTATCGCATTACCTACTCCGCCCTTTCGGTGAAACTGATTTTTTTTCAAGCGCAATGTACAGCAGATGGTGTGCCTTTCTTGTTTTCTCGTGGGCTCGGTTCCCACCGAAGGCAAGGTTTGTCTTTTCGTCCACTTTAATTCCTTTCTACTTTCTTCACAATTACAATACCACAAGCAACTTCCCCTATGCTTTCCTAGGCTTCATTGTCTGTTTCTAACAAATAAAGAACGAGCCCTTGAACCCTTCCCTTTCGTTATTTCTTGTTTTTAAGTACGTTATAATATGTTAGATCTCTATTTTAGTTGGTCCTAGATTGGCATAGGCTGTGAAAAATCCCAGCACCTGTGCCACATACCCGCACACCGCAGGCCCAGCACTACGGGTATAATCTGCACAAAATTGCAATATCGTTAATCGTGAGGCACATGACGAGTTATCACGCTAGTGGTGTAGGGATAAGTCATCTATGTACAGCCGTCAGCACGGTTAACTAGAACGCACTGTTGCGGGCCCTGTACCACTTGGAGTGAGGCTAGCGCAGCGTAATGGTGGGCGCTGCTGCCAAAATAATATTTATGTGATAATTTCCTTATTGAATAACCATAAACACGCTAGTCGTTGCGATGCGCTAGTCTCACTCCAAGAGGCACAGGCCCCGCGACAGAATAGTTCCAGTTAACCGTGCTGACGGCCGGACGTCATACATTTGTGCACTATCATGCAATTATTCGGGTATATCAGGCAAACTAGACTCAGTGAGAGCACCGAGACGAGGTGGCTAGATGGATAGATGTGGCCAAAGTTGCTCAAGTTCGCTAACAAATGCTTCGAATTTAAAAAGAGCAACTTGGTTTACGCAACTTCTTGCGCCGTTCATAAAGAGTCAAGGCTATGAATAACGTAAGCTAGTTTTTTTTTTGTGCGACTCAAATATGCACGATGGTAACCACAGCCGTGATACAGGCGATATTGTGCCTGTATGAGCACTAACACTACAAAAACGTCAATGAAGGAAGGTGCTTGGCAGTACATCGAATTGCAGGAGAGATTTGGTCTTGTACTTGGGAAACGTCCTCTAATACGCTCTACTACGAACAAAGGGATGGATATAGGAGGCACACTAGCAGCCGGAGTCGCGTGAATGTCTATTGTATTCTTTGTTCCCAATATTCCTTATAATCTTCTAATTCTAAATAAACAGAAAAAATTCACTATTCCTTTTATTCTGTAAGATGTAGGTAATCGAATTCACACAGAGAAAATTCTGTAGCATCCAATATAATAGTAAGCACTGTATTTGTAAGCAATACATCAGGAAAGAAATGAATTCTGAAGGAAAACCCGAAGGCAAAGCACACTGCGCATTGCAGTTCCAAGCCGAGACAACATGGTTGGGTTGTCCCACGTGCTAACAACATAAGAACTATACATTGATGCGTCGGGCAAACACACCGTGAAGTTTGATGACGTAGAGCGCTCATCAAGGCGTAGTCGTCGCGACAACGGTATCACGGTGATACTGCTTACAAAAGTGCGACGTTCGACCGCCGTGGGGTTCTGCGGAATGTATCTTGAAGACTTCTTCAATAGGATATCCTCAGGTTGCTCCTGTTAATACTTGGCTGAACAAGTATCCTTCACAGCCAAGCACGGGCAAGAAACTGGGTAGGCTTCCATGAAGTGCCTTCACTGTCACCCCTAATCGACAAACGTATTTGCAAGAGTAATATTTTACGATTTCAAGTGAAATTTGTCAGCCCGTGGGGACATGCTTCCCGGCAAGAAAGTTTATATTACCGTCAAAAGTTCCATCAAAGACGACCGCAACTATATTTCTTTATGCTTCGCTTGTAGAAATGCATTTCACATGCAATAAGAAAAGTGAACTTAAGGTCGCAGCTACAACGCCTTGTCTGGGTCCGCGGTTCCAGAGACGGATTTGTAGCTGCGACCTCAAGTTCACTTACGTCAGTCACCGTGTCAGTAATGATCACAATTACTGTAGTCTGCTTGTTTATTACCCATTTAATGAGGTAAGCGATGTTTCGTACCTCCGGTCTCATCAGATAATTTCCGGCAATAAATAAAAAAATGAAGACGTCGCGGCAAGAATTACATATGCCAAACATGAAAGTTGATTCACATTACACCGACAGAAGCATCAGAGTTTCACAAGCCAGAAATTGTTAGCCTATTTTCTGCGCTGCGAGCATTCTTCAAATGTACACCACTGAAATGGCGATGTTCAGCTACTAGTAAAAGGCATTAATCGGCCCGGCGAAGCTAAAAGAAACAGATAAACATTTGGATATGATAAACTGCTTATACAATGAAACAACGCATTTCAATTATAAGTATGCTACGACAATTTCTAGGAGTAAGATAGCAAGTACAGGTAGAAATAGGAATGTCACAGTTCTACACCTATCGTGATAATAATGGTGCAGCCCTCCCTCAGTGGTCTAGTGGTTATGGCACTAGGATGCTGATCCGGAGACCTCCACTCTGGCCGCTGTCACAAGAGAGAGAGAGAGAGAGAGAGAGCCCTATCTTGGTATTAGGGCGTAAGAGTACCCCTGAGGCACATACTCCTGAGTACCCCTTAGTACCCCTGAGGCACATACCCGATATGAGAATACACTGAGGCTTTGTGTTAGTACCCGTGCGGCACATACCCGAAATGAGAGTACACCGAGGCTTTATTTAGTACCCCTGTGGCACATACCCGATATGAGAGAGAGAGAGAGAGAGCAAACATTTATTTTAACGAAATGAGGGATCTTCCTCGTAGGGTGGAGCCCTTAGCTCAGGGCGCCATTGGCTCGCGCCACTCCAGAGAGTACACTGAGTCTTTTAGTACCCCTGTGGTAAACACCCGATAAGAGATTACACTGAGGATTCGTTTAATACCCCTGTGGGACTTACCCGAAATGAGAGTAAACTGAGGCTTTGTTTTAGTACCCCTGTGGTAAATACCCGATATGAGAGTACAGTGAAGCTTCGTTTCAGTACCCCTGTGGCGCATACCCGATATGAGAGTACAGTGAAGCTTCGTTTGTACCCCTGTGGCGCATACCCGATTGAGAGTACACTGAGGCGTTCTTTTAGTACCCCTAGGGCACATACTCGATGTGAGAGTACACTGATCCTTTGTTTTACACCCCTGTGGCACCTACCCGATATGAGAGTACACTAAGGCTTTGTTTTAGGACCCCTGTGCCACGTACCGGATTTGCGAGTTTTCTCTTTCCGAAGGACATTCCGTCTCGATCATATTCACTCTTAACATTGTCCGCCAGTGGGAACACACATTGCGACAAAAACGTTTAGACTACCGGCAAGTGTTCTGTAAAGGGAAACAGCAGCTGCATTGCTTTATTATTCCCATGAATAAACGAATTTGACAAGCAAGGAATGCAGTTAACTTCACGTCGCACCTACAAAGCCTAGTCTGGGACCATATGGCTGACACGGTGATTAAAACTGTGTCGTACTCTTTTGGAGAGTTAAAACTAGCTTACCCAATCTGTGCAGTCTGACAGCTTATCGCACACAAAGAAAATAGGCGATGATTTACGCCTTATACGTCATAGGCCTGTCTCACGGAATAAAAGGAAAATGAAGGCTTCCGGAATAAAGATCTATGTAACTGATGCATCTTGATACATATTACACAAAAGGAAGTGTCAATCAAAATTTCACATGCTTAATATTGTTAACCTGGAGTTCGAGTAGCCGACCGTTCTCTCAGTGGACACACTTCATCTGGCGATGATGATGTGTTCCTCATAGGCACGAAGGCACACTACCAAGCTAAAAGAAGTAAATTAGCATTTGCATTTCATAAACGTCTTATATAATGAAACAACGCATTTGTATTTCCAATACGGTACGACAATTTCGAGAATAAGTCTGCAAAAACAGGCGTAAGTAGGAATGTCCGAGTCCTACACGCACCTAGACAATAATGGTGCACGCCTATAATAATAATGACCCAGTGGCCCAGTGGCTATGGCACTTCCCTGCTGATCCAAAAGTTCTGAGATCGAATCCCGGCCGCAGCGGCTGCATTTCCATAAACGCAAAACGCTGTTGTTATGTAGAGTTTAACGTCCCAAAACCAGCTCTGATTATGAGAGACGCCGTAGTGGAAGTCTCCGGAAATTTCGACCACCTGGGGTTCTTTAACGTGCACTGACATCGCACAGCACATGGGCCTCAACATTTCGCCTCCATCGAAATGCAGCCACCGCAGCCGGGATTCGATCCCGCGACCCTCGGATCTGCAGCCGAGTACCATAGTCACTAGACCACCGTGGCGGGGCAAACGCAAAACGCGCAGGTCTCTGTATTGTGCGGTCTGTGAGGTCTGTGTATTCTTTGTGGATTTTGCGAAAAGCCCCAGGTGGTCGAAATAGAATGATACAAAGGAAGGGAATGTATGAAAATTTTCCACAATGATGCACCATAAACCACCATAGTGTTCGGGAAAGGATGACTGGTGAGGGCGTGACGAATTGAATGATATTTTGTGAATAAGTGATTTCCAACAACTGCATAAGGGGAACAAATCCACATCTGCATGACGGAGGGGGTTCTCCTTGTGCTAGGACTGTTCAACTGGTGTTCTGTCAATTTTCTGCAGGCTCGTACCTCATCGTATCTGTGCAAGGAGTGGCAGTTTTTTGAGCGGCGTAGAACTCGAGGACGACTACTCTCATATTTTGCACTTACATGACCTCTCCCCTGCAGGAGTACAGTTGTTTCTCTTGAACATCCCGGGCCGTGTATATTTTATCACATATGTCTAAATGATATGGCTTTTCGATTGCAGGAGTAAGGACATGCTGTATGAGACTACACCTCTCCGTGAACAATTTACGACACATCCGGCAAGGACATGGTTTCTTGCCTTTTTGACTATGAATGTATTCTTGCGAGCTGACTGCTCCATGTATTGATCTACGATATATTTCGCGACGCTGCATGTTCTCGCCTGTGTGAGTACGGAATCGCCCAGTGAGATCAATCTTGCGTATGAATGTTTTACCACGTGTCTGACAACCATGTTCCTTCTGAGCTGTATGAGTATGGATTTGATGTCTGAGTTGACTGTTGTGTACAAGTGATTCACCACATCCTGGCAACAATGTGACTTCTTGACTGTATGGGTATGGACAAGAACAGCAAGAGCACTCTTGTGAGTCAGTCTTTTACAATGTACATGGTAACCAGTTTCTTTCAAGCCTGAATGCACAGAAATATGGTGTGTGAGGTGCTTGTCCTGTGTGAATGGTTTACCACTTCTTTGTCAACGATGCGACTTCTTGCCTGTATGATCACCGATATATTTGGCCAGGTCACTGCTCTCCGGGAACAAATGGCTACGTATTTCCAATGATGTGGCTCCTGGACAGTAGGACACGTATGTTTTCTGATACGACGCGTGAGTGAATGATTTATCATATAACATTCATCTAGGAACCATTTGGCTTCTTCTCTGCATGAGATCGCAAGTGTCGAGTGAGATGACCATTGTTTGTGAATGATTTCCCACATATATGGCAAAGATATGGCTTTTCGCCTTTATGGATACGCACATGTTGCGTGAGATTACCATTCTTTGTGAATGATTTCCCACAGATGTGGCAAACATATGGCTTTTCGCCTTTGTGGACACGCATATGTTCTGTGAGATTACGACTCCTTGCGAATGATTTCCCACAGATATGGCAAGAATATGGCTTTTCGCCTGTATGGATACGGATGTGTTCCGTGAGGTCAGACTTCTTTATGAATGATTTTTCACACACCTGGCAACGATGTGGCTTCTCCCCTGAATGAATACGGGTATGTTCTGTGAGATGACCTCTGGTTGCAAATGATTTTCCACAAACCAGGCAACTATGGGACTTCTCGCCTGTATGAATACTGATGTGCGTAGTGAGGCCATACTTCTTTGTGAATGATTGAGGACATAACTGGCAACGATATGGCCTCTCACCTGTATGAATGCGTAAATGTTCTGTAAGGTGACCCTTAAGTGTGAAAGATCTGCCGCATATCTGGCAACGATGTGGCTTCTTGCCTGCATGCTTGAGTTGATGAACTCTGAGGAGGCTCGCCCGCAAGAATTGTTTCCCACATACTTCGCATTTGTTGTGGCGTTCTCCTGACATATTATCGCAGTGGACAACGCTGCCACAGGCACTGCTGACCAGTCGCTGTTGTTCGTCCGAGTTTGCAGTAGCATTCCTGTAAAGCACGGGAAAAGGGGACGTCTTATGGAGAACGAAGTGTTAACGAGAGAGACATCTATTTTACAGCGTAAGCTGTTATGAGATCACAACAGCGGCGCCGTAGTTGTCCGCCGCCGCCGCCGCCCGCCGCCCGTGTCCGTAACCAATATCGCTCCTCGTGAAGAACAGGACAACTGCTGCCATCTACTGGCGCTGCTCCGCACAGCCTTCGAAGTGTGTTTTTACGAAGCGCTGCCTCGTGAAGCAGTTTTGTCGTATCGTTCCACGCGTCATGCGACAGGCGACGTGCGCAGCCCCGGCAGCAACCTGTCTTGGCTGTTCGATATACCTGATGGCGCCTCCTCGCAAGATGCGGAACGCTGCTGAAGAAGTGAATCGCAGAGTTACGCGCGCGGCTGCAGCAGGGCAACGTCGGGCACAGCAGACCGCTGTGCAGAGAGAAGCCCAAACAAACCGCAGAGTTATGGCGCAGGGGATACCCACCACCTGTACTTGCACTAGTTTCCCCAAGCGTTTACAATGGCCTCTAGGAAGGTCGCTCCTTCAGCTTACGCTGTCACTGTCCTGCGGTTCCGCGCAGGCCTGGCTCTTTTTTCAGTAATATCTTAGCAGACATGGGAAAGCCATTACTTTTTCTAATCTCTAACAGCAGGCATTTCAAACATTCATTACGTTGATGTATCGGTGTTCTTCGGTGTTATTGTGACCCCACGTATACAAATCGCTTTATTGTGGTAATGCATTCAACTGACTGCTTGAATGAGCATTGAATAAGAGGACGAACAAACTGAGCTCCGTAGAGTGCTGAGAATTTTTATACACCATCAACGTGGAGTGCAGAGGACATGAGGGCAAAGAGCTCTCATAAGCCATCGCATGCAAATTATTATTCCAATCCTATTATTCCCAATAACAAAATTATAACTGATAGAAATTCGCGGTCTCGGTAATGAAAAACGTGGATGTGTGCGACAAGACGTGTAAAGCCTAAAGCACATCGAAGATCGACGATTTTTGTGTCTAGCAATCATGCTATAACAAAGTCAACCAAAATTCAACCTAGATGAAAAAATAAGCCATGCATGACAATACGCCATTTCTATCGAAAATTGTTCTCGATTATCCATCATATAGTATCCACATGCTATATAGCTAACGTGGGTACTAACGTGTCTTTCCCAGTAATTTGCTGGATTTATGTAATATTGATCAATTATCATCTAGCCATCAATCGCCTATCGATCGGCTACAGCATGATATATACATGCTCTCAGTCTAACCTAGGCACTGCGAATTCAGTCCTGGAAATTTTCAGATTTATCGATTATTGATTAGTTATCGATTTGCTATCTACTAGAGATTACGCGTTGTCAATGATCAAGTAAAACTTATATAGTATTTTAACATCTGTGGCGCGGTTGTACACCCTGTAATCTTACAACCTCTAGTCGTCAGGAGTGTTCTCCAACGATGGCCATTTCTGCTCCAGCTTTAACAGCTTTGATGTTCAAAAATATTGTAACTATTGAAAAATACCAGGCCTGCGTAGAATCGCAGGACAGTGACAGCGTAAGCTGGAGAAGCGACCTTCTCAGTGTCCATTGTAAATGCTTGGGGATGTGGCCAAGTGATCGGGCCATCAGGTATATAGAAGAGCCTAGTCAGGTTTGTTTAGCAATTATGCAATTTCTATTTGAAAGCGAAAGAATTTTACCATAATTTTCATCATTTGAGCTTCGCCACACCACACATATCAAAGTACTCTTTAAATCAAAACAGCCCCGCCATGGTGGTCTAGTGGCTATGGTACTCGGCTGCTGATCCGAGGGTCGCGTGATCGAATCACGGCTGCGGCGGCTGCATTTCGATGGACGCGAAATGTTGAGGCCCGTGTGCTGTGCGATGTCAGTGCTGTGCGATTATCACTAAAAGGAGTGCTTCACCGTTCCGAATGATTTCACCCCCTGGAATTGGTCTGACTTCTTTCGTAAATTGATGCAGTTCACAAGCGTTCGCTGTGCATGACAGCTACCTCTGAATATAGAAGATGACATTCCGCTTCAGATGCCACGAACGAATTCCGCGAAGCTAACCTCGTTACTTAAAGCACAACCGGTCATGCAAGGCGAGCATGACCGTCATGTAGTCCGAGTTCGTTCGGTAAAACTCATCGCGCTCACCTTGCGGTCCCACTCACTCCAACTTGAGCTCCCGCCACGTCCATGTGTCTCGTACTTGGTGTGGCGCCATCATCCGTGCTTCTGCTCAGGAGCGCAGTAGGTGACTCGGGACACTCGGAACTCACTGAAAGCAAACGTTACGATTCGCCCATTACACCACGGCATGCAAAGGCTACAACATTCTTTGTCAAGCCACAGCATGAACTACAAACGTAACCTCGGATGAAAGAGGGAGGAAGGCAAGAAAGGAGCTCCACCTCATCCAAAGCCACGCTGACGCGAAGAACAATCCACCTCCTCCGGCCAAGAATATGAACATGCGCATTTATCTGTTAGCTTTTAAATAATAAAGCCAAAAACGCGCACCTATTTATTTTGTAGCGTTACTTCGCTATAATCGCAATATTCTTCAGCACGATATCTCTACTATGCAAACTGCACCTCCTGCGCTTCTCTACATATAATGATTATCTTCGTCTGCAGAGACGATCCACGGATGCACTTTACGCATTCCTCGAACTGTTCTTCGTGTCTGTCAACGCACTGATATAGTCATCCACCGAACTTCCCCGCCTCTCCTAACCGACGCCCCTACTAAACACGTGGAAAACTTTTGTAGTAGGGTTACGCGGCAATTGGCAACGCCGTTCCAGCAGTGAACGAGACAGTTTTACCATGCAAAAAGACACCGGGTTTATTCACGTTCGTGAATAGAAGGTAAGGGGGGAGGGAAGGCGTGATAAACTCTGCACACATGGGCACTTGAGGACGCTGCCAGGTCGTGGGTTATCGCAAATAGTGGAAACAATACGCTGCTGTTAGAATGAGTAAGCGACATTCCTCAGAACTTACATGGTCGGCACTGGTTGCCCTTTACCCAAACGGTTGTGGCACCAGTAAGGCCCTATAAGTGTTCGTAACACTGGGTTAAATGCGCTATTAAACGGGACACCCCTGCTCAGCTTTTATAATATTAATTTCTGTGGTATTATGTCACAGAACCCCGATGAATTTATGACGGATGCCTTAATAAAGGCTCCGTAATTACAACGACCTGGCATTCTTTACTGCGCACTGTTATCGCAAGTACATGGGCCTTAGCATGTCCCCTTCACTGAAATGCATCCACCGCTCCGGGATTGCATACCACGAACAACGGATCAGTACACGAGAGCCATGGCTACTAGTCTACCATGCCGGGGCCACCTTTCACAGTTACCGGTGAAAGCGGAGAAAGGCCGAGCATTTCTTGTCATGCTATGGTCACATGCTTGGCTTGTTAAACCCTTCCGAATCATTTCACCTGTGATCCCAAGTGGGTTCGGCTTGTGTGCGGTCATGGCCTCCCGCGATACAGCGTGATGCTGTTGTAGCGCTTTTCCCCAAAGGAGCCGTCTTCGTTCTTTCTTCGAGGAATGGGAGCCTTCCAAGGCATCCCGGAACATTTTAGAAGACGGGGAAGGAGAGTCAGTCGAGGAGTGCTGAGCATTTCTATTGTCTTCGGGCACAGTAGCACTCTCAGGTACCCTATAAAAGCACACACATGGAGCCTTGCTCTAATAAAGCTTCTGCAAGAAGCAACATCACTGCTAAGAGTTATGAAAGGTAACACTGAGAACATGAGCTCATACTTCGCTGGAGGTGCCAGAAACGCCTTTCGAGAAATTAAGCACGTCACTTCGAGCATAACTCAGGATGCGTGCGATATACAGTCTCACCTGCTTCAGTACAAATTATTTCGCTCACCTTGCGCTTCTGCTCACTTTCGACGTCTGCTCCTGCCAAGTTGACGTGGCTCGTACTCGGTATGGCGCCATCATGCACGCCTCTGGTCCTCGACTCGGCAGATTCGCTCTGCGCACCGGGAACTCTCTGTAGCAAATGTGTTTATTCCACTATGCACCACTGCACAAAAGGGCTAGGACGTTCAGTGGAATATGGGAGTATAAAAGAGAAAGAGAAGTTATCGGAGACGGACATAGGGAACGGGCTACTCCTACCCAGCAACAGAGTGACGCCAACAAGGCTCCACCATCCCCGGCCGACGATTTTACTGTGTTCGTTGTCTTCTACGTGCCGAATCCACGATATTATTGTGAGGCACACCGTAGTTGAGGGATTCGGGTATCTTGAACAATTCTGGTTATTTAACAAACACTGCCAACACACTGTAGGCAAGCCCCTAGCATATCTGTCACCATCCATAATGGCGACGCCATCCATGATGGGCTGGTGTCTTCGCACCAAGGCTTCGAAGATACCAGCGTTATTCTGGTCATCAGTCAAACGCCAAAACCACCGCCGATTTGAGCGCTTTTTTTATGCTATACGCGCCTATATTACGGTATTCGAGTGAACATTTGTCCTGAAAATACCCTTCATTTATGACAGTGACGGTAGTTTCTGTGCTTTCCTCCATATAGAGGTGCGTCGCTTTCACTCTTCTTCTTGAACTGCGCTATTGCGAGCGTCTAAAATGAGGTCACCGCACCGCCGGTGGAATGGTTAAAGCCAACACTCCCCATTCTGTAGACAGCGGGTTCGATACACTGTATTTTCGGAAACCCGCCAGTGTCGCTGATGCAGGGAGACGTGCTTCTCTTTGGAGGTTTGCTAAACTACTTTAATTAAAATCATTTCTTTAACTGCTTCACTTTTCTTTCCTGAACCTTTCGTTCCTGGAACATTTAGCCAAGCTGTCTACTGCTGCCGCAGATAAGAGTGCAATTTCGTCACCTCAACCACCATGTTGGGTCTGTGGTTTACATGAGAAGTTGAGGTACAGAGCAATAAAATGACGGTCGCCCATCTGAATTCCTTTCTACCCAATGGTCTCTGGTCCCAGGTTACGAAAACCTAATCTGAAGTCAGCGCAAGAAATAGAGTTCCACCTGTATTTGCAACCAATATTAGGATACCGAAGAACTGTACGCTTCTGCTGACATAATAATGACTTAGGCGTCATCTCTCGCTCTCCTGAGCTGTTACACCTACGGATAAAAACAATATATCCTTCCCGCGATCTCGCATACACTACCCAGCGCGTGATGCAGATATGAAATATGTTGCTGGCTGAAGTGCCGGAGTTATTGAACGTAATAGAGACGCGACGAAGTTTTATTCTAGTTCAGACAAAAAAAAAAGATGATAGGTTGTAAAATCTATGATCACATTTTGGGGTAGTGCTCTTTCTCCTGAGGGCTCGATGTCATTTTTGGCGCTACATTTAGGGAAGGCTTTGTGTCTGAGAAATGGAAGCTGTGAGGCCTCCAGCTCAGAAGGCATATTGTACAAAATGAGAAATTTGTTGCTGTTATATTTGAAGAACCAGACATTATGTTCCCGCCAAATCGTACCTGCACCACGGTTTACTGTCTTGGGAAGCACAATGCCAGCACACATGCAAAGTCTACTTGTTTACAACGGAAAGCCGTAGACCCACAATATTTTTCAGTGCAGCGAAGAAGACTATTTGAACGCAATGGAAGCGCATGGGCATACTGCGTATTAAACTCATAGTTGCTTCTTGGTCTCTGGAAGTTATTGGACAAGGGCCTAAAATTACCATGCTGTCACAAGACCGGCGAAAATTTTGAATATATTCACTTCGACGCGTTAATTGGTAAAGAAAGAGATCATGGTGCATTATAATTCATAAACACTGCATTATGCTATTCTGACGCGCAGGAGCAACGAAGAAATTGCAGAAGAAACAATAGATCCGATTTATCCGAGAAACCAAGACTGGAGATGAGTCAGCCACTGAGTACGTCGTTTTTCTCGCAATAATCGCAGCATATTCATCATGATGTCGTCACTCTGTAAACTGCAGAGCACACTGCTGTTTACTTCTGCATGAAGATCTGCGTGCGCAAGAGTAACACACTGAAAATATATGGTCATTCCGCAAACCTTTGTTTATGTCTTTGTGTAAGCATTGAATTTCGCATATCCCTCAAGTTCCTTTCCTCATTCGAATTCACGCCCTCTGCGAAATCGTAGAAAGATTCTGAATGTAAATAAGCAGGACAGCGCTCTTATAAAACATTACCCCGCATTCACCAACAATCCTCATTTTGCCGGCGCTGACTGACATTTACCCAAAATATGGCGCACGAGACACTCTGCACTGGTGCTCGCAGCATTCTAATAAACTTGATATTTAACAGGGCATCGCGTTTCATCTTTCGCAAATAGCAGCTGGAAGGGGAGGAGCCGAGAGGGTTTCATGCGCAGTGACGTGCTTTACTCTCCAAAACTTTGCGACATATCTCACCCGTGCGTTCGTGTTGGGTCTGGTTGCGTGCCGCCAACGCTCCCCGGGATGCAGCGCGCTTCTTGCGCCGGGATTCATCGTAATGGCTCCTGAGTTCCATCTTCAAGGGCTGGGAGCGGTCCAATGCCTTGCCCCACTTTCCAGGAGCTTGCCCCGAAGAGTCAGTCGAGGAACACTGGGCCTTGCTTTGGTCTTCGAGCGCATTTGTGCTTTCTGGTACCCTATAAGAGAAGACAGAAATAGCCTTTTTCTTCTAAAGCTTGCGCAAGAAATTGCTGACACAACTTCTCTGTCTTCCGGGCCGTAAAATTACAACCCTGGAACCGTCGCATTGGACGTTAGCGCTCCGCACATGAGTGAATACATGCTTCTACTGTGTATCTTAAACTTTTAAAAGACCCTTCTGTATAGAAATAAGAGCGTATGAGAACTGCACAAACAAAGCTCAACTATCAATTGATGTTTTACGGAGCAAACACAAAAAAAAATTGTACTCGCTCCACGACAGATGATCCAACAATACTCTTCACCCAAACACAATACCATCATTTAATATTGTGTTTCCAAGTTAGCACTCTCAACAGTACGAAACAAGAGAATGTGACACCGTGCCACACATATTTCGCCACGTCATTGAAATGCGTCTTCAATCTCCGATATCACTTCGTCACCTAGTGCTGGAAAAACAGCGGACCACAGCAGCGCCCCTTGCAAGGAAATGACGTGTTAGAACAGAGCTGCGCCCTCACACCAGCTTTGAGGCCTATTATTCTGTTGTCCGAACCAGGCCATGCTGTTCAGCAAGGCCGTTGCATCCCACACAAGTAGTGCTGCAGGAAAGAGGAACGCCATACACACATTTCCCGTGTTCAGGTAGCCTATCAAGACGTCTACTTGTGAAGCACCTATGTTTTAGCTTTAGCCTTCTGGGTTTGTGTCTAAACCTGCGCAAAGCTTACCCAAGTTCGTTAAACGCAGAAGAGGCTTTTGTGAAGCCTCTCCTAGAGGCCAGCTTTGCTGTGGTTTTGTAGGGTTTTGCGTCCCAAAACCAGCTCCGATTATGAGATGCCGTAGTGCAGGGCTCCAGCAATTTCGACAACTTGGGCTTCTTTAACGTGCTCTGACATCGCACAGCACACGGGCCCCAATATTTCGCCTCCATTGAAATGCAGCCGCCGCAGCCCTGATTCGATCCCGCGACCCTCGGATCAGCAGCCGAGTACCACAGCCACTAGACCACCGTGGCGGGGCAAGAGACCAGCTTTCTCATAGCGGCAATGTCAGGAGGCCGACCATTACTGCTACCCCAGATGTCCCTAATGTCTGCTGTCATGCAGATGAGAAAAGCGTAGCTGTGGTACCACTGCGATGAACGATGCAAAGCAGCATTCCACCGCCAAGCATTCCTCAACTCAACAAAAATACTGAAATTACATACGCTTTTGATATCATCCACTCACCATAGCATGAATTTAACTTCGGAAAAACACACACCAGGGCACTAACGTGCTCATACGCCGCATTTCAGCACTGTGCAGCACAGTGCTGACTACGAGCCTGCTTAGTCCACGTTACGTACACAACTGCTACTTTCGCACAAGCTCTTCGGTGCTACTCCTAACAGTTGGTTGCAACCGAAGCAATGAGACACACACATTTTCCTTCTTGGCTGCTTCGAATGACATTGGCTCCCGCAATTAGTACACAAGTCATCGCTTCGCATGATTGATTCCCGATGGCCTGCGCAGATCACCGCTTTCGAAGTGTAGCCTTCCACCCTCTGCCACCTACACACGGTAACTAATAATAACTGCTGGGATTGTAAGTGCCAAAGCATTGATATAATACTGAGGTGCACTTTTGTTGAGGGCTCCGCAAATTTTGACCACCTGAGGATACTCAACGAGCAGTAGCGTCACTCGGTGCACTAGTGACTAGCATTCCACCTGAACTGAAATGCAACTGCCACGTTCGGCATCGAGCTGGCGTCCTTCAGTCCAGTTCATACAATTAAACGCAATATCTTCCTTCTAAAACTTGCCTCTGAATCACAAATATTGCTATACTTATGAACGACAGTATGCCTAAAAGCGGGGATGTGCTCGCTCTATGAGATCCTGGGGAATGGACAAATCAACGTCAGCCTCTCCGCTATTTCTTCTCGGTGGCACACTGCTGAAAGTGACAGGTGACATTACATCGGGAGGCGTGTTTCCAAGGCCACGCGGCGGTAAGCTCACCGTGTAAGATGCAGGGGAACGAAAAAATCATCCTCCGAGCCATCGCGGCTTGGTGGTAGTGCAAGTTTGCTGAAAGTGACAGGGAAGAAAAAAATGAGGAGACATTTCTATTCAGACGTGCGCAGAAACCAGGGAATCACAACAATTGGTGAATGCAGTGCATAGCTTAATTATTATGAAAACTGAAGATCACAGCATCAAGAAGGGTCGTCATGGCGAATACCTGGTTTAAAAAAACATTGAAAGCGAGGTAATCAGGCACTGGGCCTAGGGCAACTGTCTTAACAAGTGCTGCTGCCTTCGTGAGGGCAAGAGTACGAAAGGCAAAATAAAAATGAATTTTACCCCCAACAGATGCTTAAGAGGGCAAACGACTACGCATCTAGGCTGGACGGGAAAGCAGCACTAGCAAGAAGAGACTGTAAAGGAGTGGTGAGCATTCATAAACTACGCCAACGTGCTGTCAAACTTAAATGCTGCCCTAAATACTGCAACACATGATTAAGCATCGAGCGCCTTAAAAAGCTGGTTCCCAAACTGCCAAGGGCCACCTGTAACAGTCCTAGAAACCCTAGAGGCTTGTTTGTGCATTCACAATAAGCAATCGGATTACAGCTGCCCTTATATCTTGTACTCGTATCAAACGTGCGACGTGTAGCCATATTGCCAATGATATGGGCGTCGGAGCAGGATGATAGCTATTTTACTTCTTAAAGCGCACTGTACTTGTTGGTGTATTCACCCTTTCACAAGGAATACATAGTCGAAGCCACACAAGCACGTAATGCCAGGGTAAACAGCCACCGCGTTTCCATCCTGCGGTGCCATAAACAACAGACGAGGTAACCCTTTCTTCGAGTGTTAAGAAAGAATGTGGGGTCTGTGCAGATTCCCAAAGATTGGATTGCAGGGTGGGCGGCGTCTGGACTCAGAATTTCGCGGAAGATATAACATGGCATTGGCAGCAATGTTAAAAGGGCCATACAGAACTTTGCGCCATGCTGCATTTTAACACTGTTTGAATATATTTCATAACAGTTGTGGGGTCTCCTGAAAGCACGAGAGTCTTGTATTAGTTCCCTATATGCATTACGAAATTCGTAATTTAGTTTCAAATGCGCCTTCACCTGCCCCTGTCAACATTCAAGTCGTCACAAGGAGCTGCGTCGCTTGAAGTATAGATAGTATCGGTGATTTCATGAACGCGAAGTCATCCCCCAACACTACATTATTTTTTCGGGTTCAGTTCAGCGATTAAAGTAAACGCCTGTATCTTTCTTTCAGAAGAACATAGAAAGTTGAGCTACGTAGTCGATTCTCCTTCAGAGTTTGTTAGAAGGAGAGTAGGCGACTTCCAGCTATTTAAAACTAAATTGCAAATTCCCTGTTGCATGCAGCGGACTAATATTTGGAATATATTGTAGCGGATTTCAAACCATGGTAAACGAGTGTCATGGGTCCATTTGAAACTTTAGGCGCATAAAGCATCGTGCAAACACAGATAAGAGAACCCAAATTTCCTACAACTTCACATTCCAAGCCGATCGATCTCACAGGAATTATTGGTCTGCGGAAACATGCGCCTATTTCCTTTCTAACGAACCACTCTTCTTCTTCTTCACAGGAATAAATATCGCTTAAAACGGGGTGGGTCATCGAGCTTATATTCTAAGTGTAGAAGGGGTAAGGGCATCCATCCCAGTCCCCGCTGCCTTTCAACGGTAATCATCAATGACCGGCTGGTCAAAACTACGATGTGATATTGAGGCACGCCGTTGTTGAGGGCTCCGAAAATCTGAAACAACTGTGGCACCTTAAACTGAAAAGGGACCACCACGGACGGGATCGAACCGGTGTCGTTCGGCTCAGTTTATAAGACAATTCATAAGGGCTCACTTCTTAAACTTTGTTCTGAAACGGCACAGTTGCGGCAGCAATGAAGCTCAACATGCCCTGCGCAGAATACCGCACAGCGTAATGTGACGAAAATTTCTACACGGGGAAAAACTCACCACGTAAGATCCAAGGGTAGGGATGAATCAACCTCAGTGTCTTGGCTGCTTCGTCCCGGCACTGCGCTGCTGAAAGTGCAGGGTGAGAATACATTGGGTTGATTATTTCCAGGCAGACGCGCGCTCACACCAGTAAATTACAACTGCTGAATGCAATACATAGCGCAATTACGCTTTAAAATAGCGGATCAGGGGAGGAAAGAGGTTCGTCGTGGTGAACACATTAGTTCAAAACAATGAAAATCAAATCATTTTCCTGGAGCCGATATCCCAACAAGGGCAAGTGTATTGGCCAGCGCAATAGCATAAAAGACAAAATTGGCCGCATTCCCGCTCTGCGAACGCGAATGTGCAGCGAGGTTGTACCAAACCCCACACATGCTTATTACGTGGTTTGTGCTTAACACAGGGGCTTGAAATGACGTCAAAGGACCGTCTCAAGGCAGCCGAATCCTAATCTTAGCCGGAAACACGTGGGAGACGGTTTCAGTTGTACACGCCGCCTTATGATCTATCTGGCCATTTGATTGCTTCTTTGGTGCTTCTCTTTCGTTATGGTTTCAGACTCCTTCTTTTCGGGCACATAAATTGCAGAATATTTCTTAGTAAGATATTTTTGGTCTGGTGATGTAAGCTGCGAACAATTTATATTCTTTCAATCCACAATACTAGTTTCCACAACTAACACGCGAACTTTTACCGAAAAGTCATTGTTTGCGCAGAAATATCATTCGTGAGCTCTAAGCTCTATGTTGTACGCCTGATTGCAAAGTAAGATTGCTCTTGTTCTCCTCGGGCTCGATCTCGCGGGAGGCAGCAGCTATCCTCGGCCGAGAGGGGGCTGCCGGATTTCACACCATGAAATGGTTCCCGGCCCACATGGGGGCCAACGTAGACCCTGATGTTTCCAAAGCCAAAGGACAGCGACGAATAAGTGGTCACGTCAATCATATAGTACAAACACCCTTGTACAAATCCACATTGTACAAACCCTCTTTTGCATATAGGAACAAGCACTCTGTCAGAAGCAACACATTATCGAAGCTGAACATCCCATTAATGCCATGTTGAACGGGCACCAAGCAGCAACTGCAAAGGAGCAGCTTCCATTCACCGTCCTGCTGAATTTGGGGGAAGAACCAGTGATTATATGAACAGAATATAGGGAAGTCAACGTTGCTCTCACGAAGACAAGTGCACTTGTCGAAACAAGGGCCGTAGCGTCATTTCCTTTTAAATGCGAAACATTTCTTGGCGAACTTGGACAACGCTTAGCGTCTGTGTGTCTGTCTGTCTGTCTGTCTGTCTGTCTATCTATCTATCTATCTATCTATCTATCTATCTATCTATCTATCTATCTATCTATCTATCTATCTATCTATCTATCTATCTATCTATCTATCTATCTATCTATCTATTCGCCTACATCTCGGTGCTCTCCTGGCCGTCTAACCTTCACCCGATATGCACCAAGATTTGGATGGCAGGCTATGAATTAAAGGTGAACATTTGACAGAGATCTCTCTGGTTGGGACGAAATTAATGGTGAAAACAAGGGGACACCAACCAAATTATAATCATCAAAAGTAAAATTTACTCCTAAAGATGAAAAAACCCGACGTTTCGGGTCCCACTCGGACCCTTCTTCAGGGGTGACTGGAGGCACATTCAGGCGACACCTGGTAACGTGAACCGGTCTGCAGGTGCAATGCCAAGTGTCTATTTTAGCGGACTCCGGCACCTGGTTCAACACTAGCATGACCCCCCTCGTCTGAAGAACCGGAAAAAGAGAAAGTGAGAAAGGAAGGAAGAGAGAAGAAAAAAGGCCTTATAAGGACTGCTGCTGTCTGGTGTCCTCCAGTCACCCCTGAAGAAGGGTCCGAGTGGGACCCGAAACGTCGGGTTTTATCATCTTTAGGTGTAAATTTTACTTTTGATGATTATAATTTGGTTGGTGTCCCCTTGTTTCGACCAGGCTATGAATGTATGAAAAAAAAATGAGTGATCAATATATACACTGCTAACACGATGTACTCGTCCTTTAAATCGCGATTAACGATCCTGCAGTCATGCGTGCATCATATCCGCAATGCTCGACCCGTAGTATTATGCGCCACAGGAGTTTGAAATTTATACAGCCCATGTCAACCTCAGGCCAAGTCAAATGGACATTTAACATATCATTAGAACGCACTTGAAGACAACAAAGACATACCGATTATCGGTAGCATGGGACTGAAAGGTGGACGTAACAGAAAAACAGTCACGCAAGAACGCCCTTTAATTTGCGAAGCCAACCCACCAAGCGAAGCTGTACGCGGCTATCAAACCTGGGCACTCGATGTGACAAGCAAGCACGCTGCCACTACGCTAAGGCGCCTACTCCCACAAGATAAATAGGGAAATAAACCCAGTGCTCCAGCCTTCGTCGTGATGGTCCCCCTGTGACGTCGATCGTGCTTCTAGTATATATTAGGCGATCTCGCAGTACTGTAATAGACGACACACATGTCCTAGTAGCACTCGGCATGCTTTTGTCTAACTTTGCTAGATTCTGTAGGAATATATCAATAGACGACGCTCATTATACGCAGATCAGAGTACCGTAGCGTGCATTTATCTTCGATATAACGTATGTCTGCGCTGTGCGCTAAAGGGAGTGCCAGCGTTACCTGATGACATGAGCTATACCTTCTTAGTCGCCACGGCGCTGTCCAATTTCTTGGTGGGACTTCGCTCGACGGTGGCAGTTAGCACCAATGATATAACGTACGCTTTTGACACAGGCAATTACTTCTCAGGATAACCATGTAGCACAGCTAGCTAGGCAGGCGTATGCTAGATTTCTCTGCTCCGATACATGGACGCCAAAAGCGAAACTGCTTTATTCTGCAGGCGCTCAACGGCGCTCTAAGTGGACGCAGTGGAAGACACGCTACACGCTCGAGTATTCAGTTTGATAAATATCGCATTGGTACGCGCTGCGCTACATGCCAACTGCAACCTTCTGAGGCGATGATTTGATAGTATCATGGTAACTTCATGTCTGTGACGGCTGTGTCACTTTCTTCATTACACGTGACAGCAAAAATGCTGCTCTTAGTGCGGAGCTACTTGTGATGTGCTTATATTACTCGTTTGTTGCGAACTGCCGTCTACTATTGCATGTTGAATATTCGTATTCGCAATTTTAGTGCAATCCGAGGCTATTCGAGTGTTCTGAATTATTTACTATGGGATCAACTCACCTGGATAAATAATGGCTGACCTTATGCGCTAACTATTGACACCGACAGCATTTGCATTCGATTCGATCTAGACGTTTGTTTACAAAACAATTTATATTCGCGAGACCAAAAAATAAAATTTCCTGCGAAGGTTATTTTTCTCGCTCATATGTTTGCACTCACGTTCACGCCAACTTCAGAGGATGCTGCGACAGCGTGGCGAATTTGTATACTCTGCCCTATCCGGTCACGTGAAAGACGTGAAACACGCGAGTTGTACAGTCACAACGTAGCTCCGGGGATACCAACAAATAGGGCGTCAAGAAATGTGACTTGTTAATAACGATTACGACAGGTGTCTTTTCGCATGCCAAGACCACGATATGGTTGTGAGAAAGGCTGTCGGGGAGCATTCGGAATTTATGACCACCTGTGTCTTCTTGAACATCCACGGACGTCGCGCAACAGACTGATCTATATCCCCTTGGCGTCCGTAAAAAAAAGCCACTGCGGCGGTTAGCAAAAATTTGGTAAGATACACTCAGCGTTCTTGTTCATTACAATTGTTAGCCTGACTGAATAGGGATATTAAAATGTCCAAAGGCTCACCACGCTGAGGTCCTGCGGTGCTGAATAATCATCGTCGCAAGTTTCACTACTCGTGCTCTGTGAAGTCTGGCTGTTTTGAAATACAGGACGCGTGTTTTCGTCGCTTCTTTCTTCGGACATGTCGGATGCGACGTCCGAGCAGAACCGACACCTATACAGATCTGTAGCCAGCCTACGTTATGCTGGATTGTAACGCATGCGCATTCCGTGATATGCACGTGCGGAAAGAGCGTTCAAAATTTCAGTCCAGCCATACTGATATCTGAAGGAAAAGGAGAGATGTGGTCCAGTGCCTGATTATCAGCCACTACATCCAGGGTAATTGTTTTCCTTTTCCAACGCATTGCAGGACGCATAAAAGGGCTCAAAGAACAACAATTCTCCTTCCAAAAACACCATCACGAGCCGGACAGCGACTCTGAATAGCGCATGCTAAGAAGTCATGGAACTCCGATAAGGCGGCATCATTCAATGACGTTTATTTCACTTAGAAAGGCTCACTGAGTAGTGAGTAGTGTCCAGCAGGTTCCAAGACTCGTCCCCCAAGCTTTCGCTGTTGCGCTTGCTATTTTGTGCTGCCGTCAAACCACAGCAGCGTGTTTCTATTGCTTGTTTGTTCGCCCACGTCTAGCCCTGTGCCTTGCCCCGCCACGGTGGTCTAGTGGCTAAGGTACTCGGCTGCTGATCCGAGCACATAGTGGTGGTTACAAGGCGGAATCCAGAACACAGGGACAAGCGCACTGAGGAGCCTACATCTTTATCGTCTTCGATTCTTGCCTATGTAACTGCCAACCACTTTGCTCGGTTTCCAATCCTCTCCTTCGTAATCCAGTTATCTTACGTTTAACTGTTTTGTTCTTCTCACACCCACAGTCCCAAGTCACCTTCATTCTTTCATAACAACAATGAACACATTGATGAAGTCGGTGCGTGCTTATTGACCCACACGTCACCATGTAGTGGGGCAGGACCATCACTTGATACAGCAACATGAGACGGGCGGCAAGCGAACGGGCTGTTTAAGCGAAGCACAAATGTTCTTTCAGATCGAGTGCGGTCGTTACAAGAGCGTGGACAGCCGACACAGTACAGTGCAAGTGTAGGTACAGTGAACGCACCTACTAACGTCTTCCGGGAGCGCCTAAACATGGCTTTCCTCGTCCCACCGGTCAACGTTGCGATCGCAGCGCAGCAGCCATTCGCATTCGTTCCCGCCAACCCAGACGATGAACCCCACGAAGGGATCCCGCCTCTGCCATTCGGTTTAGAACGATACCGCGTGTTCCGCCCACCGCCGATCTTCCTACCACCACCGGCCAAGGGAGACAACTTCGCAAGTTTTAATAACACGGGCTGGCTATCTAAAACTGCCCACGTAAGCCAGGTGGGACGCAACCTTTGCCCACCGAACTGGGCAAAGTTCCCGTTACGTACTTGCAAGAAAGATTTGTACCCTGAGCACTTCAGGACTGCCCAATGTTCGGAGGAAGAAGCGGTGGCCTACCGAAAGGCCAGGATGATTACAGTCGAAGGACGTAGTGCGCCTTTGCCCATGCGACACCTCGAGAAATCTGGCTTCCCGGAATTCATAACAAAAGTCATTGAAGCAAGAAACTGCGGCTCGTCACCGACTGCGCTGCAAGCCCAATGCTGGCCCGTAGCTCTCAGCGGCAGAGACCTTGTGGCGCATGACTACACTGCCTCGAAAGGGCAGTCACTTGCCTACCTAGTCCCGGCCATTATCCACGTGCAGCACCAGAAAGCAGTGCCCCCTGGTGCTGGACCTGTGGTGTTAGTGTTGACAGCGACGACAGAGGAGGCCGAGCAGGTTCACGTCGCTGCTCGCGAGTTCTGCGGTACGTCGCGTATACGGACGATCTGTCTCGTGTCTGGCGATCCGAAAGAACGGCAGCTGGAAATTCTGAAGGAAGGGGCGGCTCTTTGCATTGCGACGCCGGGTCGCCTGGTAGCCTTGATGGAGGAGTGTAAGATTAACTTTCTTCAGTGCACGTATTTCGTGATAGACAAAGCGGACCACATGCTGACGATGGGGTTGGGTAAGCAGCTTCGCATCGTTGAGGGCAACGTCCGTCCGGACCGTCAAACGATCGTGGTGCTCGAATCGAGAACGAGAGCTGCTCAACAACTCGTGGAAGAGGTCACGATCGAGCCGGTCACCGTAACCGTCGGGACAGCGACCCGGGAAGACCCGACCGAACGAGTAGAGCACATTGTGTTCGTTTGCAAGGCAGCCGAGAAAGAGGACAAGCTCGTCGCTCTGCTAGATGACGTCATGAAGGACGAGAATGACAGGGCCATCGTATATGTCGAAAGAAAGCAAACCGTTGAAGAACTCGCTTCGAACATGCGCTGGCATGGCTGGCCAACCGTGGGTGTTCACGGAAATAAAACGGAGCATCAACGGAAGTGTGCGCTGGACGCGCTTCGGTTCGGCAAGGCGGCCATCTTGGTGACCACGGATGTCGCAGCGAAGAATATGGCCTTGGACAAGGTGCGCATCGTCGTGAGCTACGACTACCCGAGCAACCCCGGTGAATACGCGCGTCGCCTGAAGCACGCGGCTCCTCCTGGCACGACGGGTACGATGTGCACGTTCTTCGGACCTAACGACGAAGTATATGCTAAGGAGATGGTGAGATTCCTGCGGCAGTCCAGGCAAACAATTCCGCCAGACCTACGCGTGCTTGCGAACAAGACGCTGCGAAAGTAGGCTGTTGACTGGACGGTGGTCGTCACTTTGCCTGACGATGGCAGTATGACGATGGTCGCCATACTGCACAAAAATTCTCATTTGTGGAGTAGTGTCCCAACTGCTTCACCGCTCGCTTTTGCAAACGCCAGCCACGACACATTGAATAGTTAAGTGTCCCGTGCATTGAAAGCGTGCAGGGACTCTTTTTCTCCTGCCGCAAATTGATGGCCGTCATGACTAAACGAAAATTCTATTTGCACCACCATCTGTATTTTGTTGTTTGAAATTATCAAAGTAATAGTATGCATTCGTGTTGTTTTGATGGCTGGTGTGGCGTGAATGTAGTTGATGTCCTACTAAACGCAGCTGCTAAGGTATGCGGCATAGCAGCTGTCTTCAGAAAGACATCAGCTACATTCAGCGCAGTGCTCGTAACATGAACGTCTTTCTTACTATGCCTTCTCTAGCTGTTTTCACTAAGTTTCACTGGTTTCACTATTTTTCGCTGTCCCCGATGTGCTAGCGCGCCCTTCCACAGGTTGAAAAAAAAACTTGCATAAATGTCATGCTTGCGGTGTAGCATAGGATCGGAAATGAAGGTAGAATTAAAGGGAAAATTGGAAAACGTAAGTTCTGCAGGGCCAAGTTCTAAAAGCTTCAAGTACGCGAGTGGTCGTTGCCATTGACCAGCTGCCTTATATTTCTAGTGTTATAGGATGTTGCGCTAAATTTTCTGTAATGTATGTACAACTCCAGCGCGACATGCTTTTTTATTTATTTCTGCGTGTGAATTCATCCTGGTGAACTTCCTAATGCCGTCACTTGAGCAGTACTTCTTGGACTGTTTCAGGCTGCAGCATAAACAGTGCTGCTACAGTTAAACACGAAGTTTACTGCGCCTACACGGTTCATGAGCCGCTTCAGTGTTGCGAACCGGTTCACAAACTACATAAGCGAGGCGTCTTTAGAAAATAAAAGCAGTTCCACCCTCTGCAATCGCAGTAAACAGCTGAGCCGAGCAAGCAAGAGCCACCCCCATGCGAAGCTTGACTGAGTACTTTCTTCACTTTTGTCTATCATCTTTCTTTTTAGGGGCGAAGCTCCTTAAGGCGTGGGCTTGTCTGCCGTAGTTGTCCGTCGTAGCCACCTAGGAGGAGCACGAGGAAGGAGACATTAACGAGGAAGAAGCAGAAGAACGAGAACCAGACGACCAAGAAGTGCAAGAAGAGGAAAATAAGCGCAATATGAAGACGACGACGACAGCTACGAATAAAAAAAGGGAATTATAATAAAAAAATAAGGAGTTGCCGAAATTACGATGAAATCGAAGACCGATTGAGAAGACGAGAGCAACGAAGAGGCAGAATCCGGTGACGGAGAAGAGGAAGCAGAAACGCGAGATAACGATGAACATCCGGAGCTTCGCCCACTGAACATCTTCACTCCGTGGATATGCGTGGATTTCTATTTCTTTACTTCAGCATCATCTTCCTTTTTCAGTAATATTTCGTTATTTCTATATTACGCTCTCTCCTCCTTTGCCTTCTCCTCCCGTTCACTTCTCTTTGCCAGCCCTTTCAATTCTGTGCTGTGCATGACTGTGCTATGGTTTTCTCTCTCACCTCCTCTCTTTCATCCTTTCCGTCCTCCTCCCTTAACACCGGTCCTCCTCACCGTGACTTCCTTTTCCAATCTCCTTGCTATACTGTACTGTACAAGGCTATGTCATACATTACCTTTTCCATCCCTCCTTTCCTCCTCACCATCGCAGAACTGTTCCTCACCATCACTTCTGTTTCCCGCTCCCTTGCTATACCACACAAAGCACGGCTGTGCTATTTTAAAAGCTGCATGGCGGCACTCACTTTCTGTGGCGCATAATCTCAACTGTAGAAGGCTACGCCTTGCTCTACTCTCTCCCCTCATCCTTTCCTAGCTCCTCGCCCTAACTTTCCCTTCCCGTTCCTTTGCTATACTATACTATGTATGGCTGTGCTGTGCTAGGAGCTGCTTGACACAATCCTACTTTCTGTGCGCAGAGGCGGTGTCGTACCCTATGAAGTTCTGACTGAGGGGCGACTATTGCTAGTTCAAACTGTGACGCGTACCAGCAGAGTTTTGTGCGGACTAGCCCGGAGTTTTGCCTAGCTTAAACACCTTCGCTGTTAAAATTTGTAACAGGGGCACGCAGTCTGCCGTTACCACTGGGTAAAGAAGCTACAAGACGCAGCATTAAGAGAGGGACAAAGACATGAACCTGCTCTATTTTTTTCATTTGTAATAAAACCATAAAATTTTGAAAGACTTCTGTAGTAATCTGAATTTCTTCACTGGGCCACCGTCACACCGTTCGCGTCGCTGCCCAACAGCCTCACAAGTGCTAGCGCACGGAGCGAACATTTTTTGTGATGTTGCGCAGTTCTGGACTCACAGCTTGCTTGCCATCCTCCAGAACCTCTATCAGGGTCCTGGCCTGCTGCTGCTGTGTAGGAACGATGAAAGTGTGAACCACACCTGACTCGCCCGGACGTTTGACGTGTCTCGCCCTGTGCACGTAGACCTCGGTGCAGTCCGGGCAGTCATAGTTCACCACCAACCGCACGTTCTCGAGGGTCATCTCCTGTGCGATGACGTCAGTCGTTACGAGAACCTTCCCCGCACCCCCTCGGAACATTGAGAGGATCCAGTCGCGCTCCTCTCTCCTTTTCTTTCCGTGAAGGCCTATGGCAGGCCAGCCACGCTGTCGCACCTTCCACGCAATCTCGTCAGCCTTCAGTTTAGTGTTGGCGAACACAACGGCTCTGTCTGCCTTCTCCTTGAGGACGTCGTCGAAGAGTTCGAACCAATTTTGCTAGCTTTTCTTCCTCCTGGCATACATCGACAGTCATTTCCAAGCTGTTTTTTACAACCGCACCGGCGCCTTCGCGAAGTTTATTTCGACGTAGTCTTCGAGAAAGTCCTCGACTAGCGGCCTCAGTCCTTTCTTCCAGGAAGTGACCCAAATAATCATTTGGCGGTCTGGCCGGCAAAGCTCGACAATCTTGAGGACGTGCTTCTCGCAGCCCATCGTAACCATGCGGTCCACCTCATCAAGCACTAGATACGTGCACCTGTGGAGATTTACCGTGCCTTCCTCGATGAATTCGATGAGGCGTCGAGGCGTGGCCACCAAGATATGACAGCTCTCCTTGAGCTCGTCACACTGGCATTGCTTGCGGATGCCGTTCGCTGCGCACACGCTGCGCATGCCGCAATGCTCGCCGAGCTCTGAGGCCACGGTGTGAATCTGCTGGGCCAGCTCGCGCGTTGGAGCCACGAGAACGGCGATGGGTCCCTCTTGCTGCTGTAGGGGCGGCTGGCGGCTCGCGTGAATGACGGCTGGCAGGACGTAAGCGAGCGCCTTATGCGATCCTGTCTCCGCTGTGCCCAGGATGTTCCTGCACGATAGCGCGATGGGCCAACAGTGGGCCTCAATGCGCGTCGGCGAAGCGTAGCCACGCGAAGCTTCGATGCTTTTGACGACGAAGTCGGGAAAATTGGACTCTTGCAAGGCAAGTATCGGCTTCGCCACGTTATTCCCTTTCACCGAAACACCGTTGGCCCTCCTGTAGGCAGCCACTTCTGCCATAGACCGACTTGCCGTGGCGGTGTGTTCCTCGTACAGCTTCTTCTCGAACGGCTGCAGCTTTATGTTCCTCCAGATAGGCTTCCTTAGGAACCATCCAACCTTGCTTGTCCGGAACAATTCGGAACGAAGCCCTGAGGGAAGAGGGAATCGGTTACCTAAGTACTCCCCTTTCACTCTTTTTCGAAGCAGCACCATTGCGTTCTGCGCTTCGGCAGGGCGCACCCTGTGCTTTGCTGTGGGAGAAAGGATCACTGCTGACGTTCGCGTCCGGGCTGGTGCTAGGCAGCCGATAGCGGAGCCCCGTTGGCAATGATGATACTTACTACGTAGGCTGTGGCATGTGTCCACTGCAAGGGTACAAGGATGATAAGGAAATAACGTAGCTGCCTACTGCCGACTACTTTCTATTTGCTGCAAGAGTCTGGCGGTTGACATGAGGCTGTAGAATATCGCTACGGTACTGTTGCTATGAGATCATATTTAACCATGTTTCAGCGACAGATATACTACTTCAAACATGAATGCGATGCGTAAAAACGTTTAACATCGCTTCAGCTGTACAACTGAGAAACACTTAGCATGCACGTTTGTGGTCTGGCTCGGCTAGGCCCGGTTACGCAGGCGAAAGCCTGTTTTCGAATTAACACCCCCGTAGCCGAAGCACATTTTGCCATCCGAACGATACGGCCAGACGACAGTTCCCTACTTCAAGCTCACTACCACTGTTTCGTCCGCTCCCAAAGCCGATATTGAAGTCGAAGTCGAGGCACCCATTGGCCGCTCTAAAGCTCGTCGCTGTCGTCTTTCTGCGTCGGTCCCCTGACTCACAGCTCGCTGAACTCACCGTTATCTTTCTTCATTTCTTTGATGATTATGACGACGAAATTGATTTATTAATAAAAGGAGAACCGAATCGATACGATATTTGCAAATGTCCGCGCACAAATGGCTCGCCGGCTACTACTTGGCTGCTGAGTGTGTTGGTTTCACCATGGTTCACAACAGCAGTCTACAGTGTAGTAAACATTCTGGGCAGAAGTAAGAACAAAACCGCGCGGGAAATACTTGAAGCCTATCGGATCAGTGGTCAAAAGTGCGTTAGTCAGACATCTGTGTCCCTGCATGACGCGGAAAAGAAGATACTGGACCTGTCTTTTGCGCGATAACTTGTGTTTATCGGGTGTACAACCCGGCTTCGAGGGAGTGTGCGCGTGTATATAAGTACCTACTTTGAGCCTAATAAATTAGTTGTAAGCGTGGTGCCTTCTTTGACTTCCCCTCTCTTCCTCTCTCGCTTTTTTTTTCCAAGTTTCGCGCTGCAATTATGTCGCTTAACGAGTACCAACTAGCCCAACAAAATGTCATCGTGCCTCTAAACTAACTTTATCAAACTTCCTTTACTTCTGCAACCTAGCGGGTAGATAACGAATCTCGTGAGACTTACCGCTTATCATTTGTGGACCACAAGTCCTTAATTTTTTTTATCTTCCACGCCCGAGCTGCGAATATTCTTCTTTTTTTAGTAGACGAACTTTTCTGCCGAGTGCTACTAAGAAGTTAAGTGCTCGATCACTGGACAGCTTTCTTGGCAGTGAAGGGGATGCTACGGAGTCAAATTGCGCGCTTGCTGCCACTGGTGAATGTAGTCCCTACAAAAGCATCCGTGCTCTCTGCGCAGAAAATAAAATAAACAAGACTGTTTCATTTTCTATGGGATTTTTGAAAGAAGATGCAGCACACAGCTGGGAGATTTTTATATCTCTTTTGCTTTTTATGCTGTCATTTCGGGTTTTTGCGCGTCTCAGAACGCCGCACCTTTTCCGTGCACCTTAGCGGTGATGTGGTGTCCCTGTCATCAGGTGGAGCGTTCGTCATCTTCCGGCTCTTCTGTGGACTCACCAGAGAAGTTTGTGACGATCTTCATCCGAAGCAAACGTTAAATCTTTATGAAATCACCTCTGTCTGTCTGCTAACGTTTACGGCAGCTGCGAAAGCTTCGCAAACCGAAACACGCGCCTAACCGGACTATTTCGCGTAGCAATACATGCGCAGACGCTCTGCGTTCGTAGTATTCCCTTCTTTGCCAAGTTGCCCGCGAGCATAGCAAACAGACGCGAACGCTACTGTTATGACTGACGAAAGTATCAGCCTGCCTTCGCGTCCAGGGAACGTCACATGGAACTATGCAGAGCAAAGTGTGCATTCTATCGATATCGAGGAAGCCTTTGCCGCTTGGGTCGACGATGCCTGGTGAGATCTCCCGCTTTCTGTACCAATCAGATACGCTATATATCTGCCGCAATTCACCCACTACGCATTCGCTGTGGCTACTACGTACTAGTTCCAACCGAAAAGCTTTGTTTGGCGTGGGCAGTTCTAGCTTGATTAATTTCTGGAGTTTCACGTCCCAAAACCAGCTTTGATTACGAGAGACGCCGTAGTGGAGGGCTCCGGAAATTTTCACCACCTGGGGTTCTTTAACGTGCACTGAGATCGCACAGTACACGGGCCTCGACATTTAGCCTCAATCGAAATGCAGCCGCCGTGGCCGGAATTCGATCCCGCGACCCTTGGATCAGCAGCCGAGTACCATAGCCGCTAGACCACCGTGACGGGTCAAGGCAGTTCTAGTGTCCCGTGGTTCTTTTTGGTTGCTTGTTTAAGTACATCTGTATGTGGTTCTTTCCAGTAAGACTTCATAAGAATGTACGTAACAATTGCAAACCATGATTTTGTGGTGGTATACAGCACAAGTGACGTTGCAATGCCCCACGCGTTCCCTGCCCCCGCGTGCTGCTTCCTTGAGAACGTGTTTTTTTTTTTTTTGCCCCATCAAATCCGATTTGGACAAAAGATACCAGTACACCTTGAGTATCTGCTGCCACGTCACTTGTTGACATACTTTGTTGCACGAAGTGCACGAAAAGTAGGACCGCAGGATTATGGGCTTCATACATAAGGACATTCAAACCGAAGTTCACATTACGCGTCCACCAGGCTCTCGCAAGATCGAAGCTTATAGTACAGTGCCTAGAAAATGTAAGTATATTTTCTAGGCACTGTACTTATAGGAATGAAACGACGATGATGATGATGATGATGATTGTGTTTCCGTTTGGGAAAGGACGCTAACTTCTGGCGCCCATGTCGGGAGCACGGCTAAGCATCGCAATGAGATAACGGAGGCGGGGCCGTTCAATAAGAAAAAGACAAAGAAGAACTTCGGCCATTTCAGTGGAAGAGTTTTCAACGTGGGTTTCCAATGGGAACGCGTAAGAGGCGCGGAATCGTCAGAGGCGACTGCGGTGGAGCTGCAAAACAGGACCTCTGGCGCGAACGCGACGGCGAACGCTAACAAACGCTCTCACTGGTATGGCGCGTGTAGCCATACGCTGGGTGACTAAAGTGCCCAAATCAGTGCTGTTTTGCTTTGTTGTGTCAGCTGCATTACTACGTGCTTAACGTGACTACTGCAAAAAACTAGTCCGTTTCATCCCCCTAACTCCCGGCGAAAGAACACCAGAGTGCCTGGATTTTTAAAGACGATAGTCTTTCTTGGAATACTTTCTTTCTTGGGATACTTGAACGCAGAAATTTTGGTCAGTCTTTCTGTTTGGCAGTCTGTCACACAATGCAGCAACCCAGCCAAAGTTTAAGCACTTGCCTAACGCCCAGCCATCTTGAGCTGGTAGCTGCGTTTATACTTGCGAACATTGTCGATCTAAAAACTGGCCGCGTATCTCCGTGCTTCGCTGCAAATGCCGTCGAAAGACGATAGCCTTCTACCGGCCGTACTACATGAGTCCCGTTTCGCGTGTTTCTATTCCCCCAAGGAGTTGCGCAAGCGAGAGGGAAAACGAAGAGACGCGAGGAGAGAAAACACCGGCCGGAGTGGCGGGCGGCCGTTCCCTGCCTTCCGTTCGGCACGATGGATGGATGGATGGATATTAGGAGCGTCCCCTTTATAAAGGGGCGGTGGCCGGGCCACCAAGCTCTAGCTTTATTTCTTTTTCGTTTACAACCATTTCTTTTCCCGAATCACGAGCGCGAGATAAGGGCGCCATCTGGCCATGGTTACGGGAAACGCAAGAAGCTTGCCTAGTACAGGAAACGTCCGCTTTTGCGCATCCTAACAAGCACTAGGGTCTTTAGAATTACGCATCTATGTATTTTCTACTAAAGGAACACACCGTCCAATACATACGTATTGATGTTGCGCCTCAGATATGCGTAATATTTGCTTTTTGGCCGACTGTGTTCAGAAGTGTGAAGGTAGCCACCAGTTCAAGCTGGGTGGTCGTTGAGGAAGGGGTTCACCTTTCGCAGCAGGACACACACACGCACGCACACGCACGCACGCAGACAGACAGACAGACAGACAGACCAAAATTTCTGCGTTGAAGTATCCCAAGAAAGACTATCGTCTTTAAAAGCAAATATTACACATCTGAGACGCAACCTCAATACATAAGCATTAGATGGTGTGTTCCTTTACTAAAAAATGCATAGATACGTAATTCTAAAGACCCTAGTGCTTCTTAGACAGCGCTAAAAATGCGACGCTGTGCACGAAAAAAGGCCTCCGCCGACGATTTGGGGCTGCCACATGGCAGTTGCCATCTTTCCCTCATCTTTCCCGACGGCGCTGCCAGATGGCATCCATATCTCACGCAGCGTAGTGCGGCCGGCAGAAGACTATCGCCTTTCGACGACATTTGCGGCGAAGTGCGCAGATACGCGGCCAATTTTTTTTAGTTGCAATGGCAGCACTGACGACGCGAGGGCTGATTTATTTATTTATTTATTTATTTATTTATTTATTTATTCGGTATGAAAACACGTGCGCACAAGGACATGAAAAAAAATAGAGAAAGTGAAGTATTGTTACACTGACAATCTAGATGTAGCTGTACTTCTAGACAACTTTTCTTAGCAAAGAAGGGACGGCTACGGGAGCGGAGCGTCCGCCATGTACCCATGTGCGACTTCGTCCGGTTCGGCGCGAGTTTCGGTTTGTGAACCTTCCGCAGCTAATGTTCACATTCATCTGCTGATGAATCACGCCACAAGCTTCTCTGGCGAGTCAGCGCAAGATACAAAATGTGACAACGCTCACCTAAAGTCGGAGACGCCATTTCGCCATCGAGGTACGTGTAAAAGGTGCGGTGTTCTCACACGTGAGAAAACGAGCAAAAATGTTACAAAGCAAGCAGCAAGAAAACAATTGTTTCCATGTACGCTGTGACTTCTTTAAAAAGGTTTTCTGTAGATATTGAAGCAATATATTTTCATGTTTTTTCACACTACCTAGCGGTAACATACGAGCAGCTTCGCTCCGTAGCCTTCGCTTCCTCGCCAAGAAAATTTTTCCGCCAATATAGGTGACATGTAGCTTGCCACATAAACAAGAGTGCTGAGGAATTAGGCCGCTCAAGTATTCTTCATTGTTGACGCAATGAGTTAGACGACGAGAATGACACACGAGGCATAATCTGTGCGATACACCTCGGCTATCTTTTCCCTTGGTCGATTTCTGCCTGACAACGCCACGGCGTCATTGGAAACCAGAAAATCAAGTAAACCAAGAGATATATTATGCGTCTATCACATGCAGATAGTTCAGCAAAGTTGATAGTTGGGCGACGTTGGTGACAGATCCTCTTTGTGTTGAAGCAGTGCCGACGAAACGACGAACAAATGGAGGATACAAACAGAGCGGGATGCCGCTGACTCGCAACTAGTTAAACATTTCTTGTTGTAGCGTAAAACCAAGAAAAAAAAGAGATAGACGAGTAAAAGAAAACAAAGGCGCTTTCCTTTTTCCCTCTGACTCATCGATCTCTTCTTGTTTTGGTTTTACGCTGTAGCGAGAAATGTTTAGCAAGCACCAACTCATCAAAGAAGCACTCCAATTGCCGGCACTATCTTATTTTCAGAAAGTAAATAGGTTAATGTAGTACGAACGGACTAGCAAAACACGTAAAACAATGACTCGCGAAGATTCAACTGTTACCCCAACTACTTCCGAGTCAGTCTCGTATCTTTGTCCTCTCCCTTCGTTCGTCGTTTCTAGCGCGCAGCGTCAACACCAAGAAGATCACATGCAGACAAATTTCCACAATTCAGATTCGACGGCGATGACCACTGCTATCGCATTTCAGGGTCCTTCGCTGTCCACTTGGCAAACACGCAGTTTCTAGAACAATATGCGCGTAAGCGATCGAGGACGACGAGAATACGGGAACCGCAAAGATACGGATCCGACTGAAGCTCATCCGTAACCACCGTGACTGTGCCCTATCTTCCCGTCATCCTAGTTCAAGGCACCCTGCAACTCTTTTTCTAACAAATAAAACCCCGCCGATCAGTTGGTGAGGCTCCTGCAAACAAAAGTCCCTAGACATTTCTTTCGTTTTTTAAGCAGCGAAAAGCTTTGTTGTGCCGCTGGCGCATCTGACTGGTCGGCATTCATAGACAGAAGAATAGGCGTGCCAGACACGGACACAAGAGGAAGAAGTGAACACCACGAACCGGTGTTCGTGGTGTTCGCCGTTCGTGGTGTTCCGTTCTTCCCCTTGTGTCCGTGTCTTGCACGTCTCTTCTTCTGACCACGGCCGCTCGATAAAAAGGCACGTGTTCTGACTATCGATCCTTACCACCTCGCTCAACTTTCTGTCGTTTTGATTGGTCGGCGTTGCTTTTGGCAGCCATGTTCTTCCTAAAGCTGTTACTTGAATGCTGCAGCGAGAGAACGTCAAAGAAAGTTGCGCGTTTCAGGAGGCGTTTCTTTACATATGGCACGTCCCACTATCGTATTTGATAGGAACGCGTATGTTGACGGCCGGACGCTATCCTCGCGCGCGTGCTCCGCTCGACGTGTTTAGAAATGACATGGCTGCCGACGCGGTATTGAGCGAGAGGGTGCCGGGAGAGCAAGTACTAGTTGTCGCTACTTAAAAACGAGCGAGAGGGTGCCGGGAGAGCAAGTAGTTGTCGCTACTTAAAAACGGAAAAAATTCACAGCATATCCACGGAGTGAATGATGAGTGGGCGAATCTCCGGAGGTTCATCGTAGATCGTGCCGAATTCCGGATTAATTTAGTTAACGCGCACGCTACGAATCCTTATGGTTCAACTACGCACAAGTGAAATCTCCCACCGGCACTTCTTTGCAAGTCAAGATCCAGTGCCTATATATATATATATATATATATATATATAGGTTCTCCAGCGCAAGCAGTCGGTATTTTTCAAGCAAGAAACTCGCTAGAAGACGCTGCCTGCGCCAACGTTGTCTCTCGCGGGTGAGAGCGCGTTTTCCTTCTTTGCGAGCTGGTACAGCGTTCATCGAAGATGATGATGATGATGATGATGATTGTGGTTCGGTTAAGAAAGGATGCTAATTTCTGCCACGGCCGGACTCGACTCTCCTCTCCTCCGCGGAGAGGAGAGTCGAGTCCGGCCGTGTTTCTGCAGCCCATGTAGGGAGCACGGCTAAGCGTCCGTGGGGTGGGGGAAAGGGAGTGAAAGAGATGGAGAGGAGAGAAAGGCCGTAGTGGAGGGCTCCGGAAATTTAGACCACCTGGGGTTCTTTAACGTGCACTGACAACGCACAGTACACGGGCCTCTGGCATTTTCGCCTCCATCGAAGAAAGAGCGTTTCCATAGTCAATGCGCGCCTTTCGCTTTCTCTCTCCCTCTCTCTCTCTCTCTCTCTCTCTCACAAGACAGCAGATGGTAGAGTAAGAGAGCTCGCGCGCCGGGAGGCACGCGCCCAGGGCGAGCGCGAGCATCCCGGCGGCGCGAGGTGGCTATATACATACTACTACTACTACTACTACTACAGAGGATGGAACGACCCACACCATAAGGAGCTTCGCCCCTAAAAAAGATGGCCCGCCGCGGTGGTGTAGTGGTTACGGTACTTGGCTGCCACCCAAAAAACGCGGGTTCGATGCCGGCCGCGGCGGTCGCATTTTCGATGGAGGCGAAAATGCCAGAGGCCCGTGTACTGTGCACGTTAAAGAACCCCACGTGGCCTAAATTTACGGAGCCCTCCACTACGTCATTTCTCTCCTCTCTACCTCTTTCACCCCCTTTCCCCCACCCCCACGGACGCTTAGCCGTGCTCCCTGCATGGGCTGCATAAATTAGCGTCCTTTCCTAACCTAACGACAATCAATCAATCAATAAAATGGAAAAAAATATCTGGGAACTTTAATGCAAACGTGTGAGCCGAACGTAATTGCGCTGCGGACACCAGGGAATCCGCAATTTGGCTTCCAAGACGGCTGGATAGCAGCGGCTCTCCTTTCAACAATTGACGTAACATGCGGCGCCAGCAAAGTCGCTTGAGGCAAGAATAGCATTAAATGACTTCATGGTCACAGAAGGATCTGCTAAGCATCATTTGTTCGTTTTGATTTCAACAAATAAAGGAAATGTGCCTACCTCTCTTAAAGAAGAACGAAGAAAAAGCGAAGCGGCTTAGTTGGCTCTGCATGTGACGTTATATGTTGAAAGAACAGCGAGTGCCTTCCAGGCGTGTTTGAATCGAAATTACGACTACCTTGTTGAGTGCAATGCAATAATATTCGGGTCGCATGTTCACAGGAGCTTCCGGCACTGATAGGGTCCGTTTTTTAGCTGTGTTTAAAAAGTGTCGCAGGGCCCCTCCCAGTCTGCTCTAAAAGTAATAAGTCACCAACTCACAAAATCAGCCACTCGGTTGACCATCAGCGTCCTAGTTCAGTTTTATTCGGTTTGTACATTGGATGAGCTTCATACTGAGGCTTCGAGAAAACTAACTGTATGTGTTAACGTGTGGCGTATGAGTACAAATGTTCACCGTGTTGGCAAAAGGAGCACTCTGTGACGAAATTGTGGTTGACTGCGAACGATGACGTCAACAGCGTCCGCCTAGCTGGGCCTACCATCGGAGCACTGTCGGTAACGCCGACGCAGGGTCGCCCTACCTAGACGAGTTCTATTTGTAGTGTAAATGCGCGAGCTAACGCATTGTATCTTTTTAGTGTAAATATGCTGTTAATGTATCAGCTTTCTGGTGTTTATCAGCCTTTCCATTCACGTCTGTCGTCAGCAGTTTACCGGCAAACCTATCCCCGATAGCAAAATTGGAAGCGAGATCCTGCACTTCGTTTAACCATTCTCTGACGATACATCTCGGAAGCCGAGTGGGAAACAGAGTAGGCAACAACCTGACATTCACGGCCATGTATTGCAAATGCTGTTTACCATTCTCCCATTTCGTCTCACGTTCCTCAACATTTACAGTGACAATGGCAATTACAGTGTCGACTTGCCATTGTGGTTATGACACTCAGCAGCCTATCCGAAGGTCGCGGCATCGAATCCTGGCCGCGGAGGCTACATTTCGATGGAAGTGAAATGCTGAGGCCCGTGTGCTGTGCGATGTCAGTGCACGTTAAAGAACCCCAGGTGGTCGAAATTCCCGGAGCCCTGCACTATGGCGTCTCTCACAATAAGATCAGTTTGGGGACATAAAGCCCATGAGTGA
The DNA here is from genome assembly GCA_013339685.2 of Hyalomma asiaticum. Lineage (NCBI taxonomy): Eukaryota > Metazoa > Arthropoda > Arachnida > Ixodida > Ixodidae > Hyalomma > Hyalomma asiaticum. The sequence goes on along the minus strand of CM023491.1, from coordinate 44,023,396 downwards.
ATCAGTTATAGTGGCAAGCAGAGTCCACCAGGCCAATTGTCATACTTCATCCAACGTAAGAGCTAGACGGCGTAGAATGGTCTTGCAACTCGCTAACCAATGGTGATTTACTTGTTCATCCAATTCTTTCGTTATTTTAGAAAGGACGAAAGGTTCACGAACTCTCTTCAGCTTTTCAAATGACGCTATCCCTTTATCTGCCCTCTGATAGGAAAGCTCATGGAACCAAGGAATACCAAGAAACCGAAGAAATCTTCGACGTGGGGAGTATCGTTATCGATGACTCGCCAGACAAGGAAATGATCAACTCGTCGACGGGCCAGAAACACATGGCGGATGATAACGAAGATTACGGCTTCCAGTCAACGCCAGCGACTGAAGTGCACGATCAGTCTCGTCAAACTCCCAGTCTAGATAGTCCAGAAGCCTTCTTGAGCGGTGACATTCAGGTGGTCCCGTGTGCGTGGACCGGAGATCAGCCATGCAATAGTGAAGAAGGCGTCGAATCAGCGCAGAATCACATGCCTGTTCATTCTAATCAACTTGCCATACCAGAAGGGCTCGGTGTCTTACGTGTAGACACAGAGGCAGGTCAAGGTCCACCAACCGGCGATAAGCAACCCGCTCGCGTAGAGAGCTGTTCGTCTTCGCTACCCGTATATGTGGTCGCTGATCCCCATCTGGAGATCACGTGCCAAACTGGCAACACCTTCTCCAGTGGCAAATTGGATATGGACCAACGTCCGTTGGCCTGTGTTCAGCCATTCGTTCGTGGAGGATCACAGCTGCAGAACAACTTGAGCGTCGTCCTTAATCAGCATACGACGGTGCAAATGTTCTCCCTGCTCTCGGTCGAGACGCAAGCAAGCCAGCTACCGTCGACGGGGTACGAGAGGCACGTTTCTGAAGAAAGTTCTGTGTCCTCTCCGCCGATTGACGCTGAGTGCTGAACCTCAACAAGCTGGCCACGCGCAACATAATCGAGACCGAGTGAGCGAGGACTTGCAGGTGAGCCGACATCCGGTGATCGGTGATCAGCTGCGTCTTCGGGAAGAATGTACAAGAGGATCGGTGCAGACTGAAGCGCACGTCGAGTTCCATCAATTTCCCACAGATGGGAGGCAGGACGTCTCGTCCGCCTACCCGCAGGCAGGTCCATGGTCTATTAACGGGCTTTGAGCGACGCGTTCGTGAAGAGCCTTGTGGACCACGGCCGCCAAGTGGCGCGTTGTGTGCCCCTAATGAGCTTTCTACGCGCCAAACACCCGGGGGGAAGACTGTTCAAATTCCAAGACGTCGCGCGTGATCCGACGTCGCCGCAGGCACACCTCTGCCACCTATGTCCATGTGCTCTGAGTGCGGGTCTTCTTTTGTTCGTAGTGGAAGCCTATCTAGACATATGACATTCGTGCATCACAAGTGCTGTTTGTGCCCAGCCACTTTTCCGGACATTTGTAAACTGGCTGCACACCTGATTTCGCACTCCTATGAATTGATGTAACCGGTACCCCAAAAAGTTATTTCCCTGTGAGCGACAGACTTAGCGACATATTCGGTGGCTTATTGCTCAAAAGTGTGCCTGTATGGTAGAAAGGGTGCGAAATATGCGAAATACGATTCATGAAAAGGTTCCCAAGTCTCCAGGGAAGAACTTACAAGTGTAGATGAAGCCGCCAAAGCTTCCTAATTTTTGAAAATTTGAAGAATTTTTGGGCGGGTGGTGACAGGACCCTTCGCTCTTTCGCGTTGTGAGCTTCATTTTAATCGACCTTCTCAAAACGAATGTTACGGGGGAAATTTTAACGCAATTCCATAATTGAACTGTTTTATTTCATGTGAGTATGGCCGAAAACTGCTGCTGAATAATGTCTTGACAATGCCGAGTGAACGTCTTAACAGTACTTTTCATTAAAGCTATCACTCAGAATCTTTACTTCTGTGCCTTATTTCATCACGTACAATACCTTATCGGTTTCATTGTGAGGAGGCGATACATATATTTGAATAAAGACCACATGTTTTCACGTAATTCAGTGGTATGTTCAGTATGTTCTCGACCCTCTGAATTTTTTCCTTCATGGAGCTTTAATATTTGCCAGACAGTTCTAAGTAGGGCTGCCAGAAGTAAGCAGCGCACATGGCCGCGCTGTCTGCCGGAGTGCAAGACGACGGAGTTCTGCGGATTGGCCACGACAAACTGCATAATTTGTGAATTCATAAGTTGACACTAGACCCAAAAGAACGTTATTGAAATCATTTTCGTTTATTTGAATTGTGCTTGTTCTTTTGTGTACCTCTGTCTCTAGGCCATAATGTTGGAGCCCAAGCACAAGAGCACACAGATACGCACAACACCGCCACTACCAGCGACTTCATGCGAAGGAAAGCAACAAATAGTATATACTGGTCCAAGAGCGCAGGCGCGCATGCTCATCCGGCGTACCATACTGACGACTACGTTCGCAACTAACAAATTCACCTAACGTAATATAATGAACGCGTGCTCCGTGTCGTACAGAGCGACAGGAGCGCTCATGGCCTGAATCTCTTTAATTGCTTTTACCCAGATCTTCACATTAAGAAATATTGGACGACAACGGCAGGAGTATCAGTGCGCCGAGAGATGCATATTCGAGCCCTCCCTCTGTCGTAAGCGCCTTGAAAGGGGACCTGATTGCGTCGCATTAACCACTCTACAGCCAGCTGATGCCTCCATGTGGTGGTGTCAGTCTTTGAAGGCAGTAAAGGACCCTGTAGCATTTTTTCAGCATAGCCTGAAAGCGGGGCCCATTCCTTGTGGAAGCTTCTGTGAACACGTTGGCCATCGGGACTTCCTCGACATGAGGCCTCGCTTCCTTGTCGACTTTTCCTAGGACTTGCCTTCGCAAAGGCATACACCGCATTAACTAGAGCGACGGACAGTGCAGCATGCGAGGTGTGCAACACCGACCATACCCTCGACCATTTGCTGTGCCAGTGCCCACGATTCGACGCGGAAAAGAAAGCACTTGTTCAGACGCTGCGACAACTCGACGATCGGCCTTGTAGGTGCTGCTTGAGCACCGCCCTCATCGCTCGTCGGCCCACAAGACACTGAAAGAACTTTTGTGCTTCTTGAAGACGGCGGGTTTCAGCGAACGCCTCTGCCTGATGGAGTCTTCCTACAATGTCTCTTTCGTTGCTCCCCTTCCTCCTCTCTCTCTCCTATCTTTCTATTCCCCCTTCCCATTCCCCCAGTGTAGGGTAGCCAACTGGACACATCTGCGGTTAACCTGCCTGCCTTTCTCTTTTTCCCCCTTTTCCTTCCTGTGAACACGTGAACCTAATATTAGTGCGCTGCACCCTACCAGGGATGTAGCGATTTGTATTCAATACAGCTGGAAACTGCCTGCTCTTCTTTCACCGTCGGCCCACTGGACGGAGCCGTCACTAGCGACTTCGACGTCTAGGCCGACCGTTTGCCGCTAGCGAAACTATTGTAGGCTTATTTACGGCATCGCTGTGTAATGAAGGAACGCTATGCAGAAGCGTTTGTGCTGTACTTGATGATGAGGATATAAATTGCGATCGTACATGCCGAAGCGCCCGGTGTCGACGAAGCACGAGTGTGTCAGTGCTCTGACTGGACCTACGCGATGATCACATCCTTCACTCCGTGTTTCCTGAACAGTCGTACGGCGCGTGTCATAGCATACGGCGCCGCACGTCGGTTCAGACACAAAACCTTGACATCTGTTCAATGTATACATTTGGATAACCAACACGAAGCGAGGAAGCCGAAAAAAAAAATGAAATACGCCTGCCGACATAATAGTCGAAGTGAAAAAATGGACATGGGCAGGTCGCGTGATGACAAGGCTAGACAACCGATGGACAGTTAGAACGACGGACGACGGAATGGATACCAAGCGTAAGTGCAGCCGATGACGACAGATAGTAAGATGGAGTGACGAAATTAAGGGATTCGCAGGCATTAAATGGAATCAGCTCGCACAGGACAGGAAAGGATGGAGAGAATTGGAAGAGGCCTTCGTCCTGCAATGGACATAAGATGGGCCAATGATGATGATCACGACCGTGATGATGATCACTATGGTATCGCACAGTGCTGCAGACACGTTTCTCTCTCTGATGTCGACAATATTGCCTTCCACTAGTGAAATGTCACAGATAGACCACTCACCGCGTAATATTAGTGGAGATGTGTGGTGCTATAAGCTCAGATAAGCATTTCCGCGTATTTCAAAACCTTGTTAAGGTATCTTAGCCGGAACGCTCGCCGCTAATATTCGGTCAGAATTGCCTGCGTTTGCGCGGCAACCAAGTAACATAAACACCTCGCGCTTGAAATAATTGTGTCGCGAGTCCTTTAAGGTGCAGCGTACAAAAGCCAAACCTTTGGGCACGAAATTAACAAAATCAGTGCATCCTTTAAATTCACTGGCACCAAATGTGTGCCCCAACTCCACACATACATAATACTTAAACAAAGAATGTCAGGTGCCGCACACCTGTTACAGAATTAAGTGACGACAAACTAGGATCGGAACACGTCGATAGCCCTGCCGGTTTTCTGTAACATTACCGGAAACTGTAACAACGCACGTAGCCACTGGTAATCACTCAAGTGATACACCATCCAGGAACATAAGTAACGAGTCAGAGTAATGTGATGCCTCGCCACGGGGCTCTAGTGGTTATGGCACTCGGCTGCAGATCCGAAGGTCGCGGGATCGAATCCCGGCCGCGGCGGCTGCATTTCGATGGAGGCGAAATGTTGAGGCCCGTGTGCTGTGCGATGTCAGTGCACGCTAAATAACCCCAGATGGTCGAAATTTCCGGAGCCCTCCACTACGGCTTTTCTCTCCTTCCTCTCTCTTTCATTCCCTTTCCCCCACCTCCGCGGACGCTTAGCCGTGCTCCCAACTCGGGCTGTAGAAATTAGCGTCATTTCCTTAACCGAACCACAATAATCATCATCTCTCAGTGGGTATATGCCACGTGTTATATGAGTAAACCCACACGCCTGTGCTCCTAAGGAAGAAGAAGGAAACCGAAACGGCGTCTGAAAAATTGGTGGTCCTTTATGTCTTCTCGCGAAGTCTTATTACAGAGCTAGACACATCAACCACTCTACAGGCAGCCTTGGGAAGACAAAGCCAAGACGCTGGACAGCCAGCTCAGCTACACCTGTAAAAAGGCTTCCAGAGTGAAAAAGAGAACGCCGTCGGCAGATGGTATCGTGTTCAACATTCTACGTTTTGTTTCCGAACAACGATCAATCATGGCCTTAGATCACAGAGAACAACCGCTACTGGGAAGCATGAAAGAAGGTCTCAGTACCGCGCGACAAAGCGACGACCCTACTCCTGCACTGGAAGCGTCGAAGAACAAAGACGGCGTTTCAAGTGGCATCTACGGTTCCGGTAGCTCGCACCTGCGGAATGCTCAAGTGGAAGACGTCGACGTTACTGGCGATGGAACGCTACGTCCCCTAGCCAAGCTGCATATTAGTGCTATGAAGAAGAGTCCAGTTTTCATAGCGAAAACAGAACCTTTTGATCGGCCATATTCCGAGGAGTTAGTCAAGCTCAACAAGGACGAGTCTGTGTTCGCCGAAGACAAGCTCCGCAATTACGTCAGGTCGGTCGGTGTACGTTCAGAAGAGAACAACTTGAACCGTACGTCTTCCAGAAGTCAAGTTGCTTCAAGCGACGAACAAGGACGAAAATTTACTGCGGATAGATCAGGAAATCGCGGACTGTACAAAGGCGACGTTCCTCCCAACTCTGGTCTGTTTTCACTTGGCAGCAACGAGGAAGACAGTGACGCGAGCCATACAGTTTTGAAACAAGAAAGGGGGCAGTCACCAAAACGCGTGCTCTCTGACGATGGAGAGCCTTGGCGGGATGTTGGCGGAAAAAGCAGACGCCAAGATGACGAGCAAGGTCCTGCAAGGGACGACCGCAAGCGACGCAAGTTGCCCACTGCGGCTAGCTGTGAAGGAGACAAACAGGGGCGCTCACTGGATCGAAGTGACCGATGGACATCACCGAAACGTGAGTTGCCGACGCGCGAAGTACGCGAGGAGCAACGACTAAGCAAGCAGCCGAGCAAACGCTACAGTGACGATATTCCCCCATCTTACGATTACCACCACAATTACCGCAGGCATTCCAGCGTAACCGGTGATGAAGAAAGGGTAAAAGGGCGCTCGCCTTCAAGGAGAGACTGGCCGCCGATGAAACGGCCGCTGTCACATGGCGAGGACGCTAAAGTGCTGCCGAGTGAGGGCACACGCAGTACGATTTACGCTGACCAAGACGTCCCTTGCAAAGGACGCAAGGAGGAGGACCGCGGGGCGTTCGGTCAACATCCCGGTGAAAATTGCGAAGAGGAAAGGCCATTACTGCAAGAAAGGCAGTCATTGAAGAATCGCGTCCCTTCCAATCCTGATGAGGCGGAAGATCGAAGTGCTCGATTTTTTGACGACGACCAAAACAAGCGCAGCCGTCCTGACGCTAAAGCAATGAGAGATGATGAGCACGATGAGGCGAGTAGGCAACCAACCGATACCCGCAACAACTCCCAAGGCCGTTGGGGAGTTTACCGTGAAGGCGATGACCGGCACAAGGAGGACTGTTACTACGGCGACCGCGTGCTCCTCTCGACTGCTAGATCTGACAGGGACTACTGCCGCAGCCAGCGCGCTCCACTCCATAATGAGGAACCACCACAGCAGTACAGCAGACTACCGAAGGACAACGAGCCATGGACCGTTCGCCATGCGGATCCGGAGGAACTGGCACCTTCTGCAAGACACTGGGATGACAATATACGCAGAGAGGAAACAACAGGGGCGCTGCGTCAGAGACAGCGGACGCCGTCACTGGCGGGCACATCACCATTTAAAGAGGTGCGCTCTGCAGACGATCGTGACGAGTCTAGCGGCGATTCAGCAATCGAACACATAGGCGTACAGGGCGAGGAAACTGGGCCGGGACTCCCGCCTGAACCTCGCCCCATTGCTCCCATAGAACAGTCACTTCCAACAAGCGGCAAGGTGCAACATCGATTAGAAAAGCTCTCCAAGGACGAAAGCTCTATGAAGTGCGACGACAAGAAGAGCTTATATGAGGACAAGGACCTCGCTGTTCGGGCAGACAAGGAGGCTGTTCCCGAAGGGAAACCGCAGTCAGTTCTCGGCGCTTGGCTGAACATATTGGTAAGCAGCTAAAAACCGAGGGTACTTATTATCCAAGCCACTACAGAATTCCTTGCATGTAATTACGGGATATATTTGCTTTTACTTTAAAAAAGATAAAGTGTTGCTCTACAGACAACGCAACAACATTTGATACTGCATGAAACTTAGGCACTAGAAATAGCATTAGGATGGTCCTGCTCATGCGTTAGATACAAAAGCAAGCTAATGCCATGTGAAGAGAGAACAGAGCTTAGCTTAGAATAGCCTGTGAATGTCCTTAGTATTGCCCCGCCACGGCGGTTTACTGCATATGGTGCTCCGATACTGATCCCAAGGTCGCAGGATCGAATCCCGGCCGCTACGGCTCCATTTTACGGAGGCTAAATGTTAAGGTCTGTGTACTGTGTGACGCAGGGCACGTTAAGGAACCACGGGTAGTCAAGCTTTTTGGAGCCCTCTACTACGGCGCCTCTCAATCATGTTGTGGTTCTGAGATGTGAAACCCCAAAATTCAATCAAATCACCTGAGTATTCATCTCGCTAAACGTATTTCGCTCTACACCAGAGTTCTAAATCTATGACATTAATTCCTGTCTAATATTTTATAGCATGCTTATTTATTCGCAGACCATAGCAATTGATTCCAATTGAACAATCATTGCTTTGTGTTATTATTAATCGGACTGCGACAAAAGAGGACCTTGCCTATGGACACGTCATACCGTATGTCATGCAGTGAAGGCTAGGTCGCAGTAACCACGATCGTAGCACGAACATGACATCATGCCATCGCGTCATAATTTCTAAATGTTGTAGTACTTCGTATTACTCGCACACGTATCTATAGTGTGAATTGAGACTCGAAGTAATGAAAATCAATCAATTTAGTATCTAACTTTCACGTCATTGCATACATTCCTGCTATATGGCATGGGATGGAGCCAAATTCATTTTAATTCATGCACTAGCTGTGACATGACATCTGACATTTGATAGCATGTGATGTGGTTCGTGTTTCGCAGCTGTTGTATAAGTCATTCTGCGATCCGTGGATGCAATGCGATTTCAGTGCACAGCACGTTTTTCGTGACATGTAGTGCGTGTGTGTGTATGTGTGTGTGTGTGTGTTTGTGTTTGTGTGTGTGTGTGTGCGTGTGTGTGTGTGTGTGTGTGTGTGTGTGTGTGTGTGTGTGTGTGTGCGTGTGTGTGTGATAACGCATGGTCACGAGACGCCATAACAAGTCATGACGCTTCCGCTGTGCTATCTTGCATATCGTCACATTGCACGGCATGCCACTTATCATGTTCCGTAAGGCATCTCTACAATGACGTCATTTGTACAATGTGATGCATATATCACATGCATGACACGCATATAGTGTCATCTTTTTAACATGACACGCATGTTATCCGGCCAATTTAGATTTAGGTAGTTTAGGTATATAGCAGTCTATATATATAGGTAAGCCTGTCTCTATCCTTTGAATTAAGCAGTTCGTCTGCATCTCACGTCATAATTAAAGCACGTTGTGTTCACCAAGAAATGGATCTCCCTTCGGTGTTGTCGAAACGTTTTTGATAAGCTGTTGCTTCTCCCATGCTGCATGCAACCTACCCTATTATAAATAGCTAATTGAACCTGAGAACCTGCGCTGAACAATGGTCGAGATCAACACCAACACGGTCAAGAACACTGCGCGTAAGCTACGAGTGACGTTCGTTCATGGAGCCCTGTATTCTAGAAAACGGTTCCTGTAACATTAAGGTGCCTGTTTTGATACTGAGATATCGTATAACTGGTAAGCTTCCTAACCTAATACCACTATGTAGTGGTATTTTCTTAGCGATCAAAGTACGGTGCAGGAATCTATAGTCCAACGGTGTGTCCTCGCAGCGTGCAGCACCCCTGGACGTTCTACCAGCGACAGCTCTGAATATCACGACTGCTGCTGCTGCTGCTGCCGTGCAGCGAAACAGAGAGTTGAAATCCAATCCAGCCAATCGGAACATGGCAAAGAGCAACCTCAAGGTGCGTGCAGCAAGATGTGTATGTACTAATGTGCGTGCTTTGCCGAGTTTGCCATTTTTTGGCTGCTGCCGGCCATCTTTTTACCGAGTAGACAGAAGCCCCAATATCCCTTCCTAGAGTACTCCTTAGCAAACGCCACCCTACAGGACCCATAGTCAGAAGAAGAGGCGTGCAAGACACGGACACAAGGGGAAGAAGTGAACAACACCAACGCTGACTATCAACTGAAGCAGAGGACATAGGCGAAAAAGAAAGAAGACACAGAACCTTGGTGCCTCTTCACCTCTGTGCTCCGCTTCAGTTGATAGTCGGCGTTCATGTTGTTCACTTCTTCCCTTTGTGTCCGTGTCTTGCACGCCTCTTCTTCTGCCTATGGACCCTTACCAACTCGCTCAACTTTCTGTCCTTTTGACCCTACAGAACACCGTGAATAGCATGACATAGGGCTTTGGTCCTTCCATCGAGGAAGAACAACGATGTAAAAGAAAAGTGGGGGACGCCCACTCTAGCCGGAGGTATATGACGGTCTTAAAGTCAATGAACAGACGCGTGCAGCGATCCACTGTAACACTGGACTGTCAAGCTTGAATTCACTCTGAGAGGACGACACGAAAAAATCTCATTGTTGTCTCAGGTGCTTTGTCATAGTTTTTCAAGCAGCAGCAAAATATCAAACGAAAGAAGTACGACTTCCAAACCGCCTAGCTATTTCCTCAGGCCCACTTTGTGCTTCCTAGCCACGTTTTCGATGACAAAAGTAGGACCGTCCGTGGTATCTGCAGTGCATATTATCATGATATGACAATGTGAAGTGAAGCGGCGTTGACTAAGGGACCACGTCTTCGTGAAGCCCTTGTAAAAAAAAATCCGGATTTTGCAAACGACACTTTAGTTTGCTCATGTATACCTTGCGACCTCTTTTAGATCATGATATTACCTCTCCAGACTCTATTTGGTCGAACACTCCATTACAGCTAAACATTTCTGCATTTTGTTACACTTGCATCAAAAGCGCTCAACATTTAGTTACGCGTTAAAAAATAAAAACACCCTTGCATCCCACAAATAAGATACATGAGGTCCACCAAATATCTTCTGCGGACCCCGACAGAGCACATGTAACTCAAGTAAAATTTCTCTTTAGTATGCTTAAAACTCGCAAGTTTCAAGGTCGTTCTCATTTCTGTGAGAGACAAGGAACCAATAGGCAAATGTGCCCTGTCTTTGCCAGTTCCACCCATGCTTCGGTGTCTCTCTTATATGCAGATCGAGCGATCGCGGAGAAAATCTCTTCGCTCACCTGGAAACCAGAAGTCGCCAACGCCACCCACCTCGTCTTACGTAATGCCATCCGACCCTCCGCTCAGCGTTCGCCCCTGGGACCTGGACAGCCAGCAGGTATGAAACCACTTCGGTGACATAAAATATGTATCACGTCTTTTTGTTTAGGCACCTTCGTACTGCGTAGCGTAGGACTGCTGTAGTAATAGTTCTTATTGCAATAAAGAAAAAAGATAAGAAAGTCATTTAGACTAAACCAAAAAAATTGCCCGCCAATCCACCCTGTGAAGGTGGTTGGAAAGCGAAGCTTTTTACGCCACCCTCACGATGACGGCGAGAGCTGCTGGGTTTTGCCTACGACGCTGTTGAGCGAGACGATTCTGTTCTTTCCGCCGAGCCTTATATTCACGCTCTTCTTCTGCCGTCTTTACTTTCCGTGGTCTACCCATAGTGGGGTAGTCTATAAATGAACCGAAGCAGTTACTAGGCTGGAAGGGTTTCGAATGACGTCAATCCTCTTTCAAGCAGCTGCATAAGCTTTGCAACAGCTTCAATCTAATCTTACGGACCGCGCCGAGCCTGTTTCCGTTGTTTGCCCGCAGCCCTTATCATCCATCATGTTGGCTCATCACTTGGGAGCTTGTTTTGAAGCTCGCTAGAAGACGCTGCCTGCCTCAAGCTCGTCTCTCGCGGGTAAGGGCGCGTTCTCCTTCTTTGCGAGCTGGTCGAGCGTTGATCGAAGAAAGAGCGTTTCCATAGGCAACGCGCGCCTTTCGCTCTCTCTATCTCTCTGTCTCTTTCTCTCTCTCTCTCTCTCTCACAAGACAGCAGATGGAAGAGTGAGAGAGGTAGCGCGCCGGGAGGCACGCGCCGAGCGCGAGCGCGAGCGAGGAGCGCTCGCGAGCGGTTTGTCGGGATCGTTTTTTGCTTACAACGACAGACACGACAGAACCCTTGGCTGGTAGAGGTACAAAGCTTCGCTTTAAAAACGGCGCGCGGGTCTTGTGCTCACCGCGTTACTAAGCGTACGTGGCACTGATATTTCTGCTCCACTGGCGTGAAACCTGGAGAGGTGCGAAGCACACAGTGATGGACCGGTGTTTCCCACTGGAACACGTCAATCGCTGAGAAACAGAAGACAGTTTTTGTTTCAGCTGCAAACAGAAGCCAGGGTCAGCTTTTCTGCGCTTCCGAACGGCCGCTGCTTTCTGTGCACGTACAGTTTTATCGGCCCTACGTCGGCGTTGTCTCTCGTGGGCGAGAGCGCAAGAGCTCTCCTTGCGAACTGCCAGTTCAGAGTTCATCGTGGAAAGAACGACAAGGTTTCCAGAGCCAACGCACGTCGTTCGCTTGATTCACTCTCTCTCACCACACGGCGCCAGACAAGCACCGGAGGCCTGCTGGTGCTGAGGCGGTGTGGCCCTCTATTGAGCTGAACCGGCGTTTTCAAACCGCAAATGCACACACACCATCTGGCTGCACAGACTCCAGGATGGGCCCACCGTGACTACAGAAGCAGCACACGCCGACAAGCCCAGCCCCTAAGGTGTTCCGCACATAAAGATTTATAACTCCAATCCACGCTGTGAAGGTGGCTCTACAGCGAAGCTGTAAACGACACCCAGAACGATTACCCACTGCAACGTTCCTTGAACTTCACATGGACTTTGGACTCGTGCAACTAACAAGAGCGAACCTCGGGCAGCCGCACGCTAGTGGTGTGAATACTGAGGAAGCAGCGAAGCTGGTGGCGTTCTGCTCCCCATTTCTCTCCTCGTCATCCTGACCTTCTTTTTCCATCCCTTGTTATGCTATATCATACGTGGGTTTTTACATGCAATAACCACAATATGATTGTAAGGCACGTCCCGTAATCAACGGCTCCGAAGTACTCTTGGCCACCTCAGGTTCATAAACGTACGTGTACCTAATGTAAGGGCAAGGGCATTTTTTGCCCCAACCGGAACGCCGCCGCCGTGGCCGGGATTCGATCCCGCTACCTCGAGCTTTATAAACCAGCACCTTAGGCTTAGCTACCACGGCGGGCATAATAGAAGGCAGGTAATAACAGAGGGAGACGCCGCTAAAATGTACCACATATCATACAGCGATGCGACTGGAAACACCTAGCGATAACTCACAATTACATGCGGCGACAATGTACTGTTTAATAGTGCAGCAGCGGGCGATACCGCTGTCCATTCAGAGTTAGATGGAACCTGCAGAATGCCTAGCGGACAGCAAAGGCAAAGGGGGCCTACACTGGAAGTGCTACTACGGCCACGGTATCCGACCAACATCTTATGGATTACGAAGCTTTTATCTATCTGTCTGTCTGTCTGTCTGTCTGGCCATCCGTAATCTTCCTCAATAACTGCCCGGTTCTTTTATGGTGAAGCGGACGCCATTTCCTTGTGATATTCCGTCGTGACTAGCTCACTGGAATATTAGACTATCTTCTGTTACGCTGTTTCAATATTATCTACGTCATCCATGAAATTCTACGCTCAACTGACGCTGCGCACCCGTGTTTAGTTTCAGAACGAGCAACGGGACGTGACAGGGCCACACCGGTGCGGATGCTGCTCGTGGTTCCGGTTCTGGTTTGCCTTCGGCGCGTTCGCCATGGTGGTCATGATGCCACTCGGCGTCGTGCTCCTTCCGCACTCTGCGCATAATTCACAGCACGCGGATCTCGGAGGTGTCGCTGCGGGACAACCAGGTTTCCAGCGGGTCACCGGAAAGCTCCTGGTAAGGTGTCACGAATCAAAGCTCCAATGCTCACCATGTGCGCTATGCGGTGAGGCTCCAGAATGTATTTATGCGTACAGGAAACGAGTGCCTCTGCAATGACCCGGAGCATGTGCAGTTCCACTGCGCCCGATGTCGCAGATAGGCCATTAACGCGGAAACGAGGTACTAGTTCGGAAGTTGAAGTAAGCGTGGTGAGGTCATAATGCTTCGTGCTAAATGTACTATAGGGAACTGCGTCGCCCTGATCGTTCAGATATCGAGGGGCGAATACTTAGTGTGCAAATTTTCAGGGTTCTGGAGTACGCTTTTGTTTCGGCTTTCCTTACTGGGATGTGCTTGCTTTCCATTATTGCCTAAGTTTGAAAACAGGCGTACTTCTTCTATGCACAGATGTTGCAAAATGTACAGGTCAAGTGACTCCATATTTTACTAGAAGTCATGTTTGCTACTTTGTAAAGCCCTTTGAAGCCACTAGGGCTGCTTACGCAAATCTACACGCTACTTAGAATATTAGCGCTTGGTAGTCCATGATGTTTACAGCTCTCGTACGCACCATACAGCCAGCTGACTGTGGGATGTCCAGGTAACAACGATAAAGAGCTGAGCTAGGTCTAGAGTTAATAACGAAGTACCATATGACACGCAAATACAGATATAACAAGAGTTTACCGGCGAAAACTCGGGTTGTTTACTTCTCTCGCGTTTGCGCTTGTACGCCTCGTTTTTATAGTGCAGTAACTTCTGGGGATAATATAAATAACATTTTTACCTTTCTCTGCAGCTGCAAGTGTCCACAATTGATATCGACACTTAGCGTACGGCAGATATCATGTTTCCCTGCGCTTGTTCTCACCATCTTGCCTTCAGAACATGTCCTACAACGAAGAGGACTTCGAAACCGCGCCGCAGAGTTGTGACTACGCTCCCTACGCAGCGCCACACTTTGGTGACGTGCCTCCCAAGATGCACAGCGGAGTAAACGTTATGGGTACTCAGTACAGGCACGTCATCTGCGTCTTCGACAGCAAGTGAGTCGGCGGTTGAGCCAATATAAAGCAAGGTATTGCTGCCTTTAGGAGTGTAAATATTGGCGATGAAGGTCGGGAAAGTGCAGTGTTTCCGGAAACGTTTACGCCAGGACTTCCAAAAAAAGTAGCCCATCTTCAGGAAATGGGTATATGTTTCCTCATTTTTAAGGCACAGAGGTAACATAACAGGGTGAATGAATGGGGCACGTACCTGTGCCACATATGGCTGGAGATGACCGAAAACATCTAAGAGAGGTGGAATCAGACAAATGAATGGTAAGGGGGATTTATTCTGCAGGAGAGGGAGTGTAAATAATGTATGAAGTCATTTTCGAAGTCATAGTACTAAAGCTGAACGAACGGAATGGTGAATAGAACGCAACGTCCTCGCACCTACGTAGACCCAGCAAAACTGTGGTTGTGTATAGAGACGGCAAAAGTGCACATTTCAAATATAACTCCCACTTGTCTTTTAGAGCGAAAGCTCTACTACATCATGTCTTGCAAATTCATTGCTCTAGCCTCGTGGCCCTGAGCCGCCAGAGAGCCAGAGCGCAAGTGCGCGACATCGCTGCGATACCACGTGACTATATACAAGGTTATAACGCTGTCCGCCGGGTGACGCGCGTTAACTGTAGTCGCAAGCTGCTGGAGTCTAGCCTGAACCTGCACGCAAGGGAAGACAACCTGTCCGCGCTCAGCGGAGCCAGTTCCCTCTGATGGCCTCCCAACCGCGATTCAGCACCACAAAGAGCGGTCGCCTCAACGCACAGCTGGCCCGTCTGCGAGCGCTCGCACAAATTTTCCCGTCGCAGCCGCGTGCGCTTCAGCAGATATAGCTAGACGGCGTGACGCGAAATCCCAAGCAAACGCGAATGTGCACTCTGAAACACGGCACCTGAGGGAAACCACGATAGCACGTTACGAAGACACGAAAGATACCGTTCGCTAGTGATAACTGGATATATGAGAGTTAAGCTTGAGCTAATATCTCTTTCGTTTCAAACGTCTTCAGATACATCTGGGAGCGCCAAACAGTCAAGTTTGCTTACACACCACTCGACATCCAAGCACAGTATTGCAACGCCCTCGTCCACTACTCCATCATGATCGGCCAGAGCGGACCGCAGTACAAGGAGGGCAGGTTCAGGGGAAGAAAACTCACCGAAGCACTTAGTACCATCGCTTCCTCGAAACACCGCGGCACGGCCATTCCTGTGTATCTGACGCTGGGCGGGTCGTGGGAAGACAGCCACGGAATTTATCAAGCGGTCTCGAACGCCACTGTAGGCAAAACCGTTGCCGATTTCTTGGAGGATAATGCCAACTTCTACGCGGTGAGCGTGGTTCTGCCATATATCATTCGTTACGTATACCAGCTAGTCGGGATTCCAGTTCTTGAATATTCGACATTTTGCCGTTTTGGTTCATTGGCTGAGTTGGTACGCTCTAAGCGCTCGAGGATGCAGGTTCGAATCCCTGCCACAGCGGTCGCATTTAGTCTGGGTGCGAAATGGACAAGGAAGCTGTGTCCTCAGATTTTCGTGCACCTCAAGTAACCTCAGGTGGTCAGAGGTAGTCTGAGCTCGCCCACAGTGGCATGTCTTCTAATGACGTTGCTTTTGGTACGCAAAGGTCAAGATTTCCCTTTTTTTATGGCGGAATATCGAGACAAGCGCAAGCACGTCGAAAGCGTGACAACTGTAAAGCTGTAATCACAGCCGCCGTGCACTCAACTCAGTACATTCGTCAGGCGCACTCTCCGGGCGATGATCAATGTAATCCTTATCTAGCTTGACAGTGTAATCTAACTCGGCAGTGATGTCTTCCGGTGGACGAAGTATGCATATTTGAAGATGAGAGAACTTTTCGTGTTGTACATAAGCAAAAATCGTACAGGATTTTGGACATTTCAATAGCAGTGTTTATATATGCCTGGACATTTACGATCTTGCGCTCCTTCATTTCCCGAGATTCGTTCGGGCGATTATGTGATCAGTAGCTCCTATTAATCATAATTATTCAGCAGTGAAAACGCAAGGCCCAGAGTGAAGCGAGACAAAACATTTGTGCTCAAAATTCGCAAGCGGCCTGTACGATATTTGCCTATAAGAAACGTGCTCGTTTCGGCTATTTTGCGAGAGAAACCCTTCTTTTAAGGCAATCAAAAAACGATTTGACGCATTGCCATAGAAAACATCTCGTGGGCGACCATAGGAGACTGCCGCAGAATCCCTGTGGATGCCTCAACAAATAAGCATGCACTGAAGTTAATCGCGTGTGCGAAGCTTAATCTGCAGTTCGCGTGACTATTCGTTAAGCAATACATAATAATTTGCACAGCGCTGCAGAAACTGGTGCTTGTGTGTTTACTGAAATGGGTGTCACTTAAGCTAGCCCTGCCACAGTGCTATAGTAATCGTTATGGAATATATGATGTGTGTTGAGGAGAGAATCTGGAGCTCACAACAAATTTCCACGTCATTCGTATGTGGCTACGTTTGCTACAGCCACGGGCAGATGCAGGGACCCGGCAATCGGCATAGGGTGCGATTAATGTTTGGTACAAGCTGTACGACTGTCCGTGTCCGTCCCCTTTCAGGGCATCAACATCGACTGGATCCGACCGGGCGACGCGTGCAGCCAAGGCGGCGTGCGAGATCTGCCAGTCACGTTCCCGTATTTCGTGAGGCTCTTCAAGAACCGTTCGCTGCGCGTGATGCTGACGGTGCCTCCGTTGCCCCACCTTCTGGGTCCCTATCAGCTACCGCTCGTGCTCCCGGAACTCGACTACGTGGTGGTCTCCACGCACAAGCTGCGTTTGCCGGGTGAGGTCGCGTGTGCTGGTGAGCGCCGCCTAGCGACAGCGGCCTTCCTGCGCATCAGAGACCTCTATGCGTCGTCATCTGCAGACTCTGCGACGGCAAGCAAGTTCGTCTACAGCCTTTCGGTAAACCTTAGGTTTCACGAATTACGTACTAGCCTAGCATCAAATGTGCAGAGGGTGGTGAGGCGCGTAGACGCTCCCAGGGAAAGCACAAGTTCGCTAGTCGACCCCATCGATTGATTTGTGGGGTTTTACGTCTCAAAACCAGCTGTGATTATGAGAGCCGCCGTAGTGGAGGGCTCCGGAAATTTCGACCACCTGGTGTTCTTTAAAGGGCAACTCCGGCGATTTTTCAGTGTCCACTGATCTCAATAAAATTTTCAATATATAATCTCCTCGGTACTGTAATAACATATGCAATAAGTCAGGCGGATGTAGGCCATTTAGTTTTCCTGTAAATGAAATTTCAAATCTTTTAGCGGATTCTCACGTGGGCAACCCTGTGTTTTCGACGTCATCACCTCCGCGCTGCCTGCACTAGCCAGCGGGCCTTCAAAAGCAAAACGGCGATACTCCAGCGCTAAAATCGTCGCTGTCAAGATCAGAAAAGCAGGCATAACTGAATCTATCGTCGGATGACTTCGCCGTTGGCATTTATTTGGAGCCAGTTCCATATTTCTGGTGGAAGGGAAGGTTGTGACGTCACCGCACACGCTTCACGAAGCATCTATCCGTTTCGGTTTCGGTTTGAAGACGAATTTCAGTTGCTTATTTAAAATTATTGGTGCATTTTGGAGCAAACGGAACCACCCTGGCAGTTATAGGACTATCAGTACCATTGGAAGACATTGATATCAGAACATGGTGAAAAAGCCGCCGGAGTTGCCCTTTAATGTGCACTTACATCGCACAGCCCACGGGCCTTAACATTTCGCCTCCATCGAAATGCATGGTCGACCCCGTTATCCACAGAGCATTTGAACGTGCGAAGGGAAGTGAAACTGCAATAGTGTATTCCGAACGCCTTCTTCGTAAAGTATGCTACTCTTCACTTTTGTCTCTACTCCTTGAAATACCAGCAGAGAATCGCAATTAATTCACAGCACAGCACTGCGTCATCAACAACAGGTATTTCGCCGATATGGAACTTCTGATCCCTGAATCAACGAATCAGTCGCCAACTTCAATTGTGTAGTTCAACTTACGGGAAAATTTTGTCGACGAACCAGCGATGGATCTGAATCGTCGCAGTCATTGTCCTCGCCATCATCATCATCGTCTGCAGCCCAGTGCAATACAAAGTCCTCCCCAAGAGATCTCCAACCGCTCCTGCAAAGCGAGAGCTGCTTACACTTCCTTTAACGCCCGAAACTTCTCTAATTTCACTAGCCGACCTTACTGTCCCCCGTCCACGGCGATAGTTTTTCCAAATTTCGGTATCGTGCAGTCGTTCTGATTGCTGATCGGTTATCTGTCATCACGTGGCCTGGCCAGGCCCAACTTTTTTCCCTAATATCAACTAGGATGTCGGCTACGACCGTTCGTCCTCTAATACACTCTGATCTCTTCGTATCAATTAATTTCTGCGCCTGTCGCTCAACGTTCCACCGAACGCTGTGTGGCTCTCGAATTTCTAAGTACGGAGCCCTTTAGGGGCCCGAGCTGTCGGCGTCTATTCATGTCGTACGTCACGCTCAGAAAACAGTTCAGAACTGGGCCAGAACGTGAATAAACACAGGCGAATCACTGCGCCGCAGATACACAAGCTTGTGTACCCCAACGAGTTTCCATAGAACCCACCTAATAAGCAAACAGACAATAAACCCTAGGAAAGCGTAGGGGAAGTTGATTGTAGTATTGTAATTGTGGAGTAAGTAGAAAGGAATTAAAAGTGGACGAAAAGACAAACCTGCCTTCGGTGGGAACCTAACCCATGACCTTCGGACCTGCCTTCGGTGGGAACCTAACCCATGACCTTCGGACCTGCCTGCGGTGGGAACCGAACCCACGACCTTCGGATCCCGAAGGTCTTGGGTTCCCGAACTTTAATTCCTTTCTACTTACTCCACACTTACAATACTACAATGAACTTCCCTGTGCTTTCCTAGGCTTTATTGTCTGTTTGCTCATTAAGGTGTTTCTAACCATAGAACCCACCAGTATTTCAAGATAATTATCTTATTATTATAATTATTGCATAATAATCAGTATGGTAAAATAAGGCATACACATTTATGGTAAGTAATCACGTGGTGAGATAAAATGACGCAAAAATAATTCGCAAACGCCTACGATAAACATAAGAGAAACACAAGGGAAACAGGCGAATCACTTCTTCATACTTCGTACCGTTTTCACTGGAGTAATACCGCCGTGGGTCCCACCCCACCCCCAATGTTGTACCTCATACGTGAGCACAACCAAAGTGTATCGTACCATTCAGTAACTCGACTATCCCTGCAGAAAGGCATTAACGCTGCTCTTTTTCATTGCAGATTGCACCCGACATTTACAATATAGCGGCCACTACGAAGGCTGTATTCCCTGCACCCATGAAGAATGTGGCAGCGTCGTTTCAAGGATTGCAACTGTGGAAGGGCAAGACGGCCTACCCACTGGTGTGCGACCTGAAAGTGAACGACGTGAGCTCCGACAAAGAATGTACCATGGCCTCGGGAAAGATAAAAGGCGAGGTGAGGTAACTTAGGCGCTATTGATGACCGTCCGCGAATGAGAGAGAACGAAAGCTACAGTATCAGTGATTGATTGATCGATTTCTAGTGTCTCACGTCCCCAAGCCACGATATGATTATGAGACGCCGTAGTGGAGGGCTACGGAAATTTCGAACACCTGTGGTTCTTTAGCCTGCACTTGCATCGCACAATACACGGGCCTCAACATTTCGCTTCCATCGAAATGCAGCTCTCGCTGCCGGGATTCGATCCCGCCACCTTCGGATCAGCATGCCAGTGCCATAGCCACTAGATCACCATGGCGGGAAAAATAAACCTAAATTTTTGCAAATCGCCAATTTATTGAATGCGTAAAGAGCGTTTCCAAGGGACACGGGTACTCTCCGTGCGATCCAGTGAATGGTCGCCACGAACGCTGCAGAAGTCGTGTCTGCCATACATTACGTGCCGCGTGCGTTGCGCGTTTGCCGCCGTGTCGAGTATGTAATATGATCTTTCGCAGCAAAACCACGCCGCCTAGCAAACGTCATCGTTATCCGTTAGATCGTTTCTATCTGTAAGCCGAGAGACGTCCTTGTTTTATGAAAACGTTAAGCGCTTGCAACGCCCTCATGCGTCGCGCAGGTGGTCACATTCGCTCGTGCCGAAGATCTCTGCCGGCGCATGCGCAAGGCTTACGACGACGGAATCGGCGACGCCCCCGTTGCCGTGTACCACGTCCAACTGGACGACCCCTGGCGGTACTTGTAAGACCGGAAGCGGCAAGGGGCCCTTACTAAGGATCGTTGCCGAGTCTGGACCCTTCGGCTGCTGAGGAATACCTTAGCACCTTTGCCCAATCGCCTCCGCTATTTCAAGGAGATATCCACTGGCCCTGTTGTTGGAGAATCTTTAGCGAATTTTGTTATAGTTTCGATGAAAAACGAGTCTTTTATATAAGAGGTCAGAAATTGTTGTTTTCTGGTGTTTAACGTCCCAAAACCAGCTGTATGATTATGAGACGCCGTAGTGGAGGGCTCCGGAAATTTTCACCACACGGGGTTCTTTAACGTGCACTGACATCGCACAGCACACGGGCCTCAACATTTCGCCTCCATCGAAATGCAGCCGCCGTGGCCGGGATTCGATCCAGCGATCCTCGGATCAGCAGCCGAGTGCCATAGCAACTAGACCACCGTGGCGGGGCAAAGGGACAGAAAGCTGAACGAGTTGTGAGAACAGACGTGCATAACACATACACAAGGGAACAGAACGGGGCGACACGAACGCCGACTATCAACTAAGGTAGAGCGTAGAGCACAGGCAAAAAAAGAAAGACACACAATTTATATGTGCATGCTCAGGAATGGTAGCACCACCTATCAAATGGGTACACGCTTCGGTCTACACTAGAGAAAGCTGTTTTAAGCAATCTATCTCCTCTAAGTTTAAGCTAATCGACGGCTGACTCACGCACGCACTTCCACTATTGATATGCCAGGCCTCGGCCATTAAACAAGTTTCTTCATTCTTATGCCTGTACAGAATCTCCCGTTCGTCCAACTTTTGTAATACGGTATGCGTTAGTAGCGGACCGCTTTGAGCACTGGTAAGAGCGCATGCAGTGTTGGAATTTTCGCTTTCTAATACGCTGCCCTCTGAAGACCCAACACAGGTAAAGAGCAATCAGGTTTGCGATGACATCACTGCCATTTGAAGTTGCATCACACAAACACGCTTCGTTTCACTCCCTTCAAGCCGGAAACATTGTCACGCGAATAAAGGTGGCCATCTGCTCCCCTTCGTTTTTCTTAGGCCTATTTTCATCAACTATTACCGCTGCAAACTTCTATAACCGGTGGTAGGTAGAGCACCAGTAAGAGCAAAATGAAAACGAGCTACGATGTCCTACTACTACCGCCAGTTACTTCGATGTAATGGATTTGGGCTGGAGCGATATCACACATGTGTCCAGTTTGTCCTGCAGAATAATGTCGGCACTTTTATCATGTTCATGATTTCTTTTTTTCATTGTTTGTGCGATCATTTACGCTTGACAGGTTAAGGAAAGCTATTAAATATCGTGATGACGAAGCCAGTGATGCACGCAAGAGCTAGTCACTGTCCAAAACTCGAAACAAAAAATCTGCGTCGGTGTAGTGATCAAAGCAAGCAAGTCGTCAGCAAAATGTCGTGTATCGCTTACACAGACGCGTCACTGTGCGTTTCTTACACAAAAGCTCAGTGCGCCAGTTAACCAAGACAAAAATGAATAACTCGAAAAGCCTTTGCGATTACGAGGGAGCCTATTCATTCGCTGACACTGCATGCCCGCAATTAAAATAAGATAAAAGCTTGCGGCTTACCTTTCGCATTGCAAAAATGGCGAAAAAGAATTGGGCAGCTCGAACTCGTGGGGGCTAAGGCGAACAATGAGCACGTTGCCCCGCAATCGACACATCAGTTGGATCGCCGTCTGTTGCGTTGCGTCCTACGACTTCCGTTCTTGGACGCGCTATCAGCAGCCGTATTGGGAGATGATCGTTTCTTTGGCGATATCGCCAAAGCGTCGCCTTCGGCGCGCGCCGATTTCTGGTTGGGGAAAGGGGAGTAAGAAGTTGCTTCGCCATTGGATACGCGAGATTTCATACGTCACGAAAAGCGAACACCGCCGACAAGACCGATGATCCCCGATAACGGCCCCTGACGGCTTTGTCTTACTGTTCTTACCTTGAACCACAGCCTCTGCAGTTAAGCAATCAAGGAGTTGTGTTTATAACTGCAGCATCTGCTAAATTCCCTTCATCTAATATCCTCTCATCCAGTGCTGTTATTAGAACAGCAACTTCTTGGCGAGTGTCAAATAGCTTCAAGAGTGCGGTGATGAGTACAGGCTCCGAATTTCCACTTCTAGGTGACGAGGCTAAGCTGACATCGTCAGGGAAGCTGCCATGGAGTATGATGACCACTGCATCCGGATTACTGATACGCAATCCCATAATATATGTATCTTTTTTTCAGAGTTGCAATAAGGGAAAACTTGCGATGAAGCGTGAAATTCACATGACTCAGAAGAGACAAAGTGTCACACGGAATTCAGTGTCACATGGATCCCAACGGCATTCCTAGTACTCATAAAATGCCACTGCCACGCTTTGCTGTATACTCATCCAACACACCTGGGAACATCAAATATTCCAAAAATACCATGCTTTACTTGGATCAGAGGCCTCCGACTGCGTTCACACTACGAAAATGTATTTACGCGCTGCACGTGTTCCGTTGGTTCAGTCGTGAAATTTGGCTAGAAGTCCTCCGAAGACTTTGCTCCAAAGCAGGAATACTACGCCGACCCGATTTTTCAAAAGCGTTTGGCTCTACTTGTTTTTGAGTAATGTGGCATAACATTCAGTGGAATGGTATTCCTCTCCTCCTTCGAAGCCTCCTGGGTGGAACCTGTATTGATGTGGCATTTAGGTGTGTCTAATGCTTCCAAAACAAAGCCATACCGCATGCCATTTACAACATGCATGTGTAAAGTCAGAGTTCATGAGAGGTCGTCCTGTTGGATCAAAGGGATGGACAGCTTGCATTCGCTGTTTATAGATGATGCTGCAACTAGCGCGAAAATTATGTAAGTGAATGCAGGGAAGCAAAACATGAATGATTCTGCTAAGATATGTGGAATGAAGCAACTTACCATTTGTCCCAAACTCCTTTCAGTCTTTTGCTCCATGGCATACCGTCTAGCATCCAATAATCAAGACAACTTGATTTCTCAGCGAAGTTTCAAGTAGTAATCTGGTCAGGAAAATATGCCTCTTCATTTGCGTCTCGAAGAAAACACGCCAATTATACTTACGCACTCTTTGCATGCGCTCTCCTGAAAAATTTCGCCACGTCCACGAAGTGAATGATGATGAGTGCGCGAGGCTCCGGAGGTAATCTGGTAAACCGTGAATCCTCCGTAAATTGTCCACTCGATCATCAATCAAAGACGTGACAACACGGGGTTGCGGTGTGATTATGTATACAGTCTTCATCTTCTTCGTGCAGCACTCCTCGTTCGCACACCTTGAGAGTTCCTTCCCACCGCCCCGTTGACGAGTCCGTCGATGACGTCGATGCAAGTGGTGATCATGTACGGCTTGTTAGGGACGATGAGAATGTCTTTGGAAAGGGTGGCAAATTCGGTGTGCGACCTCTTAGCCACCTTCTCCCTTGCCTTGTACATGGTTTCTTGCGTCATGCAACCCAGGTTGGCGAGTACTAGCGTGGCTACGATGGCACGACGGCGGACAAGCCTTGACCCTAAGGAGCTTCGCCCCTAAAATTATTACAGTTTGACGAACGCAGGAAGTATTTTTGTTTTGTAGGTGCAGAACCGAAAATGAGTGCAGAGTAAATTAATGCTTCTATTAGGCCACCTGTCACATTTCAAGTTGTGCGATTAAAAGAAGCCACCCACCCTCGAAAGGCTGAAACATTATGCCAAGTCTGTAGATGCTCAGGGAAGTCGTTTCCTGGATCAGCGAAACTGCTGAGTGCCATGATCAGATCATGGAACACGTCATCTTTCATGTTGCCAGCTCTTTATCATCTGTAAGTTTTTTTCACCCAGACCAGCATGGCTTTCGTAAAGGTCACTCATGCGAGAGCCAACTAACATTATTCCTGCATGGCATCCACCTCCACATAGACCGTAACATCCCAGTTGATACACTGTTTCTAGATTTCGAAAAAGCCTTTGACAAGGTACCCCACTTTCAACTCCTGCTAAATGTCTCACGTCTAAGCCTTCACCAGCATGTTTTCAACTGGATCAAAGCATTCCTATCAAACCGCAAGCAATTTGTGCATGTTAATAACCTCTCCTCCAACCTCTCCCCTGTCTTGTCCGGCGTGCCCCAAGGTACCGTCCCCGGGGCTCTCTCATTAGGGGCGAAGCTCCTTAAGCAGTGGGTCGGTTGTCACGCGTCGTACATTGTAACCTTCACCACTCACAATACCATGCAACGCCATGCAACGCCGGGAGGCTCGCGCTCGCCCTCGGCGCGTGCCTCCCGGCGCGCGAGCTCTCTCACTCTTCCATCTGCTGTCTTGTGAGAGAGAGAACAGAGAGAGCGAAAGGCGCGCGTTGACTAAGGAAACGCTCTTTCTTAGATGAACGCTCTACCAGCTCGCAAAGGAGAAGACGCCCTCACCCGCGAGAGACAACGTTGGCGCAGGCAGCGTCTTCTAGCGAGTTTCTGGACTGAGAAATACCGACTGCTCGCGCTGGGGAACCGTTCACCGGCCACCCATATATATATATATATATATATATATGCACTGGATTTTCACTAGCAATGAAGTTCCGGTGGGAGATTTCACTTGTGCGTAGTTGAACCATAAGGATTCGTAGCGTGCGCGTTAACTAAATTAATCCGGAACTCGGCACGATCTACGATGAACCTCCCGAGCTTCGCCCACTCATCATCATTCACTCCGTGGATATGCTGTGAATTTTTTTTCCTTATATCAACGACATTCCACTTTCTGTTGAATCTCACATTCGTCTCTCTGCCGACGATTGTGTCCTTTACAGCCCAATACATAACTCTACCGATATTTCGTCCCTACAGCATGGCCTCTTACGCATCCAACAGTGGTGTAGCACCTGGTTGATGCTGCTTAATGCGAATAAAACATTACTCATTTCTTTCCATCGTCGCAGAAACTACGCGCCGGCTACTTACACAATCAACAAATGTCACATAGCTGCTACTAACTCGATCAAATACCTAGGCGTCCATCTTTCAAGCGACCTATCATGGGGTGACCATATAGATTACATAGCTCACTCCGCTAACCGCGCCCTTGGTTACGTACGCCGCAACATTTTCATGGCACCACCTTCCGTTAAACTACTCGCTTATTGGCCTCGAGGGCCACCACTGGAAAGACCGGCGCTGCTGTCGTTATGACGTAGTAAACGACATCACGTGACGCCTTCGCCGCCGCCGGCGAAGCGCGCTGGCTTTCTTCACCAAGCCGGTTACTTTTCTTCTTGCTTTTGCGCATAAAAAAAATTCTCGGCGCCATATCACTTGACATATTCGACCGAGCTAGGCGTAATTTTCACGCGTATATACCCCTAGACGAAGCGTCTTGGCTGAAAGAGCTGAGAATGGGGAAACGGCAAGTGCTCATACATTTCGAGTGTGTGGGAAGCATTTCGCGAAGTCAATTTTGTGCACGGCGTTGGAGCTAAAATGTTCAGTGAGTACGGCATGAACTTTCTCGGGCTGTAGGCATTAGAATTTACGACGCGTATTTGCGGATGTAGCGGTGTCTTGTTTACGGAGCAGCACCATCGCAAAAAATAACAGGCTGCTTTGATTCTGCCATGACTCAAGTTACTGTGCTCGGAGATACATGCGTGCACATGGCGGAACCGTATGCATGAATTAAAGGTATAATTTATGATAAACGAGCTCGTGATGAATCACTGTCCCGCGATAACACTGGCAAAAGTGCTAAACCGGGCGTCCATTCTGCATGTCCATTCCTTTATGAATTAACGGATGAAGGTTGAATTAGCAATAACAAGACCTCACATATATTGCCCGCTTAACCACGCGCCCAAAAATGGGGCGAAGGGATGGGAACGTATACCGTGAACCACGTATACAGCTGTCAACGCGAATCGAAATGTCACCTATCGCCCGTGCACCGTCCTCGCAAGTGCACGAGATGTAGCGCCTACTCGCGCTTGAATAAGTAAGTTTACGCGGGATGTCTGAGGTATTTCCAGTGATAGCTAATTAAATTTCCCGAGCACCTTCTACGCGAGCGGCCTCGTCACTTTCGTCGTGCATAGCACCGCGGGCACACGTTTCCGACAAGCGTGGACGATGCGGTGATGCCTCTTGTTCACTCGCAAAATACTTTGCCGACCTGTAGAACACGTTCTTTTGCAGCTAAGATACACACAGGCAACTCTTGCAACACGAAACAAACCGTGTCTGAACAAGCTGCGACATTGTAGACGTCGTACACTGCGCGACCGGTATCACGTGATGTCGTTTTCTACGTCACGGAGAGGTTCCGGCAGATGGCGCCACGGTATGTCCTCGAGGCCAATATTGTCATTGTCAGACCTAAACTTGAATACGCACCTGCCGTCTTTGACCCCCATCAAACTAACCATATTAAAATTCTGAAGTCTGTCCATAACCGAGCAGCCAGATTCATTGCTTCAGATTACTCCCGCTACTCCAGCATCTCCGCCCTAAAATCCCAGTTAAAACTTCCTACCCTCGCTCTTCGTCGTCGTAATTCACGCCGCTGTCATTTCCACAAATTTTTTCATTCGGCCACACGTGACAACCAGCTTATCCAATCAGTCCATCGAGGTCATCGCACAAGTCATCCAAACGCTGTGATCCCGCCACGTGCTCACACCACATAATTTCAGCAGTCGTTCTTCTTGCGCACCGCCAAAGACTGCGAATGGCCTTCCGGAAGAGGCAGCAGTCATCCACGATTTTACGCGCTTCAAGAATGCCATCCCAAGAAGCAGACTCAGCTGTACCTTACTTTCACCGATACCGCCTCTTTTATGTCACCCACCCCTCATGTAAAGTTCCATACGGAACCTTTGAGGATATAATAAATAAATAAAGTGCTCATTCCTCCTGACATTTCCACTACAAGATTATGAGGCAGTTCGTGAAGAACAAGTTCTACCTGGACAATGAATTCTTCAATCTCCTCTGGCTTTTGTTCCAGGGCTGAAAGCACCTTGATAGACGTCTATGCCGGACGTGCTTTTACATTCTCGCATGTGCTTGTCTAAGCATGACATGGTAGTGACGTGACTGGATGCCACCTGGTGTGGTCGCAGAGCTGTGCGCTCTTCATTCGCACCAGGACACATTCCAAACCTCGCTGTTTATCACGAGCCATGCCACAGCTTTCGGGTTTCTATGCTGCTTGAAACCAGTACCTTCCAGCCAACAGCCGTTTTTGCGGCAGACCTATTGCTCCGAAATTATGCCGGCCACCAAACCCACTGATCTCCTTTGGCTTTTCCTAGCCTTCACTTTGTCTGCGACTGCTGTAGCTGATGACTTGGTCAGATTTTTGGTTTGGGCTACTGCACTTGGTACCGCATTTCATTCGCTATAAGAAACCTAGTGTACTCACAATGCACGCAGTTTTCCTTCACTTGTTGCGATAGGGCACACTGCAGCACTTGATTATTAGTGATTGATTATTAAAGGGATTAGATCACTGCGAATGCGACTTGCAGGACAACTCTGGCGACTTTTTATTCTTCACTGATCTCAATGAAATTTTCAGTATATGTTCTCCTTGGCACTGTAATAATCAGTGCATCTTGTGCTAGATGCCTTGACGTCACTCATTTTCCCGTTGTGGCGAAGGTTTCTCGTAGTTCAGTGCAGCCTCCGCGAGGGAGCACTCGCAGCCGACACCGTGAGACTCCTACGGGACGCCAGTAACTTTTATTTCATAACCTTTATTTCGGAGAAACGGTGAAGTCTTGGAGTAGTCGCTGCAACGAATGTTCACAACTGGCACTATCCCATGACAGCGGAGGAAGTGAGAACAGGAGAGGGTCGGGGAGCATGCAGCTTTTCGGCTCACGTCGCAGGCATCTTGTAAAGGAGACATTATGCCAAGCCAGGCAGTTACAAGTGATTGAGTTTTCATGAAAATGTTTTTAAAAGTTTTAGCGCATTCCCACGCAAGCCACCATGTGTTTCTGGCATCATTACGTACAACACTGCCTGCCCGAACAGGCGGACGGTCAGAGGCAAAACGGTGATAATTGAGTGCTCAAATAGCCGCTGTCAAGTTCATGAAAGCTGCCACAACTCATTACATCGTAGGATGACCACGCCACTTTAATTTTTCTAGAACCAGCTCCATATTTCCGATGTCGGGGAGGCTGCGACGTCATCGCATACGCTGCACAAAGCGTCTGGCAGTTTCATTTCGAACACATCGTTCATTCAGTTATTTACAATTATTTGTGGGTTCCTGCGTAAACTGAATCCCTCTGGCTGCTTAAGGACTGTCAATTCTATTGGAAAACAGCGATATCAGAGTATGGTGCAAAAACCGGTGGAGTTCCCCTTTCAAAAGCAACTCCTGCGGTTTTTTTCACCATATCCTGATATCGCTGTTTTCCAGCAGCACTGACAGTCCTCTAGCAGGCAGGATGGCTCAATATTCTCAGAAACTCACCAATAATTTTAAATAACCTAATGAATGATGAGTTCAAACCGAAACAGGTAGATGCTTCTTGCGGCGCATGCGGTGACGTCACAAATGTCCCCGTCATCAGAAATATGGAGCTGGTGCCAGAAAAATGAAAGCAGCGATGTCATCGGACGATATATTGAGTTATCCCAGTTTTTCTGAACTTGACAGCGGCGACTTGAGCATTGAAATGTCACCGCATTGCTCTTGACAGCCCGCCAGCATGGATAGGCCAACGTTTATAGAACCTTGTTCTATAAACGTTCTATAAGAAGTTCTATAAACGTTGGGGTAGGCAGCGTTGGAGGCAATGACTTCAAAAAACACAGGGTGGCCTGCATGGGAATCCGCTAAGGTGTTCTAAAATTGGTTTTCAGCTATGGATGTCTTCGTGAATAAAAAGGAAAAAAAAAACCATTAGCCACCACTAATGCTGTAAGATAATATTAGTGCGCGGGTTTTCGCCAGCCAAAACCTCGATACGATTACAAAGCACTCTCTAATGAAAGGCTCCACCACTGACAGTTACCATATCTCATAACCTAAATAAAGTTCGGTGCAGGCAACACTGTTGGTGAACCGTTTCATTTCTTTGCCACAACCTTGTTCAACAGGGCTCACACATTTTCGTGCATGTTGCTCTGGTATCGCAACCGACAATATATCTGTAGTACGTTTCAAACCCATGCAGCTGATCCAGGAGCCCAGTACGAGCAGTGAATGCAAGTTTTAGAGGCGAAGCAGTTTAAGGTCGGGGTTATGTCACTCTCTCTCCCTCCCTCCCTCGATCCATCCGCCGTGCGGCGTCCACACCGCCACTACGCATGCGCATCCTCCTCCCCCTCCTCTCCTTGTCTCCTCTCCTCTCGGCATTCCTCCTCTCCTCTCCGAACGGCGCGCGTTGACTATGGAAACTCTTTCTTCGATGAACACTTTACCAGCTCGCAAGGAACGAGATGCGCCCGCGAGACAACGCTGACGCAGGCAGCGTCTGCTAGCGTCAAACCGACGCAAACGCGGTGTGCAGCCCCCCTCCCCCCATGCTGCTTCGCATCGCCTCATGGTCCCCTTTAGAGAGAGATGGTAATTTTCTTTTGTTTTTATATCAGGATAAAACATATTCTAAGTGTTCGGGTAACTAGAATCTGAACCATTCCAGGAAATAGAGCACTTTGTGAACGAGTTTCGTGTGCAAGTAAGTGGTTTTACAAGCTGTTAAGACGTAACATAACCAAAAAAATTATTGCTTCTGGAAAGTTATGGACCCTTTCAGATGGTAAATTGATTCAAAGCTCTCACATGACACATTTCCATTAATCTTGCATGACCATATGAGAACACACAAGTTTCATGTGTGTTCATACGAGATTGCTGGATAGGTGTCATGAGATTTTTTATTCACAGCAAGTGATGAGAAAATCACCAACGAAACTACGGACTGCATTTGTGACCTTTATTCAGATATTCAGTTTACATATCACAACACTATGGATGTTTTTTTGTCTTTTTTTTAAGTCTAGTACACAGTTCTCAAACGTGTCACATCTCAATTGTTCCTTTTTTCACGTTTTTCCTTTTTTTGCTTTTTTTTTTCAACCTGCAGGTTCGAGAGACCTGATCGCAACAAAGGAACGTGTGATGACAGAGATTTCTTTCTTTTCTGTTAAAAAAAATGGAAAGAACATGAAGTACAAAAAAGAATTAAACAAGGATGGTCTACGAGAAATACAGCACATAAATCAGAGGCAGTATTTTTCTTGTTGTTTACTAACACCAACATTACCATTCGTCAAACGAAAGATGAAACCTCTTTCGCACCAGTTTTCCATGTCCCAGCCATGTCCTGTTTTTGGATGACTAGCATTGCAAATGGGCTTGCAGAGACAAACCCAACAAGATACAAGGAAAAACCTTTTCAAACCTGTTTTCTCTTTCTTACTCGGTTTTAAGAGAGAAAAAAAAGAACCTAGCAACACACATGCATACAAAAACACAGACACTGTTAAAAATGACAAAAAAAAGTTAAAGAACAAGATCACAGTTGGAAAATGTGCAGGTCATGAAAAATGCTGTGAAGGTTTCGGAGGGCAATACACGAGTCCCACGCTTAGTTTTTAAACTTTGATTAACTTTAAATTCAAGGTTTCACTTTTTTTTAGATCAAACGAACACTTGTAAATTAGACAATGGGTTAAGAAAAACAAGAAGATGAGGCTTTGCTTGCACTGTACTATTAGTTTTCTGCACAGTCTGCAACAATATCTCAGATTTTTAACAACAAATGCATTCTTATGTACAGCTGCACTAGATTTGTTCAGATTAAAATGAATTTTAAAAAAAGCTAGCTGCATCGCTGAGATTTGACCAACAATGGCTTTAAACACCACTGCACAAAGGGGGTGATTACATGCTGCATTAACAGTGGCTCGATTGACGAGATGCTTCGCAACTGAGCCCACGCAACATGCACCCCTTTCTTTTTTTTTTTTCATACAATTGACACAACATGCTCACAGCAAGATTTACGATGATGCAGCGCACAAACTAGTGGAACCAGCATTACTGACACAGTTCACAATGGCAAACTCTGTAGTTCCCATAACACGTCAACAGAAAGTGGCTCCCTGATGTAAAATGTCCAGCCAGTTGTCGAGCCATCTACTGTAGTTACAACGATTCTCTTGACATTTCAAACTAAACACACACCGAAGGTTAAAGCGAGAATTGTGATGTGAAGGGCCGACAGCCATCAACAAGGCATGTGACCAATGCACACAGTAGTCACAAAAGTTTGTTGGAAACACCTGGCGCAATCGTATTTGGCAACTGGGGTGATCATCATACTAGTGGCCTTGCTCAGTTGCGGATTTGCTCACAAGCTCAAATTCGTCCTTGATCATACATGCCAGAACTCGCCAGACACAAATCTGATACGGCTTCAGTGCCCATCAGAGCAAAATGTGCGTTTTTTTTTTCTTTGATACCCGCGAGCAGACAGAGTTTAAGTAGCCCTGCCAGCTCTTCATTCAGCTGATTCCAGCCTAGTGTGAACATTTGCTTCAACAAAACAACACGAGTGTTCAAGTTCGTTAGCACATTACACAACACAGTCATCCGCATGAAGACTTGATGCTGTTGGTAACTAGTTCGACATAAAAAGTTTTAAGATACACAGTGCACTTTATTCGATGAACAGATTGCTAAAAACGATTGAGAATGTGGAATGTCGCAGGAGCCAACATTTCGACAAGTGGACTTGTCTCCGTCAGTCGCTGTCCTGACGAACACTAGTCCATTTGTCCAAAATGTTGGTTCCTGCGACATTCCCCATTCTCAATCATTTTTAGCGATCTGTTCATCGATTCAAGCCTCCATCTTCCCCTGAACTTCTCTTACAGTGCACTTTCACCTTTCACTGGTCACATGCCTTATCATAAAAGCTGACTGCCAGATCGCGTCTTCAGTGACGCTAAATACAATTACAGCCTCACCATGTATTAAAATGTTAGCACCCAACTAACATCACATCGGGTGCTAGTCTGGGCATTGGAGCATTGTGTTTTCGGGAAAGAAACAAAGGGACAAAGGAGTTCCGAACGATTCGAAGGTTACAGCAAGTGGGACGGTTGTCACAATCTCCGGTACCGAGAAAAAAAAAATTTAAAAAGGTATGTTTCCAAGGAATATCTTACCCGAGACATGAGGAGGTGAACACTGAAGAACGAACACACCCGGATGACACACAACGAAAACACGACGGGATGACAAAATAATCGTAACACAAAACAAAGAGAACATAACTCCACCCCTCTTTCCCATCTGCTCGCATATATACATATATATACATATGGCTATGTACATATATATATGTATATATACAGAGAATGACACCCCCCACAAAAAGGAAGGGTCACAGATGTTGGGACGGACGTTTCGAAACCAAAGCGCCGCCTACAAATAAGATGAAGGAAAGACTGAAAGACGTAGGCAGGAAAGAAACGGTGACAGACAGTAGAGATGGGGAAACGAAGGTGCGATCGCCACTTCCACACACCATTCCCGGCTGGGGTGGGACGAACAGGGTTGTCTGGCAAAACTTTTGCACTAAAGGCGTATCAGTTATGGAATGTCTTTCTTCTTTTCCTGTCGTCCCACCTGGCTGAATGGCCGTGACGGTCTGGAATAAAGGAAGGAAGGAAGGAAGCAAGAAGGAAAAGAAAATACAACACCCACTACTACTGACAGATGACCAGAGTTGGGGCTTGGGAGGAGGCGCGGTGGGAGCACTGGGCATCATAAATAAGGTTCGTGAATTATGCCACCGACGAAGAAATGGCACGGAAATGAGAGATACACGACACGGGAGGGAATAGACGGGGTGATTTTACGTGCATTCCCTAAAATAACCGTCAACACGCGTTAACTACTGTTCTCCCAA
This sequence comes from Hyalomma asiaticum, assembly GCA_013339685.2. Classification (NCBI taxonomy): domain Eukaryota; kingdom Metazoa; phylum Arthropoda; class Arachnida; order Ixodida; family Ixodidae; genus Hyalomma; species Hyalomma asiaticum. The sequence goes on along the minus strand of CM023491.1, from coordinate 43,989,889 downwards.
CAAAACGACCATTAAGTGAGGCGCCTAGTGGGAAGCGAAGGGAGGTGATGGGAGGCAGTGGAACGAACCTAAGAGGCAACTGGAAATGACAGGCGGACACACGATGACGACGACGGGAGATGAAACTTCACAGCATCTTACATCGTCTGCATCCTTTTTTTTTTCCTTTCCTGTTGTCAGTTACACCACGGGCCCCGTTTCTAAATCGCACGCCCCGCAGGACGCCATGATCTAAATGCAACGAAGTGGCGAGGCCACTCTTTTCCTGTCGCGCAACCTCGAGAGGCGTGCCATCAAGAAAACGTGTCCCCAAACGACGTGGGGGCGGCGGGGCCCGCGGTAACGTCGACAGAGCGCGCAGGGGCATGCCTGCCGCTGCGGAATGTGAACTGCATATACCAGTGTCGCGAAAGAGACAGAAAAAGAAAAAGAAGATAGCAAAGAGTTTGGTTCCGACCACGCCTACACGACTCCTGTTGGGAAGATGCGAGACGGGGAGGTCGGCAGCACGGTTCGGACGCGGGCTTTGTGTCTCTTGAGTCGGGCAGCTGGCAGTCTTCTTGGGATTCGCTCCAATTGTCCGGATGAACAGGCACGACTAAAGCTATCCACCGAACAGCAGTTTTTACCCGTAAGGTGCTACACAAGGTAACTGTCTTAACAATGACTGCAATGAGAATGTCACTTGAGAAGCAAACACTGCTCTAAAGGCTTCCTGGAAGTCTACTGTGCACCTTTACTGCAAACTTCCATTGTACAATGCCCAGAGCTGATGTTGAGGGCGCAAGTTCAACAGTGCCGTGAGTACAGGTCCCTTTCACATCTGCTAGCTTGCTGAGAAAGTAGAGCAAGGCATTGACGATGTTGCAAGAAATGCCAGCTACTGACGAGTGCCACGTTTTCTGGTGCTGGATCACACCTGTCAGACAACAGATTTGTTCACTTTCTGTGGGTTATATCTGGCTGTACTCAACGGCAGAAGAGTTGCATAGGGCAGTGTGTTAATTATCTAAGCTATGCACTGTACCCATTGTTAGCAGTGCAAACCCTCTGGCGGCCACCCGACCATTTGAGTTCCAAGTTCCTCTACCAATGGCATTTGATTCTTTTTAAACATATCCCACGACTTTCACCTAACACTAAATGTGGCCCTTCATCCCAAGGAGAATTGGAGACGCATTTACCCGGCAAATGTTTCGCACTGCCGACGGCTTCTCGAAGTCGGGAAGGTGTGACTCCGTTCCTTCACTCACCCTTGGTGCACATGTCGCTGCTGCCAGGCCTGGATGCCACGAAGTCCCCGCAGTGCGCATGTGCAGCAAGTGTGCGTGCGTGCGCTACTTCACGCCTCTTCGTGTTCTTGATTCGCCGAATCGGCTGTAGGCAACGAGACAGAAAAGAAAGCTGCTCACACCGGGGACTGCCCAAGATGCCCGACTGCCACGGCGTGCGGACCCGTCTCCCAACCTTCCGCGATTAAACTAAGGAAGCGAGAAAGTTTGTCAGAAGAGCTCAAGGTGAGAAGTGGTGAACAAATGTCACAAAAATACGGTACCACGACAACATAAGCCAGCGGCAGAAAATGCGGACGCCGGAAGGAAACCAAGGAAAAACAACACCAACCAAACGTTTAGACGACGATGCCGAAACCAAGTTCTTCGTTTTACGCTTTCAGTGGTTTTGTCTCCCTTATTCGCATTTTTTTTTCTCTTCCGAGCGAGAGTGTACACGCGCAATAAGACGCACACAAAAAGCACAGACAAGACGATAAGACAGTGAACCTTGTTTCCTAAATCGCGCTTTCGCTAGATTACAACGACGCGACGATCTATCGCCGCTGTCCGCAACTACACAGGGGTCGCGGACGTCGGCCCTAGGTCGGCTTAGGTTCGAGCTTACTAACACTCACAAGATTGGGTTACGTTCACAAGCTACAATGAAAACGATAAAAACTACCGAGATAGATTAGATAGAGTGAAGAGCGAGCCAAGACTCATAAGGAGGAAGTAGATTAAGATCCCCAGTGCTAGCAGGCAACCAGGCTCTACGCGCAAACAGCCTCGGCCAGACTCTTGAGAAACGGCGGAAATGATGGAATGCCTAGTCCACACTCTCTGTTCCAACGGCGCGACGAAGCCTATAGGCAATAGCTCTGCCATTTGCGCTAGGAGCCCAAGCCCAGCAAACCGAAGGAGCCGAGTGAGCTCACCCAGCCGTTGCAGAAGGCAAACCAAGCTCTTCGATCATGACGCAGAGCAAGATCGGCTGTCAAACGAATTCACACTCGAAGCTTGGTGCCCCTACGAGCAACGGGAGCAAGTCCCTGGGCCGACTGCAAGAACCAAAACCTGTTTCTCCACACAGAGCCAACTGGTGTGGGAGATGTAACCAGCAGTAGACAAAAAGAATACAGTGGTAGGGTACAAAGCTTGCTGGTGCACTTATTATGCCTACAGAGAGGGGAGCTCCTTGCCTAAACGGCGGGAAGGCAGCCCCACGCTACACATGCAACTAACGAGCAGGTTAAATAGAGCCAGCGCATGCACGTGTGCCTTGCCCAGGCACACATGTACTGGCAACACGAGCAGCGTTCACAGACATCACGTGCACATGACACAGAAGAAAAGGGCGCAGGTGAGTGGAGAGAGTGAAAGAGATACGCTCGAGAGTTCCAGCAGAGATGGCTGCTGCCTCGGAGAAGGGTCTGCGCTAACGCCGTTAAGTATATTCGGTCCAGACCGCCTGCGTTCCGCACCGTCGACTCAGGTCACAGCCCCATCTTGCTGCTGCTGTCCGACCGTTTTTCATGTGCACGGGGTGCATGCGATGAGCACAAAGGAAACAAACAAAGCGCATGTGCCATGGGGGCACAGAGTTCCCCCCACCCGACGTGCATGCTACGCCCGTACGATTTGCTCGTACCTCACCGGACGCCGACGGGACTGGTCGGGCGGCAGTCGTCGACGACCTCTGCTCTGCTCGTGGCAACCTTGCGTCGTCACCGGATGCGGCCAAGGAAATGGAGGACGTGGCTGGCGGCGGCAGCCGTCTCGGTGCGTGCCCGTCGTGGTGTGCGCCATGTGCCGTTCCCCGCTGCACATGCGGCGACACGACGGCGGCAAGCGCACCGGGCCTTCGAAAAACAGGCGGGAATCGGTGGCACCATCTTGCGAGAGCCACGTGCGTCGCGACTCCGACAGGAATGATGCTTGTCTTCTCGGCTGACCAGACCACGAACCTCTCCGCTATTCCAAACTGCGGCCCTGTCGCGGGCGCGTCCAGCGATTGCAAGTCACGCAGACTGCGACCGTTGACTGTTCACCTCAATCGCTCCCCTTTTTTCAATGCACCGGACCGTGCCAATGCTCTGAAAGGATGGCACGGTAAGACCTCTCTTCCTTGAGGGAGAGGACCGGTCAGACTTCTGCGCCTCTTCGCTGCTTGTTTTTGCTTTTTGGCACATCCTGTTTTAGAGTTATGCTTGTTTTCTATAAGTGCATCTTAAAACTATCAGAGTGAGAAAAAGCAAGGGGGAGGATGTACAAACAGAAAGAAAAAAACAGTTCCTATGACACAAGCGTGCGTACAGAGAACCCACTGCGTGCTGTAAAGAGGACAGACTGCTGGAGCAGTCCAAAACAATCACGCACTTCCAATACAGTAAACAATAGTTGACCACACAGAATGAGACTGGGCACACAGTTTTCGGTGAAAATGAAATCGTCGCTGCGTAAATAAAAAGTGCTGCATTCAGTCAATAAGACCAGCTATCACGCCTGCAGCGATCGATGGGGAGAGGGGAGAAAAAAAAAAAGAATGCTGCAAAAATTTTTGCCCCAGCACACCTTTCCTGAACAGTGAGCTCTCAGCAAAAATCAAAAGCTGCAACGCCACATAAAGACAACGCACTGGAAAACCGGAGGTGTGAAGCGGGACCGTAACGGGAGAAACAAAACGGCGCATGTCGACAACGCCGGGGCATGAGTGGGGGCGGTGCCTGCATGCGTCACAGAAAACATAGCGAGACAATGACGACGAAGGTCATGCGCTTGTTCCGACGGGGCGGGAAATGCATTAACTAAAAACAGGAAGCAATGTTCGACGGCACCATGCCTATGTACAACGCGACATACATGCGGCTTCTTGCAAGCCAGCGGGGATTAAAAAAATGCGTGGCCCAGCGTTTTGCTTCAAAACGTGCCACGCACGATAAGACAAGGTGTTTTCAGAATCTTGCAAAAAAACTAAAATGGCGCTGATGAGGCTACAACATAAAAAATGCAATGTGAGAGTGACAGACATAGCCCCCCCACCCCCCAAAAAAAGGACAATGGGATGACACCCATGGTGAACGTAAACCCATTTTGGACAACAGCAGTGATGACTCCCAAGAATAGACATGGCAACGAAAAAAATGACTGTGATAAGAGTAATGATGGCAATACATAAGGTGAGATAGCTGCACGGCAATTAAAAAGAAGCAAAATATATACAGAAGACTCAAAGGACTACAAAAAAAAAATCTTGCGATTACAGACAACTCCATTTTGCACGCCACCATCTGCACGCGAAATGTTGGCAATCGGCAAAACGACGTCGCTGCATGACCATGAACAGATGAAACTAGAGGGAACGCCTTCCACAATGGCAGGAGCCTTTGACAAATTGTGGCACTCGCGACACCCACAGGAGGGGGAGGACTTATCATTGGTGTGTTCAAATAGGACACCACTCCACTGTCGGCCGTACAAAAAAATGCGCAGAACAAAGCAAGCAAATACTCAACAGACGGAAACAAGGGCACGGAAGCCAAGAAGCACTGAACATCGCTTTAAAAACATCTCGTGCCATTGGTAAGCCCCTCATTGTTGGCGTAAAGAGCACTCGTTTTTCTTTTTTTTCCTCACAGACAAGCTAATCGCAGTAGAAAATATGCAAGCCAAGTGCTATCACCGGCACAATGCACGTGACAGCACAAGCAGGACAGAAAATACCTCCAATGGAGAAGATCATCGGCTTGTTCCAAGAGTGAGAGAACGTGCCACGACTACTCTAGAGTGCAACAACCCCCGTCAACATGCACGGAACCTCGAACACTAGATGGTGCGGATGAGTCTCTACGAATCCTACCTACAACTCAGCATGTTTCAACAACGAGCAACGTGCGAAGCATGGTGAGCTCGAAGATCCCACCTTGTACCCATCATTTGAGGGGCCGTCATGTTTACGCGTGGTCTTCCTCATCCAGACCTCTTTGTACTTGCAACCTCTTATAAACGCTATCTTGGCTAAGTCGGCCAGGGGCCTTTTGTACCTGATGCACACACAATGCGTTTCATAAACAACGCAGACACTTGTCGCTCTTCTCGAAAAGTTATGGTTCTGTTGCTATTCAATACTCGCCGTAATCAAGAGCAAGCTACGAAAGGAAAAATTAGCATCCACCCATCTGTAGCACAAGGCTACAAGGAAACCCATATGGATTTCGCAGTGGCTATGTATCGCCTACGGTTTGATCTAGCCGTAGGCTATGTATCGTCTACTGTTAGATCAAAGAAGTGCGCCGGTTTTCTATGGGAATAGAACGACTGTCATCTGAAAGTGCACGACAAAGACAGGAACGACACTTTCTCTCTCTTATAGGGAACTGCCTTTTGGGTCTAACATTGCCACAGATGACGTGTTTCCGTTTACAGGGCGGAACGTCACAGTGAAGCCCTGCAGGAAACAAAGAATACCCCCTGTATGATAAACATGAGTGGGAATAAGCCCACCTTACAGAAGGACATAAAGCCAACACCACCGTCAGCAGTGATTTCAAATGGGTGGCACTGATGTAGGCGCTGCCCAAATTTCGACAAGTGCAGAAGCAAGCGATGCGAGATGGCCTGCAACTGAAGATGTCTGCCTAAAGGCGAGCGGACCACTAGTGCTTGCTTATGGCCACACTAGTGGACACTAGTGCGGCGTGGAGTGCAATGTCCAACTTCTGCAACTGCCTACTTTAAAAGAAACATGGTACGGCTGAGCAGCTCACTGTACGGCAGAGTGATAAATGCACGACTCACCACTCAACGGGTGTGGACAAATGGTAGACGCCAGCAGGTCTCGCTGGTGTGCAACAGCAAGCTGACGAAGGTGCGAAGCTGACAGACTGGACAAGTGTAGTCTCCCTTTTGACAGTGCGAGGGGCTGTTGCTGATTGCCAGATACAGTAGAACCTCATTATAACAAACCTGGATATAACGAACTACAGGATATAACAAAGCAATCGCAATTCCCCTTGAAATTCCCATAGATGAAATTGATACTGGCTATAACGAACTAATGGTTATAACAAAGTAATTACAGCTCCCCCTTCAACTTCGTTATAACGAGGTTTTACAGTATCTGCGTGCTCGCGTGTGCGCACGTTCTTGCAATGATGGGTGTACAAACTAAATGAACTAACGTGGCACATCGGCACAACTTTTTTATCCTCGCTGCCGCATGAGAAAATATGCGCGTGGTTAAAAGCATTTCACGAGAAATTTAGGCGAACCAAACCACCAGGTTCTTGCTCTGTTTGCACAGCAGCAGTACCGATCAATCGATCCCACAAAGCAGCACAGCTGTCCTTCTTCTAAATCATTCGTAGAGGGTAAAATGGAGGTCTGCGAGGTGCCTGGCATAGGAGCGCAGAAAGCTGCGAGCGGGACATGAGTGCCGTTTTTGAATGCCAGTGTAAAGACTGGCAGGAAACATTTCGGCTCTTCCAATGGACGTTCTATTACCTTTGACCTTCGGACAAGGAGAAGTTCAAGTGCTTCCAGGCCCCCCCCCCCCCCCCAAAAGAAAAAGCATAAGTGCAGTTGTGAGGGGAATCGGAAAAACGAGACAGTGCAAGCATGACCATGATAGAAGAATGCCTTCATCGACTCCTAGACTCGCAAGCGAGTCGCGCAATTGACACAGAGGTTAACACTCTGGAACAAGGATGTAAAAAAATCTACAAGCAGGCATACGGTGCCGGCAAAGAGTGCGTGTTTGCGAACACACGGCAAAGTGTAAACTGCCGTGAAGGAATGGTGCGCGTGAAGACAGAAGTAATATGGCCACAAAACGAGAAGCTCCTGCCCCTGCAGCAGGTGGCAAGACGAGATGAGCGGGGAGAAAAAATCGTGAAAATCGGGGCGGGGGCAAAAAAAAATGCGAGACAAATAATGGCAACAAGACGATGTGAGCCGACGCACCGTAGGCAGGAGGAAACTAAAAAGAACTAGTGACGTTAATGACGCGTGACAACGAAACAAAAAAAAAAGTTCGAAGAAACAAGGAACATCCTAGTGGAACATCTCCTCCTCGGGTGGCTTGCGCACCCAACGGCCACGGTCGAGCTTGAGGAAGCGCTCGAAGAGCACCTTCTTGGCACCCTGGTAGCAGAGCGCGGAGTCCTTGGTCTCGCCGTACGTTTTGCACAGCAGGTCTTCTCGGCCAAGCAGCTCGCATGTGTCCTTGAAGAGTGAGAACAGCGACGCCTTGGAGACGCGAGACTCCAGGTTGGTGCCGCTCCTGAAATGAAGAAAGGAGAGGGAGGGGGGGGGAAATGGTTTTGCAAAGGAAAAAGGACACATACGCTAGGTGGTGCACTAGGAGAGGTAGAATTTACGGTACAATCTCGTTGATAAGATCGCAGCTGATACCAATTTTGCAATGATACAAACTTGAGAAATGTGCTGTGCCGCAGAGGCTGCGTTATATGGAACATGCCTTGCTTCGAGCTTATGCAACTTTGCAATCCATCACAGTTCACCGAATGTGGGGGAACCATAGTAAGCAAGTGGGCCGGCACATCTCTCGGAGGAGATAGGAGCCGTAGCTGCTGACCTGACCCACCTCTCCACAAGCATCTGTGCGCATCGGGTTTCCAAAGGTATAAAGCTGCACAAGTATGACGGATGCATAGCAGAGAGCCTGAGGACAAATGGCAATGGTCTGCTTTCCTGTGACTTCATTATTGATTCAGCAAGAGACTATTCAACGACAGGTTGTCGATGGGCACCATAGTGAAAGTCTGTTGGCTCGGTGCTCTTGCTGGTTTTGATTCCGAATGTAAGTCGAGATTCTCTAGTCGCAAATACAGGCCGACTGCTTATCGGGGATAACATTTCTGGACAAAAAGAGTTCAACTTGAAATACGTTAAGCGCCTATGCACAAAAAGTGTGTTCCTCTCCTGTCGCCACTCACCTGTCCTGGCGCATGCCGGTGCCGCTGTTGGTAACCTCTGGGCGCTCGTCACCCACGCACCAGTTGATGGAGTATGGCTTGGTCTTTTCAGTGTCGCGGGGCGGGTTGTGGCCGCTCACGCAGCCCAACGTCGGGTGGTGTAGGGAGTAGCGCGTCGGCAGCAGGGTGTCCAGCCCGGGCTCTCCTTCCAGACGGCAACACACCGCCCGAGACAGGTGCCCGTGGTGATACAGATTACCTGTGCAATGCATGTGCCCCAAGGTCAAACACTTCTCATGCAAAAAGAAAGAATGCACACAAAGAAAAACCAATAAAAACCTCAACGTGACGCTCTAGCCCTCTGGCTAAGACCAACGATTTCTTCATATGTTAATGCACCCCTGTACGGTCAATGACCAATTTTCCGGTAGGCAGATTTTTCAGGTATGCACGATATTTTCAGACATCTTCACAGCACCACCACGAGCACCATGAAATCAATGTACAAGAAAATGTGAAATTTCGAACGTTTGAACCCCACTGCCATTCACTTTTCCCGACCTGATGCGATGGAAGGTCCGAAACCATAAAAACAGCACAGTAGAAGTGTGTGAATATTCACAATTTCAAATAATTTTCGAATAGCGCTTGATATTCGATTCGATTCACACTTAACTTTTACTATTCAAACCAGCAGTTCGAATAGTAAGCTGGTAATTAAGGGGGAAAAACGTGCTATGCCTCATGACAAGTGGCCCATTCTCTCAAGCAGTGCACTTCGCCGCATAAGACCGGTGTTCTGCAGCGAAACTAACACTCGCGTACGGCAGCGAAGCTAACACCTGTGTACTGCGGCAAAGTTAACACTCGCGTATTGCGGGAAAGCTAATACCCGTGTACTGCGACGACTGCGGCGAAGCTAACACCCGTGAACTGTGGCGAAGCTAACACCCATGTACTGCGGCGAAGTTAGCACTCGCGTATTGCGGCGAAGCTAATACCTGTGAACCAAGTTACCTTAGCTTTGTGTTGCAAAGTTCAGTGTTGGACTGTTCTTCAAGACTTTGGGACTACACTGTGGGCGTACACATCAGGCAATAAATTTTTTGTCCATGTTCTCCATAATTAGATATGACATTATTCAAGAATATTCAAAAATTGTTCTTTAAATATTCGATTCGATCTGCATTTGAACATAAATATTTGAATTCGCTTCACACTCAAAATTTTGCTATTCGCACAGCTCTAGAGCAGTCAAATCTGACAATGAAACTGACAGGACATGCCAAAGTTTGTAGTTGTGGAAGTGCATAACAGTGAAATTTTACTGATGAGACTACATAAGTTACGAAAATATTATTATTATGACTTGCCCTCTGGTCCCCACAAGCACATCCACTGGCGCTAAACTTCTGTGAACTCGGATGTACTCGGCCACACTCTGAGCTCTTCGTACAACCGTCGGAGCGTGCAGAGTGCTGTGAATACACATCACATTGCATTGAGGGCGCTACAGGCCTACCGAAAATTAAGTGCTGAAGTCCACACTGCTGTAGCCAAGAGCAAATGACAGAACAGCTAAAACACTTATGCCTTCTCATGTTTATTGCCTTTAACCTTTCATTTAAGTCCATTGATTTCCTCTGCTAAAAAATATTTAGGGTCTTTACAGCAGACAGCTACCTGCAGTTCTGTTTTCACTTCATGTGCATCGACTAAGCACATACCTCCGTACGCTATGTTAGGAGTACCCGTGATAGCGTCTATCATGGTTTTCGCGGCACAGGTACAAACCGTTTAGGTGCGGTGTCACCACCATCACAAAATGGTGACTGAGGTCACTTACAGCAAGTTTGTAGTAGTTGGTCTCACGTTCAATTGCTGCCTGCATGCATTGTATCTGTTCTTAACTATGCTCATGTGGGGACGTGCCACCTTTATTATCAAGCTCTTGTAAAAGGAAAGTTATTTTCTTCACTAAAGACAGCTGTGCCACATGTCTGCTTGCCCGAAGCCTGTGACCATAAAATATGCAAAAACCAATGGGGAATGTTTCCGTGGGCTGCAAAACTGGAAAATAACTGGACCTCGAAGATAAGCTCGCAGCTTACAAACAAAACATTTAGGTGCATTTTTATGGCGAGATCCTGTGATTGTGAGAACCATTCGTCAGGTCTTCCGTCCAGTCCTCTTCTCTTCTCAATTCAGGGTCGCGTAGTGCACAGCATTGCCAGAGCATGTGACGTAACAAACTGGCAATGGCACCATTTCAGGATAGCTTAATCAGAAGCAACTAAGAAATTTGCACTCTTTACTAAATTTCATTATCTCAGATGAAGCACAGGAGACACTTTTCCAAACACAGTCAAGGTCGTCTATTTCGACCTCGTCTATTTCATCGTTCGTCTATTTCGAGTATCGGCTCGAGCACTCACCCAGGGTGATGGAGCTCAGATAGACAGGCTGCAGAAAGTGGCTGAGCAGAGCCCCTTGCAGACCGAGAACGTTCCAGCGAGCAATCTTATCGCTGCAGGACATGGTGCGCAGTCGTTCACCTTGCAGGATGGCATCCCAGGTCTGGTAGTCTGTAGTCAGGTCCACGGGGACCGTGCCTTCGCCTGCACAAGCAGCACGGTGGGCGTAAGATGAAATGGCAGCCTCTGTACCCTTCCTAAGCCCAATAAATCTCATATTTTAGGGTAAAACGAATTTCCCGGACTGTTAAATTTTTCAGACAATCTCGTAGTCCCCGCCAGATCCGAGAAATCAGTCGGCAACTGTACAGCGCGTCTCCGGCTTCCAAAATTGTTTTCACTGTTCGCAGTGAGCTGAACAATGGCCTCAAGATTTGTACATCTTGCCGCCACAGGTACGCCGCGGGAAAATGCTTCAACACCACCAGCGTGGCCACTCACAACAGCTGCCTCCGAGCGCTGACAATAGAGGCACGCCCATGCGTAGCTGGCATGTTTACAAGTGGTGGCGTGCCCACCTCCGCAAAGTGTCACAACCTGCTGTTAAGCACGCCTTTCTGGTGGTTTTTGAAGAGCCTTGTTTTTTAGACATAACCACATTTTAAAAACGTTTTGTTTACGTTATCACAGCCATATTTACATAGGTGATGGCGCCACAAACATCGCTCTTTTAGTATGCTTGACTAGCTAATCCGATCCATTTGTTCACACACAAGGATTAGACATAGTGATTATAAGCCTTAGTTCGCACAGTATAAGATGTTTAGCTCAAGCATTTTAAAGCCGTATTTAAACTACTCCCGCTCTACTAGGTGGTTCATCCTTGCGCTAGTTGCCGACTTAAAGCGCGAGTACCTGACCCAAACAACAGGAACGCCGATATACTAATATCTCGCGAATGATATGCGTCGACGGTGACAAAATGCTTGCAGTTCGATCAGTTTCTCACACCTGTCATAGCTGCGCACCTACATGCCTTTTCTATATTCATTTAACACTTCTTAAAGAGCTACTGAAACTTCCTCTCTTGTGGCTGCCCCTTGCAAATTACGTCGTAAACACGCCAGCGGTGCTACGATGAGCAGCGCTCGGAGTCGGCTTTCGCACATGCTACGCCGGCAGCGCGGCACACGCTGGATGGCGGTGAGCGATGGACGGAACATCTGCACCGCGACATCGCTCTAAGCGCCTGGGTATATCACCGGTGACTACCACTGCTTACTAACACAGAACAGGTCTATAGCGTACAAGTAAGGGTGCCTACCTGCTTCCAGCTTTGTTCGCAGGAGCCCCTGGCAGCTCTTGGTGAAGAGTGGGTGATGCTGTTCGCTGTTCTGATCCTGTGTCTTGTTCTTGTCGTCTGGCTTCGTCGTGCTAAACAAGAACGACCCAGTGTGAAGACAAAGGCCCACCTCTAAACGTGAAACAGGAACTCACAACTGCAGTAGACGCTTCGCTATATAAAAGCTCAGGTCCTCCCAAACAGCCCGACATGTGCAAGCTTCGTAGTCAATCAGCTTAACAGCCACTGAGTAACAAGAAGCAAGACGTGAACACAAGCGCAGCGCATACAAACCGTCGCATTAGCGCAAGCTGCACTTCTAATCGTGTCTTCTTTCTTGTACTTGCGTAACTACGCACTGTATAACCATGAACACCATCCCAACTCACCCAAACTTAACTGCTTATACATACTTCCCTCGCTACTCCCGCTAAATGCCTGCAAATTTTGTTAGGCTGCGAGAACACCAAACTTCTGCATTATACTACATGGGCACAGGCACTTTTACAGCCGCAGGCCTAAAGTGTCCTCCTAATTTCACTTTCCCAAGGAGCAAATTTCAAAGCACAAACCAAATGCACTTTAATGAACAGCACACTGTAAGGACAGAACACCATCAGGCATTAAAAGAACTCAGAAAAAAATTTTTCTTGGCTCAGAAATGAATATAAATAACATTTTTGACAAAACTGAAAGTTCTATTCTGACCACGGGAAGACAACCGGTAAGTGGGAAAAGAATTGAAAAGAAAATATAGACGGTGACGCCGCCTTCACCTAGAGAACCAGCTCACTGTGACGTTACAGATTTTTACCGATGCCCTCAAGTATTGAAATTACATTGTGCTCTAAGGGGGCCACAAATTTAATATGGCAAGTTTTCGCAGATTTCATTGCACCAAAATAAAAAGGCTTTTGAAATCTATGAGCCTACGCTGACGTTCCAGTGACGCTGTGGTACTGAATCCAAGAAATAAGCATTTTAACTTCATTTTATCTTCTAGTAATGAATGCATGATGGCAAAATTAATGACAACGGTGTTTAACCACAGCGGCAATTTGAACACGCTCTAGAACAGAGAGAGAGGCCGGAGGAACATACTGGGCAAAAAGGGCCCCGTCGCCGCAGGGCGCGGTGGAAATGTACAAGTGGAAGGAGACATCCGGCTTGATCCGGATGCGCTGACCGTCCTCCGCGGGTTCTAGGATGGCATGCTCCTTCCCCGGCCCGTAGCTCTTGAGCTGCTGGTATAGAAACCTGAAACAATGCGGATCGCGGCAGGTGCCACACGCGCCATCAGTTGCATGTTACTGGTTTGAAGGATTAGTGAAAAAGGTAGGGAAAGGCCGCTTCCTTTTCAAAAGGCAAGATTCCACCTCTCTAATAAGCAGTGCGAGAAACAGGAGCATAGGGCCATACGTAGTGGAGGCACGGAATACTTCGCTTACAATGCGCTTTGTACAGCAAATTTTGCTGATGCAGTATCACAGTTTAGCGAAGTCTCATTGTTGAAAGATACAAAATGCATTGAATCTCATGAAATTAGCCGGGGATTGCGAGATGTTCCTGTGCTGCCAAGATTTCACAGTCACAGGATTTCCTTATCACGGGTATTGACTGCACTGTGCAAATCTCAAATGTAGGAAATGTACATTTTGAAATATTTTATTTTGCACATTCGTAATGTAGCCGACATTATTGCATACGTTCCCCAATACTACTGCGAATTTTTCGGGCAAACAATTTCTTTTTACACGCTTTCTAATTATACGTTCACTTTCTAATTATATGTTCGGCAATGATATTCTTATAAAAATAATTTATTCCTCTATGAATTACTACCACACATTTCAGCACGATGCCTATTCCTCCAACATCCAAATTGTGCTAGTTTTCCCACAGGCAAGAAAATGCAAACTTGAATTTCTATTGAACATTTATCTATAAAACGACCTGGGCTCACCTGAGGAAGCTCCTCCTTGTTATTACTTCTGCGTGTGAATCGTTCACCACGGTTCCATCCTGGCTTAGCTGTTCACCAGTAATGCATCGGCTCCCTGGATTGGCGATGTACAAAATAAAAAGCAATGCGAAACAAATATGAGAACGAAAAACACGTGAAACTTGAACGCAACATGGAATAGCAGTGGCTCCACGCATAACACAACATCTGTACGTGCGCATCAGCAGCACAGAAACGCACTGCGCACTGTTTGCCGTTTGTGGACAGATGGCGGTCTCGCTCACGAATGACAAGACCTCCTCGCCCGACAGAGGACGAAACAGAAGTCCGGGAACCTCTTTTTTGCAGCAGCGGCACAACGCATGGCACAGGGGTGCGGTTATTGTGGTTATGCTCTAGTGCCATTGTCCGTGTCACTATTGCCGATCACTATCGCCTCAACGACAGTGAGGATCGCTTGAGGAACTCAATGGCCCACAAGATTAAAGCCAAGGTTGCACATTTCTTTCGTACAAAATAATATGCAATAGTTTGCACACTGTTCTTCTGCATATTGTGGGCAAATCGATAAGCTACCGCCAGCTACAATCCCGGAAAACAAATATGAGATGTGCACTCTGTTAAGATGAGCTTCAAATAAGCATATTTTGTATTGATAATTACCTATATATCAAAGTATTTTGAGATCCCCCCCAAGTTCGATATATGAGGGATCGACTGTATGTTCTACAGTGCTTTTTGTGCATCTTCCATGCGCTCTGCCATGCCAAGACAAAGGAGGCAGGAACCTCGATCAAGCTGCACACATGGCTTTTAAGCCCGCCTCCTCCTTGCAAAGGAAACAAAGTTTAAGTTGATTCAATATACAGCAGACTCTCGTTAATTCAAACTTGAGGGACCCCACAATTTCATTTGGTTTACAGGAAGTTTCAATTGTCAGATGCAAGTTGCAGTATGGATCATTGGGTCATACCAGGAAATATAGAGATGGCCAGTTATCATGTTCACTGTTGCCACCGCAGTGCCTCCTTCTTGTTCTTCTTTTTTTTTTTTTTTGATACTAGTGGTTTTGAATGCTCTGAAATGTGCTGGCAGGTGATCAGCTTCATTTGTGGCCGTTACAAAAATTATGAACATGAATATTCAGCAAGGAGGAACCAAATCAGGCTATATATCTGGTAACGATAAGCAAAATGAATCAATTAAAGAATCAATTGACTGGCACAGTTTGAATTAGGCAGCTTCAAGATAGACTGAAAGCATAGCAGGCCAAGTAAGACTTTAAATTGGTTTGAATTAACTGAAAGTTCAAATCATCGGTTTGAATCATCAACAGTCTACTGTAAGTGTGCCAACCTACCGCTACACAATCAGGGTAATTAGGCCCAACTGAAAGCGAGGAAAGAATGAATGGAAACACAGCGGCATTTACTCATGCATTGCAAGCCTTTGCAAAATTAGAGAAGACCAAGATATACTGAAAGCATAGCAGGCCAAGTAAGAATTTTAATTGGTTTGAGTTAACTGAAAGTTCAAATCATCGGTTTGAATCATCAACAGTCTACTGTAAGTGTGCCAACCTACTACCGCTACACAATCAGGGTAATTAGGCCCAACTGAAAGCGAGGAAAGAATGAATGGAAACACAGCGGCATTTACTTACGCATTGCAAGCCTTTGTAAAGTTAGAGAAGACAAAGAGAATGCACTGACATGAATGAAGCTGCCAAAGTGATGAAGTTGAAGAAGTAGCCGAAAGCTCGGCTGGAATGCACAATGATTTGAACGTACAAAAGGAAAGTAATATGATCATTCTAAAATCAGGTCCTTTGGCAAGCCCACTTTTTAAGTAATTAACATAAGTAAATCCATTTACCATCCCCAAAAGTCAGAACCATAGGAATGACAACAAATGCCCGACTTAACTCTAACAAAAAAAAAAAACCTTACTAAACTAAAAACCCAATCCGAACTTGAACCAAAAAAAATAGCGGTTAGTGTCAGTGTAGGACTTAGTGGTTCAAAATTTTCACCAATCTCAACATGTTCATATTCCTAAAAACCAATGCCCGATATAGTTGCCTCAATCAGCAGTGCGCTAGGCCATCATTCTCAATGTGACACAGTGCTTGTAACTGAAGCCAAATGTAGCGTTCATAAGACGGCAGTGTTTGTGAGCATGCAAATCTGCTGTAGCTGTTTCTGCTAAATTTCACCAATACACCAACAAAAAAACATGAGGTTCAGTGTTGAGAAGAGGTTGTAACCTATTTCCCTAAACAGAGTGAAGAGGTAAGCATTAAATCTAAGCTCAACACACAGTAAAACCTCGTTATAATGAAGTTGAAGGGGGAGCCGTAATTACTTTGTTATACCGATTAGTTCGTTATAGCCAATATCCATGTCATTTATGGGAATTTCAAGGGGAATTGCGATTGCTTCGTTATATCTGATAGTTCGTTATATCCGGGTTCGTTATAATGATGTTCTACTGTATACCTTTTCAGTTGGGACACAGATGGAAAGCATAGAATAGTGTGCGTATACTCCACCGCTCTCATTTATCTTCAACCATTACAGCACTGAAAAGTACCAACTCTAGTTCAAACTCTAATGCTGAACTCTGGCTGAAATAACATACAGTAGAACCTCGTTATAACGAACCCGGATATAACGAAGCAATCACAATCCCCTTGAAATTGCTATACATGTAATTGATATTGGTTATAACGAGGTTTTGCTGTACTAGAAAATCAATGTTTTTCGAAACTGTATCTCAGTATAACAGAATAGTGCATCACACACAGCAGGCAATGACACGCAAGCAAGTAATGCAGTCAAGAGGTGCACATATCTCAGTAATATCTGTCTAAAGTATTTACTGCATATGATAAATTTTGAGCAGTGATGCACAATATAAGTGGTTCTCAAACAGGGGTCCACAAAGCCATCTTTTGGGACTGTGCAATATCCCCATCAAAAAAACGAATTATTTCTTTAAAGGCCAGGTTAGCAGGGTTGTGCAAATATCCAAGCACTTCCAATATTTCAATGAATATTACAGCATTCTAATTCACTTTGACATTAATTTAAAATTTTTGAAGATTTCGTAGTATTTGAAACAGTTTTCCACAAGCAACTTTTCTGAAAAGATCGTTTCACTGCACTACGGGGCTGCGATGCCACAAAAACGTCCCTTTCAGGGGAAGTCTACGCTGCTCCAACACTACACCTCAAGATGAAAATATGCATGATACCAGTACCCCGATTACATCTCTTTCTGAATGCCTCATGATCATGAAAGTGGGAATGCCACACCTCAAGGTGCAATATGCATGATACCGGTACTCCGATCTCCAATCACTTCTTTTTCTGAATATCTCGTTATTATAAAAGAGGGAGCACACGCACCTGTGCCAAAGCAAACCACAGTGCCCCGGTCGGTGGGTCCGGTCTTCATGACGAGGGCGGCGAGCACTTTGCGGCCACCCACGTATTCGGGCACCTCCAGCACTTTCTGGCTGAACTCGCGGTGACTTAGGGCAGCAATAATATCAAACATGGGGATGCTCTCATCCTGACTGCTCAGGATGTCCGTCTGCGACAGGCAAAAAAAATGAGGAACAGGTGAGACCATGTCCAACACAGTTTAGTTAGGCCTAACTAAGCTAGGCCTAGACAGTTTAGTTAAGCTTATTAGTGAAATAGGCCAGATTACTCTTGGTTATGATGCAAGCTATCACTATAAAAAAGAGTAACCTGGCATATTTCACCAATACTGAATCATGTGAACCAGCTGTAAGTGAACAAGACCGCAAAGGCAAGGCACAGTTTAGCATTTTTCCCCATGCTCCTCTACCTTCATGTTGCTAGTTTAGCACAAAATAACTAAAGAGGGTGCGAAAATCTCCACGACTGTACAGACAATGCAAACCCATACAGATTTCTTTTTTTTTTTTTTTCACATACCCTCCCGCTGTAGATAAAGCAAACCACGGGTCTTGTTGTGAACTACGAAACACCCTAAAATAATGCAAGCCACCTTCTTCTGCAGCAGCAAGTCGCTCTGGCATAACTCGACAGTGTAAGTCAGACCTGGTCTGGTGACGCATGTAGGGACACCAACACATAAGCACAACACGGACAGGCTTTACTTTGCAGTTCGGTCCGTGACATCTGCCTCAGCGTCTGTTAGAACCATGGACGTGTTACACTGCTCAGACTCTGCCCAACCTAACCTCATTGTGCAGCAGTTAGCAGTCACACACCTTCGAATGCAATTAATTCTTTAAACTGGAGCGGTAGTACCATATTAACCAAATCAATATATGCACACATGCATGTTATGTTATATCGTCTTGGCAGATGAAATTAAATTACTGCTCTTTGTTCTCCTGCTAGCCGTCCTAAGTTTCCTTATTTTCTTCAGGCCAGCCTACAATGTCCCACAACATACATTGTATTTGTAATTCAATAAGCCTTTCCTTGATTATATTTAGTAGCAATTTTAAAAACGCAAAATGTGTAACATTTCCAGGAATTCGTTTTACTGTCGGAAGAAGCTATTCTAATGACTGTGCTTTCGTACAAGGCAAGCATTTTAATCCCGCGGTGAAGTACATGTAATCTTTCTCCGAAAAACAGTAAAAATGTCTCCTGTGCAAAATACGCAACTTTTGCCAAAATTCCGCATATTTCCCCTTTCTATGCAGCTCGGTTCAAGTGGCACAGCAGTCACATCAGTAAAACTTCCCTCGCTTGCTGTATGCCTCGAGAATGAACAGAAAAAAAAAAAAACGGAGACAATGTTTAGTCACCTCTGGGGAGGGGACGTCGGAGGCCAGGGCGCCGCTCGCCACCAGCTTGCGGAAGGCGAGTTCGGCAGCCTGGTGCTTGGCCTCCTTCTTGGTCTTGTCCCAGGCCTCGGCCACAGGTTTCTTGTCCAAAAATGCAACTGCTTTGAACCTGTCAAAAGACGGCAACGGGAAACGCTCGACCATGACGGGCTCGTGTGCCAGCACAATGCTTTTCCCAATACGATTACGAGCTGTCTGCAAAAACATCACTTGTCCCACATTGTTACACCGCACTAAGGCTATAAGCACCTGTGCCTTATCTGGGCATGGAAAGACTTGTTTGTTGCTTCTACAATGTATGCAAGGACGGCACAGCCCCCATTTAAATGTGCATACATTTCGCTGTTTAGTACAATGAAGAACGTAACGTTTTTGCTGGACCGTGCACGTGCTGGATATGCCCCGAAAAACAGGGACAAGTATTAAAGGACCCATGACCAAGGGTGGGACTGCCCAAGGTCATTTTGGAGCAATTTTTGGAGCAGGCAAAATTGTACTTTGGAGCAGTTTGGAGCAGAAAAAATTGCACTTTGGAGCAGTTTGGCGCAGAAGAAATTGCACTCTGGAGCAGTTTGGCACAGAAAAAGAATTGCATTTTGGAGCAGTTAGGGAAAGAAAACACTTGCAGTTTGAAGCAGCTTGGAGCAAAATAAATTTCGATTTGGAGCAGATAATATTTCACTTTGCAGCTGTTTGGAGCATGAAATCTGAATTTCAGTGGAATACTGGTGTACTGAACTAAACCGCCCATTAACAACAAAGAATAATAAACCAAAATGAGCTTTGTACTGCAACTGTATCAGTCAACGTCAGAAGCTATTTCGAAGATTACCGTGACACTGACAGCATCTATCATTAATTCCGATTACAGCACCAGAGCAGCAATGCCTAGGCAGATAAGCAACACGGCGTGATGACTGTCATCGGTGAACACACCTGTACGGCAAAGCCATGTCACTATGTGAAAATACGGCTATTTTCTTGGCAGTGCGTGAAACACAGCGCGCTTTAACTGCACAGTTTTATTAAGCGAGAATCCAAACTACCACAGCGCCGCATAGATGTGGAATACACACTGCTTACAGAAACGAAATCCGCTCGACATCATTCACACTGACCCAAGATACTCGCCACACTAGTAAGAGACACGAACTGATCACTGAGATGAGCAGTGCCCAAAGAACACTCCGAGGCAAGCAAGCGAACCATGGCATAGGAAGCACTCCTCCAGTGAGAGCATGAGCATGTGACGCGGCTGCATTCAATTATATAGGGAAGATTGGACTACGCGGCAGCGGCACTGCGCTTTATGAAACGGTATTGCAGATCGCCGCATAGATGCACACGTCGCAAAGCATGAGACAAGTTGCCCGTCCGCTCTGGCATCATTTCAGCTGCTATGTCACGGTATTGCTTCAACAAACAATACTTTCAAAATACTTTTTGGCACCACACGCTAATGCACGGTAGTGTGATAAGAATTACAAGTTCTTCGTTGCGTTGGTAGGTACACTTATCAAAATGAACAAGGGAGGTTTCTGCACTAATGGGACGCCAGAGCGAGGACTATCCCTCAACTAGCGCACTTGGCTCCAACTTCCACCGGCAAAATTTTTCTTGCCACGAGCCAATGAAATCACAATGGGCTAGAAGTGCTGGTGGAGTGGCGGCAGCCGCGTGTTTCTCTGTAAAATCGAGCAACGTCCCTTACACTACAATATCAATGTGCCAACGCTCATGATGATAGCAGAAAACATTAAAAAAATACATGTTCCAGTTGACACGGTAACATGATTTTTGGGTCAGTTTATTACACCACAGATCTAGAGAGGCGCAATTTACTGTACGAGTTGAGAGTGAAAGAAGGACGGGGACAAACGGGAGAAACGGACACACACTGGCGCTTCCTTTTGTCCTCGTTCTAACGTGCACAACTCATACAAATATGAGCAACCAAGCCTGCTTGCCTCTCTGTGAGCACCAAAAATCAAAATATGCCAGTGTTCACATACGCGCACCGACCACTGGTTGCACGGGAAGTGCTGTTGGGTGGTAGGCGTCAACTGTAACACTTTCAGAAAATGGACCCTCTCAAGCCGTTTTGGTGCAGCGTGGCGCGAATTTGGTCACTTCTCCGTATCTGGCATAGTTTGGCGCAGGAATGCACGTTTGTATCAAAATGACGCAATTGGAACAGGAGTCCCACCCCTGCACAACACCAAAATTTCCAGGGCAAGATGCTTAATGTTAACCTGAGTGTCCTTCATAGGGAGGCATTTCTGACTTATTAGTGGCAAATGTTGCCTCTAGGATATTTTAAAACATGGCTTTAAAGTAAGTGGGAATGCTAATCTGAGTTTGCAGCATCTTGTGACATCGCCACTAACATGACATTGCAAATGGCTGCGCAAGCTCTCTGCGACGTTTCACTAGTGGTTACCCTGGGATCATCGGCGCTGGAAAAAGAAGTGTGTTCTCAGCATGATGGAACAGCAAGGGATGCCTTTTTCTACTCAATCATCCCGCGTTCGTCACTCAAGCATGCATTCAACACATGGTGCAGTTCCGCGCCTGATACTACGTGTTGCATCGTACGCTATGGCATGCAAGATACAATGCTTCAGGAAACACACACTAAACGAACTATCAGTGTACAGGCTCCACCTACATCCAGCGCCCCAGCATGTATGCTTGGACCACCATCAACCACAAAACAAACAAATACGCATAGTTCTCCATTTTACAGAAACACTGTAAAACTATTGCACTTTGAGCAGCAAACGCACCACTACAGCCCGCCGCCTCTGACGATGCAAAGCAAGCACGAGCTCATCATTACATGGTACTAATTTTGCTTTATGCAATGACTGTATGTAGTCACAAATTATGCATTAACATGTGGTATTAGCTTTTCCGTATGCCTCGACATGAAGAGCAATGCTGCTAAGAAAGCTGGTTCCAGGGAACGGCCAGTGCCGCTGTTCAGCCGCGAAATTGCTCTTGCATCATTGCTCCCAAATGCACGATAGCTTGGAAGCAGCCGCTGGTTTCCAGTAAGAAGAGGGCCATTTTAAATATAATTTTACTCAGTTAATGGCTTATTTCATGTCGGAAACAAAATGCATTCAACATATGCTATGCCGTAGTGAGCAGGGATGTGAAAAACGGATCGGTAGCTTTGGCCAGGGTACGGTCCTGGAGATTGTTTCAGAGCTGCAGGAAACCAACCAGCAGCATGCGGCATAACATTACACATTACGCATTTCCAACGCTGCCATTGGCTGTGGCTGTCTTACGATTCAATCTGGCGATGACAATATCTCTCCAGTTGAACGCCTTCGACTCTGCCTCTAACGGCGACGACGCAGTGCACAGCAAGCGCAACAAGCAGATCAATTCAGTGACTGGCACCACTGGTGCTCTCCACAACGTCACTGAACCTTCAGCACCAGAAATCATGCGTGTGCTCAGTTGCAACAACTGCACCACTCCTCCAGTTTATAATATTTGGAATTTGTTTCGAAGCCTAATACTGAACAACATTAACGATGCTAGAATCAATTACACGTCACAATGGAGAATTTAGGGCTTTATGCCGTGATTACAAGGCACAGTTCTACTCATTACAACATGGAAGTCGCGAACGAAAGCTTGCCTGTCATGGGTCGTTTAACCTCTTAAAACTTTTCAAGCAGCCGTTTCTACTTGTGCACTGCATAGATTTAAGGATGGATAGACAAATGCTGCAAGAATAACAGTGGTATGAGCACGAAGTCTAAAGTTATCAAACTGGCAACAATCAAAGTCCAGGCAAAAATATGCGGACCCTCAACTTGGGTTTCATGGGATCATATGACTACATTTCACTCGCCACGTGCGACGTAACTTGCAGCCGATGGAACTGGCTTGAAGCACCTATGTAGGGCATGTTTCCACAATGTGGCTACCTGTTCTTTCCAGTATACTGATGACACCGTTGCCACAGCAACAAACAAAGTGGAGCCTGACCATGCCGTGCTGTAAATTATTCACTTCTCTGATATTCCGACTTTCAATGAAAAACCATGCAAGAGAAAAGAAATACCAAATTTTATTGCTTCCTCGACATAATGCTGCGGCCACTTCCAATTTTACTTTTGTTCAAACACGGCACTGTGCATTATGTTGTCATTTCTGTCACAGATAGTTCCAACAAGCACCAGCGCGCACATGCGGTCAACACCAATGTGGTGATTTGACTGCGCAGTTACAACATTAAACTTTTCCAACACAGACAAGAACTGGTTAGAAGGAAAACAATTTTCCATAACCTCCTTCTTTACTTGCCTTGTTGGCGCTAACAAGCTTACATTCATGATGACCTTGCTAGCATAGTCCAAGCTTCTTGAACAACACAAAGTTCAGTCAAACTGCGTATGCTGCAGTAAATGTTTACTTACTTATAGACTGCCAATGACATGTCACGCACGGGGGTTGACAACAAAGAGGCAACCATGAAGACTAACCATCACAATGTTCAAGTGATGAAGAGCGCAAATAAAGGTGACTAACACTGCCTCTCACTCCAAGACGCCCCCAAAAGCGAGAAAATCCTACCTACAATAACCCTAGCTGCAACACCACACTGCAAACAATGAAGCCATCAGAATTTTCAGTGAGCTCAATTTTTGTACCCTAACGAAGACTACCTGCAGGACGGGGAATGGGCCACCTAGATGCACAACCACAAGAAGGGTTAGCTAGCAGAGACACAAGCACACCTTTGCAACCACGCTGCTGCGTGCGTGCACTCATCTGGGGTTTCACTAAGTACAGCTGACTGGCTACATCGGGCTTCCAAAATTAAAGCAATGAACAGCCGAAATGGCTGCTGGTTGTGATGAAGTAGTGAGACACACCACGTACCTTGGGTTGTGGGGTGGGCCATCCGTAGCCACGATGTCAATCTTGGCCTCGACGTGCTGCATCTGGCCAAACTCGTGGAACGCGCTCACGGGATTCTTGGTCAGGGACGCATAGCTGGGGAACTTGGAGATGCTCTGCGGCCCAGGTGGATTTGATGGTGGCGTTGGTGCGGGCGCCGCCGCGGGGGCCTCTTCCCGTGCCGGACCGTTGCTGCCGGCATCGCTGCCATTGTTCTGCTGCTGCTGCTGCTGTTGCTGCCCGTAGCTAACCTCTAGCGACTGCGACACCACTGACTGGGTGATCTTGAGGTTGGCTGCCGCGGCCGCCACGGAGGCTGGCGAAGCCTGCGGTGGCATGACCCCGCCGTTGGCCGCCGCCATGCCAGCCGCCGCCGCGGCGGCCTGTTGCTGCATCATCATCTGCGCAAAGGTGTTGCTCAGCCGCAGCAGCTCGTGAGGGGGAAGGGGCTGCCTTGCCGGTTTCGGGGGTCCCTTGGGGCCTCCCCGCGGCCCGCCTACACCGTTGGGCCCAGCGGCGACCGCATTTTCGTCGTCGCCGCCAAAGTCCGGCGGAGCGCCCGCGTCGCGGGGTGACGCCTGCTGCTTGCTGGCAGCTGCAGCCGCTGCGGCGGCCGCGAAGAGGTTGTTCCTTTCCAGGTCGCCGTAGCTGCCCGGCACGAGCGTCCAGGCCGGCGGCGTGTCCCACACCTTGGTGAGGACGCCCCGGTCTTGGAGCCGATACAGGATGGGATTCACCTCGCGCTTGTGCTTCAGGCCCAAAGCCTTCACCATGTCCTTGGTGTACACGGGTGTTCCGATGGTGCGCAGGTGCGAAATGACCAGCGCCGTCAGGTCCGTCTGCAAGATGTTGTTGGAGGCCGCCGCAGCGGCAGCGGGGGGTCCCGCCGCGGGCTGCTGCGCCACCGCCAGTGCCGCCGCATTGTTGGCGGTCGTGACGGCGACGCTGTTGGGGGCCACCGGCAACAGGGAGTTGGCGCACGGGACGAGCGAGTTGTTGGGCACGGGCGCGACCAGAGCGGAGCCCAGTGGGGGCTGTGGCTGTTGTGGCGACTGCTGCTGCTGTGGAAGAGGTGCGCCGCCCAGCTGCTGAGGAGCCAGGGACGGAGGCGCCGCGAACCTGCCACCTCCACGGGTGACCACCAGGTTGGGAGGTAGGTTGGGAGGAGGCGAGCTCTCGGGCAGCCGCACCGGCCCCTGTTGCTGCTCATCCTCGTTGACCAGCACATCTGGACGCGCAGAGGGCGTGTCACAAATCAGTGGCGTGTGTGTGCAGCATTTGCCAGATACTGAAACCTCTTTGACAGGCAAATAATTCCTCTCAAAGAAAATGCACACACAGTCAAACCTCGTTATAACGAATTCTATACGACACAGAAATAGCTTTGTTATAGCCAATAATTCGTTATACATGTTAATTGTAGCATTAGTTATACATGTTAATTGTAGTACTAGTTTTCATTTATTTCGTTATAACCAATAATTCGTTATATCCAAGTTATTTATATCCTGGTTCAGCTGTACATGCACTGGAAATCATCTCGTATCATTACAGCTATCTCCCCTTTGACTCACCAGAAAAAGTACCACCTTTGCCTTGCTCAAGTACTGTGTTGCCTTCCAAAGGTGGCGATGGTGTATGTAACGTGCAGATATTCATAGCGAAAAGAACAGGCATGCGAATCACGGACACAAGGGGAAGAAGTGGACAACACAAATGCCATTCCCCCCCCCCACACGAACACTTCTTCCCCTTGTGTCCGCGTTTGGCACGCCTGTTATTTTCACCATGGACCCTTACCAACTCGCTCAACTTTCTGTCCTGTCATGCAAACATTGATGGACCAAGTTCGTCAAATTGTTAAGGCTTGGTTACACATCTTCTGAAGTGCCCATGCAAGCAGGTTCTCGGGATGCTAAACTCAGTCAGATTATGTATGCTACTAGACAGTTCTCGAGGAATGGAGGATATTGATCAGCCAATGTGTCTCCCCTAGCGTTCTCACCTGTGCAACTAGCACGGAAACTGTTTTGTGGGAGCTCAGAGGCATCAAAAGCAGGCACAGCGTCCTTGTGCGAGAGAAACTGGAGGAGCCTCATTTATTATTACCGACCTGTCATTAACTAAAGTGGTACGACCAAAACACAGCACACTTGGTTAACCGAAACACACATGGATTTGACAAATCTGCTGTCAGTCAACCACTTATAAATTTTCAATACTGCTTCTAAAGCTACCAGTGTCATTTCATGAACATTTGTCAGTGACGTTAGCAGGCTACATTGACACAGTATTATCAGCAGGAATCCCATGAAAATAAACAGTGTCTGAGTACGAGTAAGGTAGGTCCTTTTTGCAAAGCATCACGATTTAGCTATGAACAACAGTGCTACATTGCACTGTGAGCTAGCATTCATTCCATTCCCATGCTCCCATATGTTAACATGCAAGGGGGTACACACATATATCAGTCTTGATTGACTTGGGGGGTCTAACGTCCCAAGTTCCGATTACGGAATGAAAGAAAGTTCCTGAGCCAGGTTAGAGTTAGGGAATCTAAATTTAGTGATGACAGTTTAGATATTAAACGACAATGTGGAACACGATCAAAAGCTTTAGAGAAATCGATGAATTTGCCTCATCAATCTGGTCACCTCATCAGGCCTACCTAAACAACGCCCTCGAACGGGTTCAAAACCATGCTGCACGCTTCATTGCTAAAAATTAAAGCCGACACTCGAGTATCACTCACATTAAATCATCACTATCATTGCCTCCCTTAGATTCCCACAGAAAGATCGCTCTGATCTGCTTATTTCACAAAATAGTATCCGGTAAGCACGTAACCACCCTTCCTCTTTCCCAACCGACACGAACGTCTCGCCGTTTGCACAATAACCGTTCCTTCAAACTCATTTTCGGACACACTAACACATTCAACTCATCAGCTTTGCCAGTAGCTATTGGATTATGGAATGGTCTTCCCGATAATGTTGTCAATATTCATGACCCTGTTTTGTTTCATCACGAAGTAACCACCATTTTTCTTGACTAGTGACTTCTACCTTCCATTGAATCATACTCACACATTTCGGTAACTATTGTACAAATGTTATAGTTATTTGATGTACACGCTGTTCGATAACTAATGTATAATTTGTTAGTTATTTGATGTACCCTTACAAATGAGTAAGGGTGTTATGTTTATTAGTTGTATTATGTGTTGTATTATGTGCTGTATTATGTGCTGTTGTTCATTAGTGCTGTATTATGTTTATTAGTTGTATTATGTGCTGTATTATCTACTATTGTTCATTAGTGCTGTATTATGTTTATTAGTTGCATCTCACGTTTGCGTTCGCTAACAATTATATAATGTTAGTTTATAGTTTTATGTACCATGAAATGTATAATCGTGTTTTAATGCTTCTGCTAATGTGAAATTATACACTGTATAATCCCCCCCTCACACAATACTCCTGCTGGAGCCTGTGGGGGTTTTGTGAATAAAGAATAAAAAAACCAGTTCTGATTATGAAGGACACCGCAGTGGAGGTCTCCGGAACTTTCGACCACCTGGGGTTTTTAACGTGCACTGACGTTGCACAGCACACAGGCCTCAACATCTCGCCTCCATCGAAATGCAGCCGCGGCGGCCGGGATTCGATCCCACGACCCTCGGATCAGCAGCCGAGTGCCATAACCACTAGACCACCTTGGCGGGGCCACATATATAAGTCTAAAGCTGTAGCGGCTAAACATACAATGATGCCCACTGTTAACGGGCACAATTAAATTTGCACCTCTCATAGTTGGTGCTCCAAGTCAAACAACTGTGCAGATGGTGCATATCCACTTCACAAATGTGTAGAGGCGCACAGCGCAAGTGCACAACGCACTTACTAAAGTTTGACGCACGTCTTCTTTCCAATAAAATGTGCCCTAAAAGTGTCTGTACGTTAGAATAAAGCGTGAAACTGAAACCACGTTCACAACATCAGCTCAGATGTAGTGCCTTCGGCCTTGCTAAATGGCGATGCCCACGGCGACGGAGCACACTTTGTTGCGAGTTTGCGTTTTTGTGCTCAACTACAACCGGCTTGCGTTCTACAGTTGAACCCACTTGCGACAATACCAGTTTTAAGGTTATCACAACGATGAACCACTGCACCATCAACTTTTTCACGTTTCGTATGTAAACTAACCCTCTCCCAAGAATACCCCCATGACTCATTATTCATTATAGCAACGAAGTCTGGGTGTTGGGTGTGCTGGCTATCAGTGCCGAGAGGTGATGGACTGTGAAAACTTTGGAAAAAAAAAAAAAAAAACACTGACCACTGCACCCTTGACGTGGCCAACAATGAACACGAGAAAGAAGATGGCAAAGAACAGGAACAGGTCGGCGAATAAGAAGAGGGTGGGGAAAGAACAAAGGAAGGCGATGACAACGAAAAAGAAGCAGAAAAAAATTGGCAGATCCCATGTGCAGCGGGAATCAAGGAAATGCGAAGCACGCTCCAGGAACGCAAAATGGATCTGCACTGTCGTGTCACTATACCAATTTTGGTACATATGAAGTTGACGAAACGGCCACAAGAGCACCATGCCACTCATGACACGCACGTCATCATTGTAATGTTATGACCTGTCATTTACATTAGTCATGCAGTCATGTTGTGGCATACCAATTTTGGTCTACATCCCATTAACGAAATGATTGGCATGTAAATCATGCCGCTCATGACATGCATGTCACGATTTTCATGTTCTTAGAACGTGTCACCCATGGTGGACATACATTGTTGTCTCGCCATACCAGTTTTGGTATACATAAAGTAATCAAAACGGCCGCAATAGCATCATGACTGTGGCAAGTAAATCTTGCCGCTCATGACACGCATGTCATGATTTTCATGTTGTGAGCCGTCATTTATGTTCGTCATGCAGTCATGTTATAGCATACCAATTTTCGTATAAACCCCATTTACGAAACAGCCAGGAGAGCACCATGACCCTGGCATGTAAATCGTGCTGCTCATGACATGCATGTCATGATGTCATGATTTTCATGTTATGACCTGTCATTTATATTCGTCAAGCAGTCATATTGTGGCATAGCAATTTTCGCATACCTCCCATTAACGAAACGGCCAGGAGAACACCATGACCCTGGCATGTAAAGCATGCTGCTCATGACATGCATGTCATGATTTTCATGTTATGACCTGTCATTTATGTTCATCATGCAGTCATGTTATAGCATACCAATTTTCGTATACATCACATTTAAGAAACGGCCAGGGGAGCAAAAAGTCGTAGATAGATAGAAGATAGATAGATAGATAGATAGATAGATAGATAGATAGATAGATAGATAGATAGATAGATAGATAGATAGATAGATAGATAGATAGATACACTCAATGTCGAGGAAGTTCGCTAAGAAATGCTTCGCATTTAAAAGCAGACGGTGGAAGGAAAGAAAAAGGGGGTGGGTGGGAGAGTAGGAATAATAAAGAAAAACTGAAAAAAGAAAGATCGACAGAACAGGCAACATCTAGCTTACACACTGCCACTGTGCTGTATTTTCTGTGCAAATCTGGGAGTTCCCTTTTTATGCAACCCTGTTACAACAATTATTGGTTATAACAATGTAACTTCCATTGCATTTCAATACTGTCAAAAGTGGGTTCAACCCAGTGCATTTGTTCCGAATTAAGTGCAAATGGTAGCACACCAGTTTTATCATGAAACTCGCATCAAGGGAGGCTCAATTTGCGCAATGAAGATAGCCATGTTGTTTCGCATCCCAAAGCAAGTACCGCGAATAATTCTGATGTCACATGGGCACGATTCATAGTGATGAACAGCAATCGGAATCTGATTGAGCAACAGTGGTCACAGCTCAAGCTACACAGTTCAAACTAATATGAATTGCACTTGTAGCTAACATTAGCCAAATCATGCTGTGAAACAGATCAAGATGTGCAGGCGCCTGATCGTGATTTGTGATCGTAGTGAACTTTTTTTTTTACTAGCATGAAATCAAAGCATGTGTATAAATGATCTTGAAGCCATAAAAATGAATCACAAAAGAAAAGTAACTGCCACTGCTGGAAGCAGAAATTTCTCATTCTTCAAAGGCAAGTAGTACTTGCGTAAACTGTGGTACGATCACAATGACGTACCATACATTGAGGTGCATTTTTATTCTGAACCCCTGAAAATTGGGTGCGCGTTAGATTCGAGTAAATATGGTAAGTTATCGGCTGTAAATTGAGGCGGCTGTGCTCCTTTCAAGCACCAAAATCTACACGTGTTCTGCGCACAAGTGTTTCCTTTTGCTAAGGTGCCTCATCATACTGCAAGTTTGACTAAAAGCTCCGTATAAAAAATGTGGCTGATCCCTCTGGAGAGGGATCAGCCTCCAAACCAGGGAGGTGCGAGCTCCTCACCAGTCTGCCCATGACTTCACCTCTGCTGGATAGCGGCACCGTTCTAGCCATAGTCGAAACATTGGCTCCTGCGACATTCGCTGTCCTGCATCATTTTTAGCGATCTGTTCATTGATTCAAGAAGCTTCTCTTCTAGTGACGACTGGGATCAGTAGTAGTAGTCAGTCTTGGTCATTTAGTTCCTAAGATGCAGAAAGGTTTTTATCAATGCAGCTGCATACATTTCTTGTTATTAGCTAGGTACTGTTATTCAGTTCCCCCATTTGACTTTTTTCAGTATTTGATAAGCTGTCTGATTGAACTATGGAGGTGCTGTTATAGAACTCCTCCACTTTCACTTAGTGATTTTGATTTTGTGGGGTTTAACGTCCCAAAACCACCTTGTGATTATGAGGGACGCTGTAGTGGAGGGCTCCAGAAATTTTGACCACCTGGGGTTCTTTAACGTTCACTGACATCGCACAGCACACAGGCCTCAACATTTTGCCTCCTATCGAAATGCAGCCGCCACGGCCGGGATTCGATCCCGCGACCCTCAGATCA
The DNA here is from genome assembly GCA_013339685.2 of Hyalomma asiaticum. Taxonomy (NCBI): domain Eukaryota; kingdom Metazoa; phylum Arthropoda; class Arachnida; order Ixodida; family Ixodidae; genus Hyalomma; species Hyalomma asiaticum. The sequence continues at coordinate 43,959,185 of CM023491.1, read as the reverse complement.
GCACCCGAGTGCCATAACCACTAGAACACTGTGGCAGGGCCACTTTCGCTTAGTGTTTGCTCAAGCACAGTCAAAATGCAATTAACTGCCCAAGTTTTTCTTGTTCTTTTTTTCTTCCCCATGCTCACAACTTAATTCTTCAGTATCTTGTTTCCTAAACTCATCACGATTCTGCTGTTTTTCAACCACCCCTGACTGTTGTTGCATAAAAAAAATGTGCGACTCAATGTTTTCACCATAGTAAGCTAGTCACACAGTCAATACTCAACTGCAGTTGTCAAGAGATAGGGTATATTCAAAATGTAGAGCACGATACATCGACATTCCACCATATTCTTCAAGGCACCAAAAACCAAAACTTGTGCTATCTCAGCCTGTATCGACTGCTACCTGCTGCTTTTCTGCCATTGCTCCACAATGTTTTCCCACCGCTACCTGCTGCTGTGTCCACAATGTGTCTACGGCTTGCCGGAAACAACGTAACACTGTTTTTAACCAAGCGCCTCAATTATTTTAACAATAAAAAAAAAGCAGTCAGCACCGCACAAGTGGTCTCATCAAGGATATTAGCAATGCGTGTGTTCGGAACTGCGGTCAACGCATGTAAAATCGCCGTTTAGCCTCATTTATATTCTTCCCGTGACTATGAGCTGCTTTCCCTAGTGACTAAAGCACAGACAGATGTTTAAGACACCCACTTTTAGCAAACTGGTACATCACAAATGCATGACTGAGAGAGCATGATGGTACTGTTTGGTTCTCGTATTGCTTTTCAAGGACAAAAGCGATTGTGCACGGGAATAAATATACATAAGCTGATGGCGAGGTTTCAGCTTACACATAAATTGTTTCAAAGGAGCGTGCGCATACTGTGCACCTCCAGAAAATTGTGCGACATGCACTTCTAAGAACAGTCACGTTATTAGCACAATAAACATCCGACGCAAGTTGTAAGTTCCCTGACGCTGCATCATGATACAATGTTGATGAAAACTGGATTCTGTACATATCATCAAAAACTTGATGTACATGCGTTAACGGTGAGCAATAAGCTTCGGCCGCCCATTGGCGTGCTCATGGCTAACAGCCGCAGTAGGCCAATGGTGCCAATTTGCAGCTGCATTGCATTGCAACTGTCAACTTGATCATCAGTGCCGCTCACTAACTGCTTGGCGGCCATAAGGTTAAAACAAAGAAATTTAAAAGCTCTTGGAAAACATATACAGCGCACTTGCATGTAAGGCGATGCCACGGTCGTGTTCTTCCTCCTAAACCATCCCGTGTTTCCCTCCCTATACTGCTGTTCCGCACAAAAGCTGTGGAGAGAGAGATAGGAGTGGAGGCGACCTTGCAAATGTCATTTTTCTTACTTTCTCAAGAACCAACCAAGTACCTTCACTGCTAAGCCACCTCCACCCTTTACTAATGAAAATATTGCAGGGAGGTAGCGACATAGCAGTAATAAATCTTTGTTCCTTCAACACATGCATCTGCTACATACACTAACCCTTTCAGCAGACAGTCTTCCCACATCAGCAGATGTACATGGCTAAAGTGTGCTAGCGCATTAGCGGTGACACAACACCTGCCATACATGCAAACTCTAACACGCGACAGTCAAATTTTTAGACTTTTTTGATGCACCGCATATGTGCCCACGCATTGCTTCTTTCAAGAAAACATCAAACACACAACTGGGAAGGATAGAGATGGCAGCGGCTGGAGAAATGAGAGGTGGAAAACCAGCACAGCATTGCTCAGAAACAACATGGTTTCGATATCTGGTGCCCATGCCTAATCGCATTGGTACATATGGGACATTTTATTGTCCATAAGAGCTTACCGTAGACATTTTACACTCAGACCTCCTCAAAAACCAACAATTTCCTCGAACACATTCTTCAGATCTGAAGTACGCATCGCAAAATGAGAAATTTCGGTGTAGTATTTCCACTGCGAAGCAGTAGGCCTGTTGCAGCTACCTCTTGGGTGGGTATTTAAAAGCACAAGACTTCTTTACAGTGTTCTTGTCAACTTTTGGTAGCACAGCGAGTTCCACTAAACTTCCAAAGCTGGATGTGGCAGGAAACTGCTGCGTTCCAAGTTCTTGGCCCGAAAGCACCATTGGCGACCACCTCTCAGCCTCTCCTAATGCTAGAGCTAGCGGACGATTCCATGGCTGTGCCCCGAAGAACATGGTGGATGTCCCAGTGTTGCCAGATCACAATGCATTACGAATATCCCCTATTGAAGTGTATTTAAAGACTGAAAAAGACTCAAAGATCTTCAGGGGCCTTGAAAATGCAGCTCTCAACTCCAGGGGTTTTAAAGGAATTCAAGAACCTGCCTGCACCCTGCCTAATAACTATTGCATGTGGCTGACCCATAGTGACAGCTTATGACGACCGAACAACTTAGGACCGACTTATTGCACACTGCATCGCGCCTTCCTTTTCTTTTTTTTTTTCCGAAGAGCACCTATTATCACACCTTTTCATTTGATGTGAGGTGGTTCGACGTCCTCTTGAGTCAACGCAGAATGTCGAATGGAGAACTGTTTCATAACATAAATGTTAAGCCACAAAACTCACCAGACACATCCGTCGCTCCCGTGGGGAAAGGTGGGGGCGGCGAACGGCCGTCTGTGATGGCCAGAGGCTTGCCAGTCGAGTTCTCGTCGGGATGCCCTCTCAACTTATGCCAACCATCGGCCTGGAGAAAAAAAAAGCACAACAGGCGGAAACCCATAAGGAACGGCACTTACACAATGCACTGCTCAATACAAGACTTGCTGATCATGTTGAAGTGCCAAAAATGCTACATTCTATGCCTGAAAATACAATGTGTTAGTCTTGGGGAGCTAGAACGGACAAAGGCAAGTCGTTTTACTGAAAATGGTGGCTTCAGCATGACACCTAACTTATTCAATAGCTGGTGATCAATAATGTTATCCCATAAGGTAAAGTACATTTCAATGTATTTTATACGTGCAAGAGTGCCATAGACACAGAGTGAACCTTTAGCACATTGTACACAATTTGCCCTTGTGCTCCTAAACCAATATTTGCACCCAACACCAATCAATGTGCACAATGCACCGATCAATGTGCAAAATGAATGAAATAGACAATGTTTTTACATTGCTTAAAATGTTTGCAGACATTGAGCATATACACGGTGGACGGGCACAGAGACACATAGCAATCGGCTTCAGGAGCAGAAAAATAAAAATGCCCCTGTTTCTTGCTGTTCACATGTTCCTGAGGGAACCCCAGTGCTGCAATGGTTCCGTGCATTGATAGGAAGTTCTGAAACAGCTGAATAAGCAAGGGGGACCAAATGCTAACTTAGCAATTGTACCCATGTACTTTTCCAAACAGGTTCACCGTCAGCTTGGTCAAAAAAGAATGATACAAGTCCTAGAAAATGAGCATTTATTTTTTTTAATTGTCAAGAAAATGACACGCAGGCACAAAAGCAGGCAACTGTTGTTCCTTAGTTGAAATAGACTGCAACACAGTAGACTCACGAGCTATTTGTCTTGGGCAAATACTTGACCATATCATTTTTTAGCAATTCAACTACATCAGTTACTACATGATCCCCAGGAACGAACTTAAATACTATAATTACCAGAAAAGCACTCAATTATCTTTCAAATGCTACTAGATACCAGTCATTGTTAGATAAACTAGAAGAGTCTTGTAACTCCGCATAACTGAAGTAAAATATATCAGACCGAGCTCATGAAGGCACATGGAAATCTGGCAGCATAGTCTGTGTTTTTTGTGTATGAGAAAAGCGTTCACTACTGGTGGGTGCAGGAGGAACGCATTACTGCATGCAGCAGCCAGAAGAAATGTTCCTTTTGAGGCCAGAGTGCAGCGTATCCAGAGATGAAGACAAATATTGCGGAGCTCAATGAAGATCACTAAGAGATGAGATCAGAGTAAACCTGAGTGAAAGACATTAAGATAGCGCACTCACTTGGACATACAAGGAGAGATTTCACAGGTCTTCCGTCATAGCTGCAGCATGTTACGATGACGTTTAGGCCTTTGTTTGGCCTTTTGGCATCCTGATCCAGTGTGTAAAATGCACACATTCTCACAGTGCAGCACTTGAAATCTAACTTGTTGCAAGGAAAGTGTGCCTTTTGATAATATGGCCATTTCGCATATGCTCTTGTGGTTTCCAAAACGTATAAATTGTGTGTCAACTTATATACCGGTCCAGCACGTATTCCTGTTTTTTATGTTGATACACAGACATCAATGAGTAATTCTTGGTGAAAACCCTAATTACGTCCTCCACTGCTTAGTGCAGCTGAACTGATTTACTTGTGAAAAGAGACTGATGTTATGATACAGCGTAACTCTGCAGAGCTACCACAATGATATATATAAAACGTAGAGGTGTATGACTGTGAGGTGCATAAGCAAACGATGAATAGTGTCCACACATGCAGTCTCACACAGGCTGTTGAAAACCTAATAATGTGACAACAAGCCCAATGCGTATCACACTCATTGAATTCGTGTATATATAGCAGACACTTATGGTTGTGAATTTTCGCATATTCATGACAAAACTGAACGTCTTTTAGTACTGGCATCCCTCTCAAACTGCATCGTGGAATAGGAATGCAAAAAAGACAGGTGAAAAAAGAATATCTACTCACAGCACACTAGAATGCATTGGCAATATAGAATCCCCCTTGTTGAGCCTGCTTGAAACCATACAAACTGTGCAGCCCAGTTTATTTCATCTCCCTACGACAATCGGCTAAGTGCCACAAACATCAAATTATCCTTGAACATCAAATCACGAGCACCTGACAGAAATCTCACTTATGCCTCTTTGAAAAGCTGTATTACAATTGCCCATATTTATTCAACGAGCTTGTACTTCCCACTAAGCCGCACTTCACGCCATCAGTCAAATGTCCTCAGTCTTCAATCGACTTGAAAGCATCACAACTGCAAATGATGTCCCCTTCAGTTTCTTCGGTTTCACCATCCACTGGCATTGTAGGGTCGCTGTCTACAAATATCAGACCTCCTGATGTAATATTCTGTGGAATCTAAAGTGCATTGCCTGTCTAGTCTATGTTACTATCAGTTTGCTGCTGCATGTGTACTGAGCGCTAAGCTTAAAAGGACGCTGAAGTCAAACACTACTTTCTCATCCATTAGCTTTTCACAATACCAAATGCGCCACACTTACTGAGGACAAGTCAGTTGGTAAGCGAGAAAGCATGCAAGGAGAAAATACAGGATGGCAACATCACTCTGAGGTGCCTGCACTAATATGCATGACATCACAATTTCTTTTTGTGGAATCTGCCAAGGCATGCATGAACGTTTAATGGTAATATATTGTGTCACTGAGGAAGCCAGGGACTTAATTGGGAGTTTGGTTGGTTGGTGAAAACTTTGTTGAAACATCCTGCAGGGGCTTGAGCTGACTAGGCCTGTAGCCACACAGGGGGCACACTGAGGCCTTGCCTCTTCAGCCGCCTTGAAGACCTGCTGGATGACCCACAGCTGGTCTCTGAAGCTCGGGCTGTGCTGGGCTGAGGCCATCTTCGGCGGAAGTGTTTTGGAGCTTGCGCCTTGTGGGTTCTTGCAGCAGCCCCACAGCATGTGTTAGCGTAGTTCTTTGTTCGTGGCATATGGCGCATTGGTCCATGGGTAACAGCTCTGGATATATTAGATGGTAGCATGTTCCACTGGGGTATGTGTTTGTTTGTAGTCGGCGAAAGGCTGTGGCCTGCACTCTGTTGAGTTTCGTGCGGGCAGTGGATACTCTCGTCTGCCGAGGTAATATGCCGTAGTAATTTCATTGTATCAGGTTAGCCTGTCCCTACTGTGTACGCTAAGCTGGCTGGCGTCGGCACGGTTAGTGAGTGCACGTGGCTTGACATTGGCCATCTCGTGGTTTCCTTGGTTGTCGTGCACTTCACCCACATGCGCAGGGAACCATTGTATGCGTTTGCTTTTCTGTGTCATATTTAATGCTGTTGTCTTTTAGAATGCAGTAGGCCGCTTCCGAGATCTATCCTTTGGCGAAGTTCCTGATGGCCTGCCGTGAGTCGCTGAGAATTGTTTCACATGTCGGCTAGTGCGATGGTAGCTTCCTCGGATTTTCTACAGGTGACATGAACCCCTGCTGTCTGTCCCTACTATGGCGAAAGGTGGGTTATTGGCACCATTCTGCCGTGTCTATGAAGCACTCTGCACCTCGAATGAATGCGGGGGAGATGGTGGCTCACAGCAGAGGAGCTTACCCCAGCTTCTGAGCCTCGTCAAGTCACCTCCTCACAAAAGTGGGGTGACAAGAAGAGGTTTGGAGGGTCGGATGAATGCGCCTCGAATGAATGCGGTGGAGATGGTGGCTTACTCACTTGCTTGTAATGGTACTGTTGCGGGACATGCGCAGTAGACTGGTTCGTTCAGTTCATGCCGTTATCACACAAGCACATGGGTCGTTTTTGTGCATGTTGATCAGAGCCTTGGCCCTGGCCGCCTTTCTACCTCGGTTCTGCTCGGGATGCATGTTGCGTCGGACATGTTCAACTCTGAATCTGCTAATTCGTTCTGGGACGTTGGCGTCCCAGAACGAATTGTCCTTGCTGCCCAGAACGTTGCTGTCTTTGCTGCATGTGACATCTGATCTGTAGGTCATCCAGAATTTGTCGACTGGCCTTGGTGCTTGACAGCCTCCCTAGTTGCGAGATATACTGGGCTTCAACGCTCTCCCCTAATGTGTCATGGTTTCCGAAACTCATTAGGCATTCGGTGCTGGTGCCTGTTGGCAGCCCCAATGCCGCTTTGTACGCATTCCTCATGATGACCTCTGCCTTGTTTTTTTTTTTCAACTCCAATTGTGGAAGGCTGCCACGTATGTTACATGGCAGATTACGAAAGAGTGGATGAGCAGGGTCAGATTACCTTCCTTCACTCCCTCACTATGGTTGGAGATTCTCCTTAGTAGCCGAGTTGCACGTGCAACTTTCTGTTTGAGCATGACGACTACCTCTCCATTGACTCCATTAGTTCACAACGATCATTCCAAGTAGTACCCTAATCCTAGGGACCACTGTTACGATCGTCCCATCTCGTGTGTATATCGGTATTTCCTCGTTTTCCTTCTGTACTGTGTTATCCCCTTTGCTTTTTCGGGGCCTGCCTTTGCGTGCATGTCTATATAGGTGCAACTCCAATTTCATTGGAGAGCATCTGAGGCCAGTGCCTTCTAGGTATTCCTAGACTACTTCGATGGCTTGCTGTAGAGTTTCAGTTCTCCGTCGCTGCCCTTGTTCACCCAGACTATGATGTAGTCTGTGGAGATGGTTTATGCGACGTGCTACACACAGACCGATCATAACCAGATTGAACAGGGTGGATCAGATCACTGAACCATGCAGTGTCCCAAAGCTCCCTAATGCCTGTTGTCTGATTCCATATCCCCAGCTATTGGCATCGAGATCAAACAGAGCCGGCACCTAGCGGCGAGCAGAGGAAGCTCCCAAGTGTGGATGGCTCTTCACGTCATCTGCTAGCCACTGCATGTTTTCATACACGCAAGTGTCATGCATAGCCTCCAGGATGTTTGTTCCTTCTCCTGCAGCAGTGTTAAGTGCTTGCATGTATTGTTATCCAACTATACAGAAGTATTTGACCTTGCGCTGCAGTCTTCCCTATTCGTTATAGAATCACTGAGTGTGTGCGTCGAGAGCGTGCCATGTCATCGTCACACGCCTCGTCCGGCACAATTTATCTGCTGCTGTGTCTTTCAAGCCTATGACAAAGTGCAGTTGCTGTTCTTCTGAACAAATTACGCTGGAATTGTCAACGTGTAAAAGTTGCGCAGTAGAGATATCTACTCGTGATATGTGGTTGTTTTGTGACAACACAAATGAGCTGATATGAGTTGACACAAATATGTCAGTGGTAGACAAAAATAATCTGACACATGCACTTATGTCACGACATACTTGCTAAATGCCGTATAATTGCTTGACTATAGTGGTTCCGTGATGAGCCTTCATTGTGTTTAAGACACCATCATACTGTGCAGTACTGGTACCACTACGGAGGGAGTACCCTCCTCACAAGTGAACACTGGCATTTAGGAACTTAAAACTGCTTGCCAAAAAGGAATAAATTGTGTATTACACGTTGATCGTGCATGACATGGTAGCCTGGCATTTAATATGAAGTTGAGCATTATTGTGGCATCATTAGCATGACAGAAAATAGTGCTTGCGCCAGTCTACATCCGCAGAAAACTCACCAAGCTGTGCATCGCCATAGCAGGCATGGCCAGCTAAGTATAGCCAAATAAGCCAAGCTTATAGTTGAGGCTAATCAAGCTAAGCCAAGTATAATTAAGCGAGCGCTAATTCGGCCGAGCCTAACTAAGCTAAGAGAATTATGCCAAACATAACAAAGTTAAGGCTAACTAAGACAAACCTAATTAAGTCAGGCCTAACTAAGCTAATACTGATGAAACCAACATCAATTAAGCTAAAGTTAATTAAACCAAGCCTAATCAAGCTTATACTAATTCAGTCGAGCCTAAATTAAACTAATACTAATTAATCAAGCATGTTTAAGTTGACAGACCTAATTAAGACAAGCCTAGTTAAGTTACGACTAATTGAGACAAGCCCAGTTAAGCTAAGACTAAATAGGATGGCCGAGTCAGACCTTGCAAAATCTAGCAAGACAGCAAGGCCAAGTAAAGCCTAGCAAACCATGTCCAACTTCAAATCCCCCCCCCCAGCTAGAATGTTCTAGTAATAATACGTGGATGGTTAAGATTCAGAAGAACACCTGGAAACCATTTCTGAGGCTATAAAAACAAATGAAGCAAGCACACTTCTTTAAAGTAGCTTCCATGTGAAACTTGCGGTAAAGAATAAGGACCTTTGTAACAGAATCGTTTTCAAGAAGCTAGTTAATCGGCAAGTCGAAGAATGAATGGCTAACACTTTTTTGCCTACAGTTCAAGTGATTTAGTATTTCATTGCAACACAGCCACAACACAAAGAAACAGTGACAAAAGGCTTGCTGTACGACAACCTCCTGCCCCTTTCCTTTGTGCTGCATCACATGTTAGGATCAAATGTTTAAACCTAAACCACCTTGCCCATCTTCGTAAACAAAATATCGTCAGTGACAGTGATATTGCAAGGGAAAAAGTAATAAGGGTTCTAAAAATGAACCCTCTCTGTTTGTGTCAAAGTATAATATGCAGAATCATCTAACGAAACGAATTCATGGATTAAAAAGCAAAAATAAAAAGCACTAACATGTTAATATCCGAGTGGGGAAAAACAGTGCAGGAAATACTACCAAATCGCGCGGTATCAAAGTGAATATGCAGCGACTTCAATGCTGACTGCTTTGACACCGTGAAGTATCGCAGCAAGAAATTGAGGTGGACATGGGCCTTATGGCAACCAAACTACCAGCTCAACTTCGGAGCTTCTTGCTTCGCAAATACGCCATAGTATGGAACTCCAGATTAAGCTCCATGACCTGCAGCTCTAACGTTCACCAAAATACAAATAGAAAAGTGTTGTTCCGTTTCACCTCCACCGACATGCTGCAGCTTGATTAAGGAATCAAACCTGCGTCAAAGAGCTTCGCAGCACGACACTTTTTTGCCTGGTAACCCATAACAATGAATGCCAGTGTATGCACTGTTGAGAGAGACATTTCTCTTTGTTTTGCCACTGTACATTCTACAAGAACATTTTCAGCCCAGAGCCTCAAGAAAACCATCCATCAAACCAAAAATGTACATGTACAGTACTCGTAAAAATAAATGCATGAATGAGGGCTAAATAACAGAATTTTGTTTTAGCTGTCTTCAGTTTGTATAACACTGGCGTAATATTGATTTGTGCATTTCCGTTACAGCCGAAGTAACCTTTAGTGGCCAGATACACTAAAAAAACATTACACAGTCATTTTGCTGTACTCAAAACAACTCTGATGCCGTGTTCCAGTACGTGAGAACTGTACACGGAGCAGTCCGGCCAAGTTTCTCAATGCTCTTCGTGCATGGCCCGGCGAAGGTAAATAAACAAGGCTCAGTCATTGCCGCAAAGGCAGACACCCACAGTCATAATTAAGCATCTGTCACATTAATTAGTTTTCGCATACGCAAATTTCACACACGTGTCGCAGCGCCTGCAGCTGTGACTTTCGCACATACGAGCATCTAGTGGGCGACTGAATTATTCTGGGCACTCCGTGAAGGCAGAGCAAGACAAGCCAGAGCGTTCACAAACCCGAATTCTGCAGGACTGTTAATCTCGCCTCACACACAAAAATAAATAAATAAAGTCGCGAACGCGACATGGCCGACGGCCAACTTTATGCAGCTGCCAATTCGAGAAGGCTAAATACGAAATAAAATGCATCGGGCAATCTGAAACAGTATTTACGATTATTCCCGTTCGTTTTCTTTGAGAACTGCGCGCGGGCAGTAGGGGGACATTACAGAAGCGGATACAGTCAAGGAAAAAAAAAAAAAAGAGGTCAGCCCGTATCGGGCCATTGTTTCAGTGTAACGCATTAATTGCGTCACAACCGTCGGGCCGACGGTGTACGGCGAAGGGGGGGAAAAAGTTAAAAAGACAAAGCGACAAAGCAGCGGCGCGCGGTCACAGCCCCTGCGATAAAAAAGACGCGAGCCCCGAGGGCACAGCGGCGTTTGCGAAACGGCGCGCTGCGAAGAGGAAATCGGGAGGCGCCGGTGGAAATAAGGAAAGGGGAGAGGGAACAAGGGAAAGAAAAGAATTAGGGAGAGGAAGGAAGCGAGCTACGCGCAACGATCGACCAAGTAGGAGCAGCAGCGGCGGTAGGCAGCCAGCAGCAACAACGACGGGCTGCGCGCTTTTCGTCAAAATCCCGAGGCGCGCGCGATCTGAGATGCGTTGTAGGACGCTATCGAGAGGATAGGATGCGTTCTTCCGTCTTATTTCGTGACCCGATATTAAAAACGCGCGAGGCAGCATCGCGGGAGGAGAAAGGGAAAGAGAGCGAGACACGACAAACGTAGTGTGGCGGAAAATGTCGTGCAGCACGGCGCAGATTTCGCCGCGATTAATAAGAAGAGGGAAAAGAAAAATGCGCTTCTCCGTGACTTCACGGGATTCACGCCGTTTTCGGTTGCCCTTCCTTCTCTTCCGCGCTTCCTTCGGCATCAACCCCCCACCCTTTGTGTATGTCGTTATTGCGTTCTTTCTTCTTTTTTTCCCCTTTCAGAGTCTCGTGTAACTACATGCACGCACTGCTATTCCTTGCTGGCGCGGCAAAAAACAAACCCGCCAGCAGTAAAGCATCGACAAGCAGTAGCGCCAGCGATGTGCTGCAACGACGGAAAACACCGCGCGCACCGAATGAAAAAAGAAAGACGTTTTCTTTTTTTTTTTTTCGTTACCTAGGCGCGCTTCTACGAGAGCGCATCAACCTTTAGCGTTCTAACAGGTTCGTTCGGTCGGCAACCAATGGATCACAAGGCTGGAGAAGCACCGCAGTATAAGTAAAAAAGACAAACAAAAATCGGTAACGTCGCGCCGAAGCTCTCCCTTTGTCACTTCGAGAACCGTGCGAACGGCATCGAAAAGAAACCGATCCCTCTCTCGCACATCAACGGCGGACTCGGCTTCGTTCGCAACGACGTCGTCGGCGACGGCGACTCGTAAAAGCGAAACTGCAGCCGCCGAGTTCGCCTTGACAGCACACGCAAGCTGAGAGACGATGCGCGACCGATAGGCCTAGTGAGACTTCTCCTGTCGTCGCCACTACCGCGGGGCGAGGAGCAGACGATCACGATGGAGAGACAAAAGCCGTGTGCGCGCGCGTTGCTTACTCGGCGCGCAGCACCGCGTCGCCTTGAGTGCCGCAATTTGACGGAACGTCAAATGCGAGCGGCGACCCCCGCGCGCTAGATACAACGCCGAGACCGGAGAGGCGAGCGGACGCATCGGCGGGGATGGCTGGCGAAGCCGTCAAAAAAACCAGCGGCGGTAGCGCGCCGCTGTGTCTCGTCCCCGGTATCGACTCGCTCGCTCTCCCAACAGCGCTATACTATACGGGCCTGCGATGTGCAGGGGGAGATATCTCGTGCGCGACGTCAGTCAGATGTGCGCACGTACTACACTACACCGCTGTTTATATTTTGCTCCCCGGTCGATCCCACACGCGCAACCACAAAGGAACGAGGGATCGACAAAGGGCCTGGCCACTGGGACGGACGGGCCAGCTGTCGCGACTGCAAACCGGAGCAGAGGCCCGAGTGACGGAGGGGGGGGGAAGGGCGGTGATGAAAATAAGAAACAGTGTGCCCTTCGTACAGCTATATATACGAAATGTAGCGCCATGGCGAACAAGGTTTCCCGTGCATGTCGGTACACAAGTGGCAACGGCGACTTCGAGAAACGAGACCGGTGGGAAGGGACGGCTCGCTCGACATGAAATCGTGGCAGCGGCCCGAAAAACACAGTCGCTGGACGCGCGCGGGAGCCAACGAGAAAACTCCATCCAAAACATTAAGGCACGGAACAGGCGGGTGGGAGAAGGGGAGGTATCCATTCATCGATTTTTCGGAGCCAGGAGAGCGGAGCAGGGCGGCCTGCCCGCCTGGCTTGCCTGCCTGCCTGCGCGCTCGGTTCTCGCCCAGATGAACGTCAGACGGAGGGGAGGAAAGAAACAAAGAATGAAAAAAGTTTACGGCACGAAATCTCGCCACGGCCTGATCGGAGACGGCACGCCGTGGTGGAAACGGAGGTACCCCGCGCGAAGTCTCGACGCCGAGACAAGACGCCGGCCGAGATCTTCTCCGGGTCCGGCGAAAAAGAGAGCAGACAAAAGGGCCCGGTGACACTGCGCGAACACTCGCCTGCGCCGTTCGCGTCCCCCTAGCCTGCCGGTCCGGAAACTTAATTCACCGGCGGTTCAGGCCTCGCGGCCAGCGGAACGGACCAGTGCGGCGAGCGCAAAAACAAACCCAAGAAAGCGGGTCAGCGCGTACACACTTACCGCGGCTCCGTCGTTCGGATAGCCGATCGAGTATTGCTGTTCAATGCGACTACCAGCAGATCCAGCTTCCCTCCATGTCGGCGGACTTTCGACCACTTTCTGCAGCACGCCGTCCCTTTGCAGCCGGTAGAGCACACTGTTGATTGTCTTCTTGGGTTGCTTGATCACGCGACAAAGGTCTACGGTGCGCACATTTTCGCCGGGATGCGAGTGGAAGTAATTCAGCAGCTGAGTACGGACATCCCAAACGTCCACCATGTTTGTTTGGGACCCCCCCTATGAGCGGAAGGAAAAAAAAAAAAGGAAAGTGCGTTGCTGTCCCTTGTCAGCCGGTGGCGCTGCGGGCAGCAGTGGTGGCTTGCTTGCTGGGCGCTTCTCCGCGGTGGCTTCGACAAAGCGAGGCGCACAAAGGGGGAGGACGAATGCTCGGTGCGCGCGTTTCGGCGTGGGAAATAGAAGAAGCGTGCACCGACTCAGCGCCGGCCTAGCCCACCCGAGGCTAGCCCCGGTGCCCAGAGGATCCCACCTCGCATGGCGAGCTTTTCGTCCACCGCTCGCTGCTGCCGACCGAGGCGTTCCGTTGCTGCGGGAGCGGCGGCGGCGGCCGACGCAGAAGCTCGCGACGAGGAGGAAGGCAAAATAGAAAGAGAAAGCGAGCCGATCGGTGGATTGCGTACTCGCGAGCGAGCCAAGCCGAGCCCGCAGGCGAACAAAGGGAAAGTTGCGAGTTGTCGCCGCGTTCCGCTCAGGGGCGCGAGCATACAACCTACTGGCATCTCTCTAGTAGTTAAACTACCGCAACAGCATGGAGGTAAAAAAAAAAAAAACTTTCCTCATGTGCAACAGGACCACGATCGTTGCGAATCTTGAGGGCCATGTTTATGATCCCTGTGCCACGCGTAGATGTAAAATGAGCTGGCGATAGAGGAGCAAGGGAAATGAAAATTTATTGAAGGACTAGGCTTCTCGTGGTTTTTATGGCCTTTTGTTAGAACACACTGTACTTTTATAGCACCATCGGTGTTCACTTTCGGCAGACTTAATAACATAGCTCTCGAGATTTATTACTAACGTTAATCCTTTCATGCCCTATGGCATTTACAGGCACCATCAATCAACGAGATTTTGTGACAATAAGAAACTGCAGTTTTCAAAATGAAGGCCCAATAAGCAGAGCCCATAGAGTTTCTTAATAGCATAAAACTCTGTGGCAGAGCCCTAACTAGTATCTTTGAGGCCATATAATCACCATGCTCCAGTCTCAAAGGCTTTGCTTTTGAAAGGAAACTCTTGGTGCAGACACTATGCAAAGTGGCGCTGCCCTCAGTAGCGATATTTACTTTTTCTGTTATATAATTTACCAGTACATAACACAGTTTTGCTTTTCAAACTGTATTAAAATATGTCTTCTCCTACAACGCTAGTATTTCGGGTGAGCAGAGCGACAGAGGCCCAGGAATAGCATCTAACGCCTGATCCTTGAGTGCGCAAATCTCGGAGGTCATGCGTTACCTTTTAGCGCGTTGCTCGAAGTTGCAGCAGGTACAAAGAGAGCTCCACTTCCTCTTCTTCAGCTACAGGCGGATCACCAAGGTTGATGAATATTTCAGAAGAAGCAGTTTGGCAGGCGGTGGCACAAAACTCGGCAAGAGTGTGCAGGTTCGTGCGTTTAGATTGAAGTTGCAGGTTGGATCCTCGAACAGCGGCTGCATTTCCACAGCGACGAAATGAGGGGAATGTTTCACTCGCGAAGATGGAGAAACAGCGAAACATTGAAAACATAGTTTTTTTAATGACGCCAAAATTACCATCGACGCCATTTTGAATAGGTTGCATAACCTCGATTTTATTTGTTTTTGTGGTTGGCTGGCAGAATAATACCGACACGAGCGGTCCTTCTGCCTTGTTGCCAACTTGTATCATAGTTACCTTGAAATTAGAGAAACTTGTAGCTGTGACATTGTTACTTTCTAAGAGTAACTGCAACAAAAAGTAGCGTTACAGCTACTTCCTCATTTTTTTGTATAATGATCATCCAACAGAAAAGCTATTAACACACCAACTCCAGTGACTTTTCGAGGTCAGTGAGTGTGTCCCGATGACGTAGTTCCTTGGCACACTTAGGTCATTTATGCAAGATTTCAGGCTTGAGAGATCCGCCGATTGCTTACAAATCAACTTTTGCTGATCGGCTCAGGTACCCCCCCTGGCTTCTCAAAGCTTAAGCTATTGGCCGCATTGTGCGTTGACGTCATCGTAGGCAAAGCGACGGAAGCGACGCAAGCCCACAGGCACCCACAGGTACTATACCGTGACGTTCGAGATATGCGCGAGCCGCATATGTCGGCGCACGCCGATCTCGAAAGTCATGCTCATTTCAAAATACTTCGCGATGTTACCGCTAGAAGGGCGCATGCGTGACGTAACGCGCGAAAGGCGGATTGACTGATTTGACGTAACGATCGGTGACAGCACTGCTCGGTTGGATCTTTACCCAACGGAATATGGAGATTCCGTCCGTGGCGCCTGGGCTGAACGTCTGTTCAGTACAGGACGCGACGTATTCTCCATCAAAAGAGGGAAGCTGTCAAAAGATGGGATGACAGCTATGAGAAACAAATTAACTCACCATATGATTCAATGACTTCTGCATATAAGCCCCCTGACACCAAGGGTGCATCAACGAAAATGCTGGTGTAACAAAATGAGGCCTACACAACGAATGCATGGTGTTGTGCCTCAGTGTACCCCTTGAGGTTCCCTTCGCTATAGGCTACCCTAGGCAATTTTGACTACCCGCTCACTTCCGTACGTTTCTCTTAAAGAAACTTTAAAATTTGCTTTCTGATCTTAGTTTTGTACAGTAATCGAAATGTAGCGGCGTTACTTTCAGTTTTCACAATAACTGTAACAACTTCTTTCAATAAATCTGTAACTGCAACATAGTAACTGTAACAAGTTACTTTCGATGTAGAACAGGGAATGTCGCAGGAGCCAACGTTTCGACAAGTGGACTTGTCTTCGTCAGGACGGCGACGGCAGGACGTCAGTCGCTGTCCTGACGAAGACAAGTCCACTTGTCGAAACGTTGGCTCCTGCGACATTCCCTGTTCTACATCGTTTTTAGCAATCTGTTAATCGATTCACGCCTCCACCTTCCCTCGAGCTTCTCTTCAAGTTTGGATTTCGGTTAATATGTAACGTTAACAATTCCTTCTCTCTCTCTCTCTCTCTCTTTTTTTTTTTTTTTGGCTTGGGCAAATGTGACCGTTACGCTATTACTTTCTACTGGTAACGTGCCCACGACTGGCCCACGGCCACCGACATTCGCACATTATTGCATGCTTGCTTCCGTTATTAATTAGCTATTAAACAGAAAACCGAACTTACGCGCAGAATCCGACACGTGGTTCTTTAATTCGGTACCGAGCTCGACGCGAACGCGGTGAATATCTGCGACATGCATTACGTATTTGTCGGTTAGACTAGCAACACTGTCGGGAAGAAGGCAGAAGGCTAACAAGCGGCAACTGTTCACTTTTTTTTTTCGTCCACAGCTGTCAGCCTCGCACAGCTCAGCAGTTTACCTTATCACCATTCAGCGTTTCGACGAGTGGTGCCGGACGACCGACTGCGAATGAAATTGCAATTAAACTGTTACCCAAGATCACATTCCTTGGATGGTGCGAGGGTTTGCTTCCTTCCAGGTCGCTGCCGCCACGCCCTCAAGACAGACGCGGCAACATTTGTTCAGAGCGCCCGATCAGCAATCACGGCAAGACTCTCGTAGGCAGGAAATTAAAGGTCGCTCCTCCTGAAGGGCCGTCTTAATTCTCGGGCTTGCCAGGTGTTGCCTGAGCAGCATTTCAGTAAGGTTGTTGCCACCACCATTAAACTGTCGAAACCGCACGTGATTGTAATAAAGAACAGATTTTCCTCATTAGCTCCCCTCCCCTCTCATTCACAGAGATCTCCTCCGCAAAGTAGCTTCGAAGTAACGAACACCACGCGTGATTCGTAGTCGCCGAGCCAATAATTCAGTAAGAATAAGACCCAATTATTGAGCTTAAATGCACGAGAAAAAGGGGCACAGGCGCCCCAGGTAAATGAGATATCACTACCGACGCCAGCGCCACTTTGAGGAGTGTCCGGTCTGGTCAGGGTGCATGCAAAAAGAAGTAAATAGCCTCAAGATCTGGGTACCTTCCTTAAAGGACATCTTCGTTAACTTATGTCAGGGAATGAGCTTCAAAAACAAGACTATAGAACAGTAATTGCTTATGTTTTTGTTTGCGGCTGTAGTCAGAAAGCTTTGAGGCCACATCTTTTGTATAGCTCTCCACAATAACAAAGCCTGATTTTCACATAAAGCCTACATAAAGGCATTTAAAGATACACTGAACAAGCAGCGTCAGGTTCGAGTACGCATAAGCATTGCCTTTGAGATGTGTTACACTTCGTGACGTTCAACTGTCGCAGTAAAGATGCGCAGAAACATATTTCTCCTTGGACAATTTTCAATCATCTATTCACTCACAAAATTTAAATCTGTAACTGGAGGAACGAGCACGTGCCTGCACGCGCACTTGAATGTGATAACTTGAAATCTTGGAGCCATTGTTTTTGTTGAACTGGTGAGACGGCATGGTCTCGGAGGCCATGCGTTTATTGCAGATGTTTTGAATAGTGCCACTTGAGGACGCCACTATGCACATCTTTCGCGGAATGTTCAAAATGAAACCCAAGGCCAGGCCGCTGGATGAAAACCGCACTCTGTGCGGCCTGGTTACCGTAGAATTGCTCGATATGGCTCCCGATGGAGTGCCCTATACAGTAACTCTACCTTAGGGACTGCCGTGGCGCCGCCGAGGGTGGACGGATTTTGCGAGCGCCCGTGCTATAGGATGCGCGGCGTGCTGCGGAAGTTATGTGGTTAAGCGCGAGCGCCTTCGCGGTGATCGTGAGACTCTGTTAGAAGCCCAGATAAAATACGCATTGATTAATTATCACTCTCACTTGAAGCCAGCTGCATTTCCTGTGGAACGTTTGGGTTTGCCGTGCCCGTGGTGTGACTTTAGGCACCGATCGCCCTTCACGGAAAAAGTTGTCATGGCAGGGTCTCCGGAACCGCGGAGGGGGGTGGGCAGGGGGGGGGGGGGCGGTCGCCTCTCCTCCCCCCCCCCCTCCCCAACATTTTCCCGAGGGGGGGGGGGGGGGGACTCACTTTCCGACCGTTTGCGCTGAAATAAATTTTTGACAAGAATTTACAAGCTATTGGTTGTGCAGTCTGTGCAGGCTTTCAGTATTTCCGAAATTTCCAACCATTTTTAAAGTGTGTACCAATGTAAAATGAGCGAGGATGCGAATATGTGTAATTGATTATGGCTAAAATGAATTGAAGCGTTATTAATTGATGTCATTATAAAAACTTCTAATTATTAATGTATAATGTTAAATAAATAAGAATCAATAAATATTGAGAACAAATAAATAATAAACACAACATACAAAGACCCCCCCCCCCCCCCCTTCCAAAAACGTTCCGGAGTCCCTGTGTCACGGTCATATGTTGCTGGTGCCCTGCGCCTGGAGGTGTTAAACATTGCCTAATACATCGAAATTATGAAGACGAAAGAATTATGTGTTTCATTGCAAGGTGACCTTGAAAGCAAGTGTGGCTGCAAAACTTGAAAGCTCGCGTTTCGTTCGCTTGATAAATACAAAAAGTTGGCATGGAGAGGTAAGATTGTATGATCGATGTGGGTGCCTGGTATGATATGAGCGACATGATATGTTTGCCATTTACGTCGTGATAAACAGTAATGCAGTCACGTCAGGCGTAGACTCGCATTCCTCGGCCTAGGGCATGGGGGTACACGCCAAACGTGGTCGCATGAAGCCTAACCATGACAACCAAACTACATGCACGTGACCTTCCACCAAAGGAACCGAGTTCGAACCCTCGACGTTCCAAATTTGACAAGGAACGTTCCTGGCTTTCTCCCCTTTACGTCCATCTTAGACTACAGCTATAGAGGACGCGCATTAATTTTTAAATTGCTCTTTAGTTTATCCCTTCAAGCTTCTTAATATACATTCCAAGAAAAAAAAAAAAAAGCACGCGGTTTGCACTGAGTCGCAAGCTGGCCGATAGACTTGTGATCGTGGCTATCAGTGGAGCGCCGGAACTCAGTAACGTTCTCCTAAAGTTTGTAGATTGGGATCTGGAACGTTGACTTTACATCTGGGTAAAACAAATCTTTCTCTGTGTTGACAATCATCTGATTGTAGGAAACGGCACTGCGGGTTCTTGAGGAGCTTTGAAGAGGCTAATCTACAGTGAATCCGCTACTGCGGGCGTTCTGCAGTTTTTGGATTTGAGGCCGGCAATGAAGGAAAATAATCTGTGTTGGATGTGTGCCTCTCGCTCTGTAAAAACGCTCCTGAACTACTTGTCAGCACAGTCGGCGCTGTGTGAATCACGACCGGAGGCGGTCCGCGAGAGCTTTGATAAGCAGATGGTCCGGCTGGGAGCCGCTAACTACCCGTCAAAGTTGCTTATCCGTTCGTGCGAGAAAATTATCAGATGGCTGGAAGCTTCGGCAAACAACCCTATCGCATGGAGAAACATAAGATCTTGCCATCACCGTATGTCGCGTGCATTAAAAATTGTAGCAAGCGCTGCCACGGTGGTGTAGTGGCTATGGCAATCGGCTGCTGATCCGAAGGTCATGGAATCGAATCCCAGCCGCGGCGGCTGCGTTTCAGCGCACGTTAAAAAAAAAAAAATCCCAGGTGGTCGAAATTTCCAGAGCCCTCCACTACGGCGTCTCTCACAGTCATATCGTTTGTTTTGGGACGTAAAACACCACAAATAAATCAAAATTAACACTTTCGCTACGATTCGCAAAGAAATATTTTAACAGTTCTTGATGGTCGACCTACGCATAACATAGCGAAGGCAATCGCAGCCCCAGTAAAAGTGAACTTGGCAACGAAGAGCCTCGTGGTCTCAGTTCTTGATCACAAGTATGGACGTTCCAGATTTACTCTCTCTACTTCTCAAACACGTCTGAACCACATTATCTTTCCAAATAAACATGGATATATGCATAACAGAGCCAGGAAATACGCACTCTTATTGCAAAGTGCTCTAGTATCACTATCTCGCGAGCAAGTGGCCAAGATCGAAGGAAAGGAAAATCGAGCTACGAGGCTGTCATCGCCTTGAGTGCGACAGCCTTGCGGGAGGGTGACTGACTCGACCGGGCCAACGATGCGATAAGCCTAGAGCGGCCAGCCGAGGCAGCGGGCTTTCCTTCGTGCTCAGCACTATTGGATGCACCCGAGATAGCACGCGGTCGACCAAGAAGGCTGGGACACGCAATGGCCACGCGGAGGCAGCCTGAGGACTCGCTCCGAGCATGGTGTGGAACACGCAGTATGGAAAGGTTTTAGAAGCGAATTATACGTCAATGTCGACAACGTAGTGGGTGCTCCTTAATCTCATAAAGATATTTCCTAACAGGTCCTGCTATCCTGTTCACTGTGTAACCTACTGTACATAATAGAGTGAATTGTATAATGATAAAATAATATAACAGTTGTGTTTACACCGAAGGGTAAGTGGGAGTTCGGGGGATGATTGTACGGGGGGGGCAATTTCGAACATCGGCGTGTTCTCTGAGGGGCACCTTAATCTTTTAGCGTACATAGTACTTCTGCATTGCCCCCCCTCCCCCCCATCCACCCACCTAAACCACAAATGTGATCCCCGATGCATCTAAATGCATCTAACTTTCTTTAGAGCGAAACGTGCAAACGGGGATAATACGATATAAAGGTTCCAAAAGTGCACCTGTTCACCTGGCCTCACGTGATTAGTCACAATCGATCTTTTGCTGCCGCGAGCTCGAATCTGTCCAATCAAGCGAGCGCAAGTGGACCGGTCCACTTTCGGAACCATTGTAAAATATCGCCCAGGTCGTCTCTCCTACGGAGAAAAGCAAGCGTAATAAAAAAAAATGCCCTGACGTCACGTTTTCTCAAGCTGGAAGTGTTGCCATCTTTGTGGTCTTCAGCCGACAGTAGCCATCTTGGTGCCGCTTTGCGTGTCATATTGCCGGCGTAGATCGCCGCGAGCTTCGAACTCTCACTGCGACGAGCATTTGGCCATGTGCATCGCGAATTCGGGCCAGGAAGAAAAGTACGAAACTTTCGCTCGAAAGTTTATGAAGCAGACACGCCACTGTGTCTTTCGGTGGTCTGTTGAAGGCGACGATGAGTACCGGCAGTGGGACTGCAAGATTAGAATGCTGTGATCACGAACACCCAAACTACTTGCCCAGAGACCTAAAGCAGATTCTTCAAGATCATCTACCCCAATGCTTGTACAGCTTGCAGCATGGAGAGAGCCCCATGGCTTGCGGCACGAGCGAATAGTCGTGCGCGAAAAGCCTAGGATGACAATTTCTGATTTTCCCAGAAGTCGTCAGCTGTGACAGTAGGGTTGGTCCGCAAAGTTGATTGTTATGGTAGCTGGTGACATGTCCCACATAGAATTCATCTGCCACAAAATGACGCCGTTTGTGCCATGCTTTCTCCAACGCAGCAGGCGGGGTCGCCAGGTTCCTCTTTGCCTCCTCCATATTTTCTACGGCTCGCAGAAACTTTAAGGCAAGGCGGTTTGCATTGATCCCCAGTTCGTCTAGTGTTGGCCTGACAGCGTCAAAGAAAGGTGTGAACGCAAGAAAAGCTTCTGCTTGCCATTTCACTGTGTGATGGTGGATGACCAACGAAGCTACATGTATCAAAGAAGCTGCGTTAAAGTCTAGTAAAACTCCTTGTTCGCCTAGCGTGTTACTCATAGTTAAGACTAAATGGAAGCGTAAAAACACACAAACAGAAAGCTCAAACGGAAACAAGGGAAAACTCACACTGTTTATTCAGCTGGAAACGCCAGAGAATATATATGGAGCCAAGGTACAGAAAGCACACACGAAAAGATAATAGTAGCAATAATCACACGTGCATGTTTGAGAAAATCATTGTTTGCGCTGGCGTTTCCAGATGAATAAACAGTGTGAGTTTGCGCTTGTCCTCGTTTGCTCTCTTTTGTCTGTGCCGTCGAGCTTCCATTTATAGTCTTGACTAAACTGCATTAAAGTCTCCTTAAGAATTCAGTGTAAGTCTTCTGGTTTAGCAGCATGGTACGCACATCTTTTGGCCGGGTGGTGCGCTTCGCAACGTTCGTCCTCTTGCATGCTTTACAGATCTGCGGCATGACGTATCACAACTGATTTCTTTTTGTGGTTCCTTCCTAAGTTGATGAAGACCGTAAAGGTTAAGATTACGTCACGTTCGGCGCATACACGCATATACTGTGCTGGGTTATGTCAGAGCTCGTGAAGTATAAGCATTTCCGTACAATTGTTTCCGTTGATGGATAACAAAGACACACTATAGCCTAGCCCTTGTCCTTTCTCTTTTCATAGCGTGGGTCTCGTTCTGGCAGACTTGCTGCCTTCAGGCAGCCTGCGAAGGTTCATTCGTAAGCTGTGGTTCATTCACCGGTAGCTGTGCTTCAGGAGCAAGAATATCAGTACCTATCCTGTGTATTCCGTACATGAAAGGCTAATGACGTCACTTTACAGCTCACTAGTCCCCGCGGCAGCTTGCGAAACAGTAACCTTTTCCGACAAATGCATGGGCAGGTAGCCCTACTAGCTTGGCATTGTTAACAGGAGCACTTTACCAGTTATCAGGTATGCGTGCTTGTTTTGTGCGCGTGCTTCGGTGGAAAGAATGCTGTGTTATATGTCACTTGCGTGGTACCAAAAAAAAAAAGAGAAAGAATGTACGAATTTTTCGTTTCAATCGCTGAAGGTTCTTTCTTTTTGCTTGATGGCGATGACGTTAGGTATCCCGACCAGTTAGGGGCTAAGAGCTACGCTGGGAAAATGAAGTTATCCTTCTTCAAGAGCACATGGGATACATTTAGCAAGGGCCACTTTAGCATTTAGCAATCGATAATCCAGAAAAATACACTGGAGTGCTGATCATTGCCAAGTGATCTCAATGTTGGACGTGCGTGGCATGACCGACATGGTTATTGGGTTGAAACAAGACGAGAAGCATTTTTTATTTACGTTATGTGCCAAACGCCTCGTTGACAACCGACGGCCGTAAACTTTAAGCACAGCGCGAAATTATTTTGCTTGCAGCATCAAGACATGTAAATAGGGTTCTTTTTTTTCTTTCTCTTGCGCTAATCAGTGCATTGCACCCATTTACTTCTTATATATGTTACGAAAGCGCGATTATGTACATGCGCTTATGTATATATGTATGTATGTGCATCATGTGAATAGTTATATGTATAAATAAGTATGTATATATGCGTTTAATGTTATATATGCTCTGCTGATCTCCTTTTAGATACTCCGATATGGACCGATCACTAATGTAGGCTAACGGTCCAGATATCTTGTAATCTTTTCCATGATCTGTCAATAAAAATCAGATTGAGTGATTAATTGATTGATTGATTGAATAACTGCAACGATCTTCTAGGGAATCGACAACACTATCAAAGATATTATGTCGAGGCGCACGCACGCGTACACACACACACACACACACACACACACACACACACACACACACACACACACACACACACACACACACACACACACACACACACACACACACACAACGTAGTCCCACGTCTGGTGGCCAGTTCTTCGGCCCTCGCGTTGATATCTCGTCGCCAAGACGACGGCAAGACACTGACCCGTAGATCGAAAAGGTTCAGTATGCCAGCCGTGAGAGGTGGGGCAACGGGATATATGCGTTATCACGGCTGCAAATCCAGACGCAGATCGCTCCCCGAAGCATCTCCTTCCGAAAATACTCCGCCTCGTGTCGGCCTGTGGACGAATATTTTTCTTCCGCTCCGTGTTGTCTCCGCGGACAGCGAACTCGGAAGGACCTTGTGGGGAGCACTCGGCTTTCCTTATCGACAAACCGCCGCCAACGCATCAGAAAAAGGGACGTTTTCACCCCGTCAACAAGGGGGGTAACTTAGCACGCCGCTGCAAGCAAGTTTCACGGAACGACAACTCCCGTAGTCGACACTGCGCATCTGTGGTTGCGATCGGCACGTTTCGAGTATTTGAGCACGTGTCAGCGTCGTTTGCCCATTGCCATTATACGGCGTCGAACAACAGCGACAGAGTTGCATTGGTCTATGAGATTATAACCGCAAACAGAGATTGTCGCTGCACGCATCGGTGCGGCCGTGGAAACGAGCAAAGGGATAAATATCGCTATGATGGCTGGCAGATATTGTAAGCTTCCCTAACAGCGTAGCAGCCTAAGCCGGAGGCTTTCCCTGGTTCGTTCATGTAATTTGAACTTTGAATGAAGAAACGTTTTTATTTTCGTACGAAATTGTTGGGGGTCCTTGAGGCGAAAAGCTGCACTACGCAGCTTGAATGTGCCTGAAGGCCCTCACATGGCTGCAGTAACATTGAAAACAGCACGCATATACATGTTCAACATATGCAAAAGTATAATACAGTTTTCAATGCAACTGAAAGAAATAAGAACATATTGTATAAAACTTGTGTTTTCCTGCAAACATATGGTATCTGGAAACAAAGTAGAAATCCTGTAAAAGGTAATGTCAGAATATATTGCTATATATCAGAAATGTATATAAGAAAATGTGGTCATCATCAGGAAAACATAATGAAAATAAGTGTGCGTGACTTCTATGAAATGTCCAGTGTGTGGAATTTGCGCACACCCTTTCTTTATTCTCTTGCTGTCATGCCCTCCGCTAACTACCACATAAAGACGGAGGCGTTTCATCAGGGTTGAGTCTTCTCTTACGTTTATGGCCTCAGACCTCTACCACATAAAGTTGTGTATGTGGCACAGAAAGCTGGTATATGCCAAGCAGGTCTACACATAGCTATGCATAGTATAGTATAGCAAAGGGGGGCGTAAGTAACCCGAATCGAGTAGTGCATATTCGAAATACCGAATATTTTTCGAATAGTTACCCATAAGTCCTCCCTGAATGGTTGATTTGTGGGGTTTAACGTCCCAAAACCAGCTCTGGTTATGAGAGACGCCTTAGTGGAGGTCTCCGGAAATTTCGGCTAGCTGGGGTTCTTCAATGTGCACAGCACACGGGCCTCAACATTTCGCCTCCATCGAAATGCAGCCGCCGCGGCCGGGGTTCGATCCCGCGACCTTCGGATCTGCAGCCGAGTGCCATAACCACTAGACCACCGTGGCGGGGCAACAGTCATCCCTGTCGAGAAGACTTCGAAGGAAGGAAGCGTATGAATTACGAGCGGTTGTTGTTTTATTCACTGAACTACCACGAAGCATGTAGTCCAGCCTTTTGCGGGACTATGGAGACTATATTAATCCCCAGTTTTAGACGTCTTTTCTTAAAACTTAAGTGTAGCGTAAATAAAAGCGCCATCAATCTACCGTCACCAAAATGGTATCAGCCGTTTTGTTCGCCGACCTCTTGGTCATACGTCGGAGCTTTCTCTAGCATGCTCCCGAGCACGGACGAAAGAACAGAGCTTGGAGGGAGTGTCATGTTACAACCTTGAAACCTGGTCATGAAAGATTTAAATATAAGAATCATGCCAAATAAGCTTGCCAATCTTTATGGCTATTCCTTTCGGATAAAATGTGGAATCTTCTCAAAATGTTTGCCTTACTATTCGAAAACTATTTGAATAGCACTCGATTCATATTCGACTTGATTTAATCCATATTCCATTAGTGTTAGATTCACTCCTGAGGTTCACTATTCCCACGCCTCTATGGTGATTTATGCCGCACAGATAGTGGATATGATCCAGGCAGCTCTTAGCATAGCATAACCACGTATAGTCTAGTACAGCAAGATGGTGGGAAGGAGAGGTGACGATGAAGAGATGTGATGGGAGGGCAAGCAGGAAGGAGAGGAAAGGGTAAAGCAAGACATCACCTTGAACAGATAGTTTAGAAAGGGTATGTGAAAGGGAAGTGAATGTAAGGGCAAGCTCATGGTCGCGTATGGTAGTTTGGCTTTCATGCCGGTCATTCTTGCCTTCCAGAAAACGTGCCAGCGAAAAATGAGGAAAACGAGTTTGTGCGTGCACGAGAGCTGCGCAGACATTACTTCAGACGGCCAAACGTCCAGCACGATGTATAGACGTGACTTTCAATCACGCCTAGCATGTATAAGACCACCTTGCTTCGGCGCCAAGCGTCCTTTTCATTTTAGACGACCGGTTCTGCTTACATGGTGGCAGCGGTGGGCTTCGGACCCATGCTTCCAAGAGGACACCGCATATGGGATTTTGAAAGATATCTATAGGGTCGCAGCGTTAAAGATGTTAAGGCTCTCTTAAACTATTGAAGTCAGCCGGTTTCTAAAATGAATGGAAATTAACACGTTATCTGAGCGCGAATAGGGGGTATCGGACAGATGGCAGGGTGTTGTTCTTCTGAAGACGGACACCTTGATTTGAAGCAATTACACAAGACAGTAATTGACCGTCCCAAGGACGCATGAACTTTTATTGAGAGCTGCACTGAACATTGTGAGAATGGTTAGTGGCGTACGAAGGGGTCCACCGTTACAGGGAATGCTTGCGCGCAGGGTGTGTCTGCATATTGTTGCCTTGTGAAGCCCCTGTTGCTTAAATTTGTGAGAAATAAGTCGCGGTTGGCAGTTACGACTCCATCCACCACATCTGTACCAACAGCAGACGTTATTTCCGCAGCCACTTGCAGTCAAGGCACCAGCAACAGGAAAGGCCCAACTATGAGTGCTCCCTTTAGTAGTGGACTGTACTGTACAACCGCTACAGAAATGGGATTCCTCAGAAATGGGGAATCTGACCGAATAGCGCCTATTAGAACGCTGTATAGGACGTGCACGACTGTTAAGTTCGAAAGCCATCGACCGCTATCTCCTGACACGTAATCGCCAAACCCATATGAAAACCGAAAGGTTGCCTTCTTCCGTGAGAATAGCGGGAAAACCGAGTGACGTAAACTGCCAGGGCAATTTTATTCGCCTTAACCAACGGTTCGGATTCTTTCCGTATGGTTGGCTTTGCATGTGCAAGTTGTTCAACGTTTAAAGTGCAGCTGTTAGCTTTCTGTCCTCTGAATAAGTGGCACTGGCCAGCAACTTAGACTACGGGAAAGAAGACTCTGTGACATCAAGGAATGCCAGAGGCGCTGGCATTTGCCGCTCAATTCCCGTATCCATAAAAAAAAGCGCGAAAATATTGACTAGAGCAGCAATGCCACCTTCCTGCCGATGTTCAGTATTTTTCGCTGTAGGGTAAACGAAAATTAAAGGTTATGCTTTTGGTACCGAATGCCTTCAATTATTAAACTGCGGCATACACCATATTTTCATATTATGAAGTTATACAAAAGTCACGAGGAAAACTTTGCTCATATATTTTGCTTGGCTTATCGCAGCTAATCTAACGCCTGCTGAGGATTTCAAGCTTCAAAAATAAAGCTTACTCTTCCGTCAGGAATTTTTTAACAGTTTTGAATAAAACCATACAATTACACGCAAACACCTGGGATATATTGCCTGCAGGTATGAATTATGCTTGTCCGATGAAACTTGGGTATTTTTGCACTTTTGGAATGCGTGCGATCTGAAGCAGCTCACAGGTGCATGACGAGTTGAGATGTTGTGATTATTCAGTGATGCTTCCTTTTATATTTGCAGGATTCGCACGTGACATCATGCAATAAGTTTCTTTTCTACGAGAGCAACTGATGTTAGAACAAAACGTCATTTCTAACATGTTTGGAAAACTCCTGCCCGCCCCGAGAATACTTATTACAAAACACTGTACAAACAAGTTGAAAAGAACCAAAAGCAAGTGATAAACAGATATATCTAGATGCGAAATACGCAAACACAGAAGTGTAATATAGACAGCGAGATAACGCTACACTGATAACTATTTACTGCTGCCACGCTCATCAATGTTTAATCTACTCTCTTACTGCATTTTCACCTCATTTACGTTGTGTAATAATGTAAGCAAGATTCGCGCCTTACAGCTCTGCAAATTAAATCGTATTCTGCGTGAAGTCATACAACATAGAATGTAAGGGAATACGGTAGAATGAACGGTAGAATAAACGCTTTCTGAGCACATTCGGGTTTCCGAAATATTTAATTGTACATATACTGAAAAAGTTAGATTAAGCATATGTAGACTTGGAAGAGTTTCAAGACATACAATATACGGACGTGAATATTCCTTATCAGCGACTTGTCTTTTTTTTATTATGCAATGTATTGGAGTCCATAGCTGTACGCACAAGGACATATCAGTCTACGATAAGGGGGCAATAAAACTAAATTCCTCAAATATCGTAGTTATGCATTTTCTTTTGGACTTCCCGAGAAAGTGTCGATCAAGGGGGGGTGAGTTTCTGCCGCGGAAGCGCTCTCAGTACTCTTTCTTTTTGTCTCCCTGCTTATCGCCTATCAGCGGCGTGTGTTTGTTACATAGGCGCGGAGTGAAGACGGGATAGATATCACTCTGAGTGGCTCTGTTTCGTGCGCGGCGATTTCTTATCGAAGTCGGATCCAGCTCACAGTTCAGCTAGCTGCACCTTTAGATATAAATCTCTGCTTTAATCTTTTGGGGGCCACCGGACGGTTTTTAACTTAATTTTATCAGAATCGCTTTCTTTCGTAACGTGTGCTGATGGTACAAATATCTCATTTCAAGGCACAACCTAATGAACCGAAGAGACAATGAAGCCAATAAAGGCATAGGAGGGAGTAACTCTTCTTGTCCCTTAACGTCACACCTATAATTTTCCTTTCAATGGCTCGCCGTGTAGTCCTCAATTTTGAGGTGAACCCTTTTAGTGACCCTCCTAGTTTCTGCCCCGTGAAAGAGTGCCGGTAAGATGCAGCTGTTTTAAAATTTTCTCTTAAGGGACAATAGTTAGCTGCCATTTATTATCCGAGAATTCCTGCCGAATACACCCCATCCCATTCTTATCCTCCTTTTTATCTCAGCCTCATCGCTCGGATCAGGGGTCACTACCTGGCCCCAAAGCAGATTTAGTCTCTTATTACTTCCAGTGCCTCACCGCCCATCTCAAACGGCTGTGGTCTGCCAAGGCTATTGAAGAGATTGGTATAGTAGCCTGCATGTTAATTTTCAGACTCGCTTTTCTGCATTTCCTGTCTAGCTCAGTAAAGATGCTTTGGAATTTGTCCTGCAAGTTACTTAGCAAGGTAGTGCCATTAGCAAATGTGAAGTTGCTAAGGTATTAACCCTTGCACGTACCTGTTACAAGTCCAATGTCATGAATACCTCTTGTAAACATGCAGTGAATAACATCGGAGAGGTTGTGTCTCCTTGTCATACGCATTTCCTTATAGATATCTTACTGCTCACTTTATGGAGGACTATGGTGGCTGTGGAGCCAGCAAGTGTGCGTGAGCAGTTGAGATCAAGAAATTTGAGGGAATAAAACAATCGCGGTTAGCACAGGGCCGGGATAATTGGAGATCTATGGGAGGGGCTTTTGCCTTACAGTGGGCGTAGACAGGCTGATGATGATGATGATGACGATGATGATGGTGGTAGAAAGCCAACAGAAGCCAAAGTACTGAGGTGTGCAGGAAAAAACTTTAAGAACTGCAGAAGTCACTACAAAATACTAGTGACTGGCGATAACTATCGCATTGCTTGTGAAGAGATATTTTTTATTGTTTTATTTAGGCATACTGCAGCCCTGTTAAGGGCTATGGCAGGAGTGAGGAATTACACTAATACAGAAGGAAAAAGGCAAAAGTGTAAGCTACCCAGAAACAAGAGTAAACAATAAAAAATGAATCATAGCTCTCAAAAGTCAACAAGAAATATTCAAAGGAAGATCGTCGAATAACACCACGTAGTGAGCTCCAGCGTTCGATAGTGCAAGGAAAGAAAATATATTTTAACGCATCGGTTCGTGACCTAGAGGGCGGAATGTTAAGGTGCTGAAACCTCCTTGATGAGGAATGTTCAGCAAATTTTACGTATGAACTAACGGGGGGGGGGGGGGAGAGTTAGGTGAGGTAGTGATTGAATGCATGAGCTCCAGGTGTTCTAAGTGCGATGGCTGCTAAGAATCGATACGTTCAAATCAGGGAATTTTAATGACGGAGATAAACTGCTGTCGTAACGTCGATAGATGAATCTGATGGCATTATGTGAACCATTTACAGGAGACGAAAATGCAAATTAACATTGGTGGAACACCAGCGTATACATAAGATGTACAGTAACGTACTCCGTAGTTGAGAGCCCGGACCATCCCCAAAGTCGCACTGTTAGGTTATACTTAATTGTCGATCACCTTGAACCAACCGGAGAGTGACAATGGAACGTCATGTTTCGTGGCTGCCAAGAATCCCGTGGTCGAGTTTGTCATTCAGAAATCGTTTGTCAGACTATGTAGGGATGACGTTGTTTCGTTATTTTGTGTTTATTCCAATAAATAGTCTGCATTCGCGTTTCGCGAATGCATACCTAGGACATTATTAAGTCCTTGTCACAACAGCTATATTTCTAATAATGACCCCATAATTACTTGAAATTCGATGATGTACTGTATCATCGAGCCCAGATTATGCTTGATATAAATACTGGAAGGCAAGGACAGCACGTTAATCTTTAGATGCGTCGAGCTGCGTTCAGAAAAATGCTCAGAATACGTAAGCAACCATCCTTAAAAAGTGCACTTACACTGTCTAACAAGCTAGGCATAGCCGGGCATTCATAATTACTTCAACACCTTTTGAAGGAAGGACACACGTTAATATGGTCGACCAAATTCAGCTTTTGAAAACGATAAAAAATGTCTTTGCTGAATTAATCACCGATTCTGCAAGTCTATGAGTTTTCCAGCCCGTCAACCACCGCTTGCCAATCTTCATTAGGGCCCTTCTGAACAGAAGTATTTAGTTTCTATGTTTCACAGATTCGGTAATACAAACTAAAAGAGAAGCTCAAGGGAAGATGGAGGCTTGAATTGATGAATAGATCTCTAAAAATCACCAACGTTTCCGGAATTGATTGATTTGTGGGGTTTTACGTCTCAAAACCAGCTATGATTATGAGAGACGCCGTGGTGGAGGGCTTCAGAAATTTTGACCGCCTGGGGTTCTTTAACGTGCACTGACATTACACACTACACGGGCCCCAACATTTCGCCTCCATCGAAATGCAGCCGCCGCGGCCGGGATTCGATCCCGCGGCCTTCGGATTAACAGCCAAGTGCAACAGCCACTAGACCACCGTGGCGGGGCAACATTTCGAGAAGCGGACTTGTCTTAATCAGGACGGAAACTACCGTTTCGACGAAGACAACTCCATTTGTCCGAACGTTGGCTCCAGCGACATTCCCTGTTCACTGGTTTTAGCGATCTGTTAAAAAAAATTCAGTAAATACGAAGCACTTGAATTTTTATTTCCCAGAGTGCAAAGCAGCTACTTCTGGGTCTGAATGCCACTTTTGGGAAGCAGTTGGTTCTAACATCTACACAAAGATTGCCGAGTAGATTTGAGCCAATGGTCATTGCACAGAAACTGTTTGTGGGCTCTTGCCTAAGTTTTTTGATAAGAATCAAGTTTCGGTACTTAGTACACGTTTACTATAGAAACCATTATACAAAGAAAATTTAGAAAGCAACTTAGTTTCAGTAATAAATGTGCATCTTAATAAATGAACTGAAGACCTCGAACGTCACCCAAATGGAACGGACTTCAGGCATCGAAATGTAGACGTTAAAGTTTCGGCGGAATACTTATGCCTAGATGACACCCGCAGCCTCAGACCATCGTGTGACAAACTACCGCAAGACCTGACACATGCATTACACCTACACTACCTAATCATGACCTCACGGGGAGGCGCCAACAAATTAGATGCCGGAGTTGCTCCCATTCACTCAGGCATTACTGCATATGGTCTCGCCGATGCTGCGTACAAATACCAAAAATCACAGCCGCTGACGGCGTCTTTGAAGATAGTAGCAGGAGACCAAAGACAATGACGTTCTGTTCATGAATGGCCGAGGTGGCTCGGGCAATATGCTCGAGACAACTGCCTTCTTCAAGGCCTACGGACAGGGACCGTTCTTGGGCTGCTTGTTTTCAGGTAAGGTAGGCTGACCGAGCTCCGCCCGCAACTGAAACCGTAGCGCACGCTGGCTGCCAAGCTCGCTTATCGTTCGGGTCCGCAGCGGTAAGGAAACTTCTCGAGCTCTCGCTCGCGTTGGCGATGATTATCCCCTGCCCAAGACTGCTGGCCTCTGCTGCTCCTTCTACCTCGAGCATCGCTCTCTCTTTTTTTGTCGCACCGAAGTCTCAGTGCGATGTTTTTCTCTCGCCGAACCTCTTCGCATCCCCCCCCTCCTGCACGCAGCGTTTCTGCAAGGGCCAGCGACGCGCGATGCTTAGCCAGCGCTGGCTGGGCACTCCCGGGCCGCAACCAATATAAGGGGACCGTGACCCTTCGCCAGGACAGGCCAGTCGGGCTCCAGTCTTCGGCAGGT
Organism: Hyalomma asiaticum; assembly: GCA_013339685.2. NCBI lineage: Eukaryota > Metazoa > Arthropoda > Arachnida > Ixodida > Ixodidae > Hyalomma > Hyalomma asiaticum. The sequence continues at coordinate 43,926,500 of CM023491.1, read as the reverse complement.
CCACGCACGCACCGACTACAGGGGAGTTTGTGCGCAGCCGGACTCACCACCATGAGGGTACTCGCTGCCCTCGGTCTGCTCGTCGCAGCTGTCGGTGAGTGCTGGCTGGGAGATCAGGACTATGAGCGCGGGGACGTCGCCCAGGACTTACCGACGGAACCGGGATTGCCTTTGCCTCGGCTGTGTGCGGACAGTAGCATAGACGGCGCGATGGACCACCAAACTTTCCAAAAGGGATTAAGCCTGCTAGGGTCGCTTTATGTGAAGGCTAGGGTGAAGCGCCTCCTCCAGCGAAATCTAATGTAGAAGCATGTAGTAGAGGCGATAACGTATGGTAGACACGTCGAGAAACTAGACTTTCTTAAATGAAGTGCAGGACGTCAGTAGTAGGAGGAGTCGCGGAGTTGGGCGAACGGTGTCAAGCACCTCGTTCTGCAGTTTATAGGTTACACGCGTGTATGATAATTCGTGCATACTTCGGAAATAGTATCCGCACCTGAGAATATAGGATGCTCACTGGAGCCCGTTAAGCAGAGTAATGCCGAAGAGCAGCGCGCACGCTAAACAGGTTTGAAATATCCTGTGAAAGTACAGTGAAAGGGACTCGGGTAACTGGAGCGATAGGATAACAGTGCGTTGTCTGAAGCAGGCCTTTCAAATGGCTTCTTGAGCTAAGGCATCGTCTAAGAAGTCATGGACAGAGGAGCTAACTCGTTTTTGTTCCCACTGTAGCGTGATGTTTAGGTCGGGCTTGCGAATGAAGATGTATATTTACCTAGAACACAAACACTGCATTCTTTCAATTATATATCTATCAATTAACTTTCAATTGTATCCCCGATTATTGCAAGCATTTACTTCACCAAAATGTCATCATTAATAGTTGTCGCAGCCATGACTATTTCTACAGCGTGAGTTAAGCCATTCACTAGAAAGAAAACATTCCAGTGGCAAGGCTGAAGCAAATAACTTGAATACGCTAAATCATAAGCGATAGACGCTCACAGAGAGAAGATAAAGACGTTAGTATGTCAGCGCCTATGAACTTCTGCGCGAACTTAGCTGCGCCGACAATTCTTCATATCGTGCTGACGGATATATGAAACACCTTATTTGACAAATATATTTCCCTCATCGGAAATGGAGAGGAGACAACTGTTGAGCACGTACATTTTGCAGATATTTTAGTTCATTGGGCAAGAGAAAAAAAGTATAGCACTGGAACAAATTCTCGCTTGCGTACACGTATATATACAGCTGTCGCTTTTTCAGTGATCAAAACGCATTTATCCTAGATGAGTGTTGTCACCAAAATTTCATAGGTTCACTGCAGAGAAATGATGAATCGGCGATTACTGTGCAAAAATTTAGGCATAATAGATCCCTTATTGACTGGGCAGCAAGCACGGAGCAGCCAATGTCTGGGTGATAGATTTGTCTAGACAGGGTGATGTAACGTGAAAAACAGACATCCAGGGGTCTGTCGAAGTATAACAATAAAGAACAAATGCTGTGAAGTCGATGGACAATTACATCAAATTTGTATCTACAAACATGACGGAGTCAACTAATAAGAAATCAGGGGAAGCAGAGGGCACTTAGAAAAGAGACGCGTTTACCCACTGAAACTTATAAGGATGACAGTGACGTCAGAATATGGCCGATCAGCATGCCGCATGTTTCTAGCTTTTCGTACCGCCGTGCAATAAGGCTGCTTTTGAACGACAGAGATGTTTCAGGTAGCTTGAAAGAGCACACGTTGGACGATGCAAAAAACGTGCGCCATGAATTTATGTGACTAAGGCTCGATGACTGGTTTTGTTTTTTACTTGTGTGAGCGCAAGATTTCATGGTGGAGGTGAATACAGAATGCGCGGTACAATGAATGGCATTCGGAAGGAGGGTCATATGGAAGTACTGCAGAGAGGGACAACAAATATAAGGGTTCTGACAAATACGCACGTTTCTTCCTCGAAAAAAAAATGTGAATGAGACAGCAAAATAAACGTAAGATACAAGCGGCGTCCTGTTTGAAAAGTGGGATTTAGCATTGCTCATAGGTGAATCATTATTCTGCGGATAATGCTACATTGCTAATAACGTCCTGCGTGCATTTTTTTTTTTTGCAGCTGCCTTGGAGGTCCCCTACTCCGTGCCCAAGCTCGGTGAGTATCTCCGCTTTGTGTTCACATCGCGATACATGAAAGTAGAGAGAAATTCCCGTGATGCAGCTAATAAATTTGAAGCAATACTATCAATGCGGTAGATCTGATTTTAAAACTGAATTGAAATATCAGGGGCCTTGGACGAAGGCTCCTGCTCAGGGAGCCAAGTTGATAGTAGAAGCTAACCGAAGATCCTGGTTGAGAGCATTCATTGCAAATGAGACATTCGAAGAAATGAGAGGCAAGAAGCAATACTCAGAAGGAGGTCTGTCGTGACTCGCTCAACTGAAAACTGACACGTGATACGAGCATACACTGCTTCGTCGTATTGCGTCATTCTTTGCCGACAAGCTAAAGTCAACTACTAGAGGTATAAATCTTTATAAGGAATAAATGAGAATTCTAACTGTTCGACCCTTTGTCCTGATCGAAATAAGGGCTTCCTCTGGAAACAGTACGCGCGTGTGTACATACAAAAGCAACGGTACGCTTTTGGAGCCTTATCATTAACTTATTTCAGTGAGCGTTTCTCTACCAGCACCAAAGTCTGTCCGCGTTTCCTCGTACCGCGCAGCATTAACGCAAGCTATAGCGAGCCAATCTTATAAGGACAATTCACTTCAACAATTAAGCGCGACAAGTGATCAGACACGTATAATCTTCACGCAAGTATACAAACACATTTCCTTGAGAAATGTCGCCAGTTAAGCAAGAACTTGCGCTCTTTTCGTCGTCGTAGTGTTCGAGCCCAGGCAGGAGTACGTGTACAAGTACCGTACGGTCGTCGCCCTGAGTGTGCCGCAAAAGGCGACGCACGCTACTGGCGAGGAAGTCTATGGATACCTGAAGGTCGTCGTCACCGCTGCTGACCCCGTCGCCAAGACGGCCAGGCTGTTCGTGCAGGTGAGCGGACAAGCCTGAACCCTGGCAGGCCCTAAACGAAACCAAAGGAAGTGTACGCATTCAGAGCTTGTACTATTTCTTCCGAAGTCTTCATCATTGCGTATCGGCATCAATTAGCTTCTAAGATTGACCTAATCCGTGGATTTCAGGCGTGAATGTCCGGTCAAACATGAAAAAAAAAACGATCGTGGGTAATGATGTCCTTCATCTGGAGGTGTACACTTCGAAAAAGCAGGAACGTGATACGCAGGAAAGATTTCTGAATAACAACTAGGGGACAAAGGCGCGCAAATTCATCTCTGCGGGCTAGAGTCGTTCCAATATATCCGTTTGTGCAGTGTTCCCCGAAAGACACTGCTGTTTAAGCCCCTCATGCAGTCTCCTTTTCCCATCGCAAAATGTAGCTGCCGAAATCAGATGTAAATGAATGGTTCTGCCGCCGGAAAAGGAAAAGCACTTTGGTAGTATATGTCCATCAAGTTGTTAGGAGATTTGGAAGAGTAAAGGATGGTAAAAATCCTTGGTATATACTAAATTGAAGGATATTCTGGGAATTGAAACAACCTCTTTATGATATAAATGAAATCTTTGCATGGAGCTGAAAGGAGGCTGTACACTGACGTTACTCGAAAAGGAGTAGCTCAGAAGAATCCCAATATGCTTCTATTAAAGAAGTCGGGGTGATATGTCAGAACGGAACCAACAGGGAAATTGAAGAAGTCTAGAGAAACCTCAAGAAAGTAAAGCAAGAAGATAACAAAGTTGTGATTCCGTTGGAATTTAGACTGAGTTAGCCATACTTGGGAATTATACATTGAAGAGCGTGGCACATGAGAACAGCCCAGCTGCTCCAGGCGCCGACATTTTTAGACAAGCCAAATCAGAACATTCGAATGTTCAAAACAAACATTTTGGGCAAATGTTGCAACGCTCCAACACGACGTGATTATGTAAAAGCCGTGGATGTAATGTACGCGACGTTGCCACATATGCTACGCTCATTTGAAGCGTGGGCAGTGATGAACTGCCTTTCTGACTGCTCCGGCTCGTTCGCATGCAGCTCCTGAACGTCACCACCTCGGTGTTCGACAAGGAAGTGCACGACCACACTGCACCAGTGCCGGGCCTGTACCACACTCCCCTGGAGCAGTACCTGCACCACCTGGCTAAGCCTGTCGTCTTCACGGTTGAGCAGCTCAAGGTGAGCGAATATTTGCTCTTCTTCTAGCTGATTATGCAAAACAGCGTGCTAAGAATTATAACAGCTACTGAAGATGTTATATCGGCTAACTCTTACACGAAACCTCCACGTGAGAAAAACCCTCGATTGCAGGCGGCCTATGCCAGCACTGTTTTGCTCAGCTATTCAGTCAGTCGTGCATGCAGGCGAGCATATTTGAGTGCAGCAGTCAATGTGCATGCAGGCGCTATAATTGCCGCCCAAAAACAAAATCGACCAAAAATAATGTGGGACAGCCCACTCCACCGGAGGGTATAGCGGGCATCAATGGGTGTATGGATATAATAAACACTATTGAAGTCCTAAAGATCGTTATTCAACGCTAAGGGGGTCACTCCCACGTAGGGACCAACAGGTCAAGCCTCTCGACCGCATCTCGGACCTCATGCCAATCAAAAATAAAAATGAGGGGAAATATTCCAAGTATAGTTATGTGGCAAAACTGATAAAAGGAACTACGGAGGGTAAACTAACTGTGCTGTGGCGCGCCGATTTTCCGGATGTGGCGTACTAATGGTTTGAGAAAGTGACGTGTCGGCGGTTCTTGAGACGTGTCCACTTTTGAGCAGAGGAAGCAGCCTCCTGGTAGTATGTTTTAGAGTAGAGTGGGTGATATCGAAGCGCGGTTGATTTAATTTTAGGCACAATTAACGTTCTTGTAGAGAGAGCTTTTGCATGTGGATTGGTCGCAGTCTACTGGATGGCGTAAAGGTCGTTTCAAAGTGGCATTTCTTAATTTTACCTGTTGAATTTCATGGATTATACAAAATGAAGGGCCAAAAAATCTAGGAAGTGACAACCCGAAATGCCCCCGCAGGTCGTCACTCTTGAGGCTCCCGAGGACCTGCCCGAGCCCGTGGTGAACCTGTACCGTGGAGTCGCGTCCGTGCTCACCTTCAGCGAGCCGCTCACCCACGCTGTTCCCTTCAGCAAGGTGACGCCCGTGAGCCCTGACGACGAGGTTGTGGTGTACAAGGTGTTCGAGGTGAGTCACGTGCGTCCCCTGACCTGCCAGGATTGGTCGGCTTGCACAAAGAGTGTGCCTACATGAAGAGAGCTCGTGCAAGCGCTAATGACCATCAGCCTACCAGCGGAGTACATCGCTTAACGTAGCATCTACTAGCCAGATAGAGGGCAGTTCTTCATATGAAAGTGTTACTTCATGTGGGTTATAACTCCAGAAGTTTCTCAATGGCGAGCCTCTTAGAGCGTTAACTTCTAGGTCTACCTTCTAGAGCCATAAATTCGGAAGCATTTTACGATGTAGCCATGCAATATTTTATGCCAGTCATAGATCATAAAGGCTGCACTTGCTAATGAGAGCCACTGATTAATTTTTACCGCGACTAGCTTGTTAAAGCAACCACACAAAAATGAAATACGCACACCGAAATGAGAAAATGCAGCCTACTAGAAAGTTCTCTGAGTGTCCACTTCATTTCGTTCCGCAGCAAGACCTTGTGGGCAACTGTGAGACCACCTACCACGTCCTTTCCGACGTGCACGACCTGACCGTGCTGAACCTGACCAAGACCAAGAACTACCACAAGTGCCTGGGCCACACGGCTGTGTTCCACCACGCCGACTACGATCACCAGGGATGCCCGCAGACCTGCCAGGTCCACAAGCCCGTCACCGTCTTCGAAGGCGTCGAGCCTGAGTTCACCAAGTACGACGACCTCTACGGAGCCGGATGCCTCAAGGAGAACTTCCAGGTCAGTTTTCAGCGAAGGCGTAGCAAGCGGTGGTGACAAATTGCGATGCCAAGTGAAGCGCGGCAGAGCAATAGCTATTGCTTAGGGAACGCAAATGCGAAAGCGAAGAACTGTGACAGTGGAGGCGGGGCCTAAGAGTTCGAACTCGGAGACCATGGTTCTCGAACGAATTTTATTCGGCACGGGCTGCAAAAGTTAATATTTATCCACGTGAAGCTCACACCCGCTACCCAATGCGGCTATGAGTCTTACATGGTTTTTGCCCGGTTTTCCGCTTCGTCACGATCATTAGTATACCTAATTTAATGGCTGTCATGATCCCCATTTATTGTTTTACATTTGTGATACACTTACCTGTTGATATATAATGCTGCGGCGATATTAAATACGTTGTGCAGTCAGAGATATTTGTACACAATTTTCATGACATTTGGAACTATTTTTTCAAGATCATCTCAAATGGAGAGATATAAGACTTTCGTTAATAATTCATTCTCGGCTGGTGTCTAGGCTAGCTGTGGGGGCTCATAGGTCACTCTAGGTGCACTGTAAGAAAACGCTTGCATTCTCTAGGGCCTTCATTCTCCCCGTAGAAAAAGTTCGTCTGCATAGGATATTACTGTCTTCTTTAATTCTGCTACTTTAGAAATTTGTGTTCATAAATGGTGTGTGCTTTTCAATGAGTCGCAGCGTTCTTGATGAATAAAGCAATGTGCGCGCCACGCTAATTGGAGCAAGCGCAATGAATATGCATAAAGAGTGTTGTTTGTGGTAGAAACACCTAGAAAAGGTGATTTTCTTCCATTATAGGCTCTAGTAGAGATAGCACTGAACTTCTTTTAAATCAGCCTGCGGTTACCCACCACTTCAGTCTACACTTCAGATGGTGTCTAGTGCGCAGAAAGTCCCCCTCATTTGACTAAGGGCTCACTTTTATGATCAATAAGGACAACACAGGTGTAACATTTGGGAGAGACCATGGTAACCCACGCTTAACTGCCTTATTGAGAAAACTATGGTTTCCGTAACCTTTGGTAAAAAGAAGGAAAAAGTATGGCACAGGGGTTGGTTGCATGTTTAGCTTCCGTTGCACAATACAAGTAGAAGCCGAACTGCCTTTTCAGGAACACGTCACCAGAGCACACTGAACATCCCATCTTACCGGGAAACGGCATTTGATGCATCGAAATATACAGAGCTCTACCGCTTCGTGAAACATTCAAGGGTGTTAATTGGAAGCGATTTGTGCTATAACGCTCGCATGCTCATACCTAGCGCACAGCAATCGATTTCTTTGCATTGATGCTTTCCTTGTCATGAATTAATAAGTAGATATCGGAATGCCAAGAGGAGAAAGTTTGGTGCAAAGTTCTGTGAAAGAAATGTACGAATTGTTTCTGACGGCATCAATTGTGTCAAAATCGTGCAGAAGTTGCACAAAAAGAGCTTGATATATACCGTCCAGGTTGTTCACGGTTTTGAACACACGATGAACGAGTTCTAAGCACATTGTCAGCGCTTCACCTACGACACCAACATACATACGCGACGTGCTCTGCCATTCTTGTGTCCCGCAGAAGAACGACCTTGGCGACAGTTTCCTGACCGTCAAGTACAACGTCAGCGTTCAGGGAGAGTACGGCCTCCTGGAGTACGTCAAGGCTGTCGACAAGAAGGTGCTCGTCTCCGGAAAGCAGCAGCTTGTGGCCACCTCCGTGTGAGTGCAATCGAAACTTGGAAACAATGATATTTCATTCTGTGTCTAAATTAACTTGCGTTGTTAGATATTCACTTCTGCGAGTTACACAGCTTGAACTAGCAGTTTCTTAAATGGACTGTCTGCCGTCCTTCGTCAATTTCCTGTTTTCTTTTGCCGCAGCAGAAAGCATACCATTCCAAGCGTACAATCTTGGAGTAGTATCGCAGGAAAGTCAGTAGAAATACTTAAAAATAATTTTTGGATATCCATGTGTAGGGACGCCGGCAGCGCCGATTACTGGGTTTTCATAACATTAATTTAAAAATGCAAATTACACACCATCGGGGAGGAATCCAATCAGGCGAGTGCGAAGTACAGTTGTGAGTAAGAAATCTTTTTTGCTTTCAAGCATGATAGGTGAATATGCGCGGGTGTTTCTTGGTTTTTCCCTGCACTTGGGGTTTGACCCGTATCAAGGATGGAGTCACCGGTCATTTTTTTCTAGAAGTTTCAGCGCCAAGTTAAATATACTGAATTTTTTTTGCGGGGTACAAGCATATTGATTTCTATCACTGCTAAGAAAGAATTTTTCTCATTTTGTACACTACCGAAAATTTTTTTGCCCAGCGCTAGAGAGTCCCTTAAGCACATAACTTGACCTGCCGGCGGTCCCGTGAAAGAAAACTGCGGAAAGTGCTCGAGGTCACAAAATATGTGGAGAATGGTATTCGCACATAATATAGAATGTTATATTAAAGTTGTTGTGGAAACAAATTAGGGGTCCGCAAATGAGGGGGTCTGCAATGAAGCGAGAATATAAGCATGTTCTTTCTTTTTATTTTCGCTCCAATCAACTTTGTTACTTATTTTGCTCAATACATTTAGTTTCATTAAGCAGAAAGCTCCACACGCACATTTCGTTGATGTAAAGAGGGTGACGCATTCTTGAAGTAGAACCAGAACTGTCAGACATCGAAAGAACCTGTTGAATGAGTTAATCTTTGATTGGTATGTTGCGGTGATTTTTTGTGTACAATTTCTCCCTTGGGCAACGCTTGTCCCTCCATTCCTTATTGTAAATGAGATTATGACACGACAAAGGTGTCAGTTAACACCATGCCTAACCTTTTTTTTTTCGGGCGAGCAAGTCTTTCTCAAAATAGGTCAGCTTGAGCATTTGTCTCACTTTGTGGAACTCAACGGCACCGCCCAAGAAAGCATCCTGAACATGAGTTTTCTCCGATCTCATCACACGCAAACAGAATGGACCTCGAGCTGCTCGTCAAGCTTCCCGCCGTCCGAGTCGATGTGGAGAGCACGGTTCCCGTCAAGACCTACAGTAACCTGTCCTACGCCTACCCCGAGCAGGATTACGTCGTGCACGGACCCGCACTCGAGCTGGAGCACCTCAGCCTGTTTGGCCCGATCGACCGCAAGGAGGCCCTGGTGGCCGCTCGTGCCCTGGTCTCCAGGCTGGCCGAACTGGTCGCTCTCGACGACCTCGAGGTCAAGGACGACTACGCCGATCTGGTCGTGCAGCTGCTGACCGTGGTCAACGCCCTGCCCCAAGAAGACCTCGAGCTCCTCCTGAGCACCGTCACTCCCCTGGAGAAGGTGTACGAAGTCAGCGAGAAGGCTTACCTCGAGAGGTGAGTAGGTGCCTTTTTACCAGGGGAGTAGCACCTACCCATGATAATTCATATTCGGTACTGTGATGGAGTCATATCTGTGACGGAAATGAACGTGGCTTCTTCAGTAGGGAACATACAGCCAGAAGTGTTTTGTTTTAAATGGTAATTGCTCCATATTTCCCTCTTCTGCCGGAGTGACAGCCTGCTGTACACCGAGATTAACTAACTATGCCATCTAATCAATTCTGCTTCATAAAGATTAGAGGGTTACGTTATGAGAGTCAATATTGTTGCGCACCACGAGACGGGGACAGAGGCCATGGCAAAAACATGGAAGAATAAGACATGTAGTAATATGCAGCTCAGTATAACGCTGCTCTGATTCGACCCCTCTCGTTCTACATCTGCTGCTATTTTTGGGCATTAGCGGCCAGCTGAGCCATAACAAAGCTTTTCTGCAACCTTAATTATTGCCCACGGAAATCTATCTGGAAATCCACATTCACGAAGTGAATGTGAATTTCCAGATAGTGAAGATGCTCAAATTTTGCCGGCACGGTTGAGAGATTTGTGCAGTCTCCGCTTCTGGAGAATCTGAATGCCGCAGTGCCTTTGGCACCTGGCCCAACCGTCAGTCTTGCGCAAATTCATGCATGAACGGAATATAAAATAAATGAAATTAGCATCAAAAGAGGGGAGACAATAGCGGACCTCTTGTTTTAACAGCCACTGTAGACAGCGATTCAGAAGTTAGTGGAATCAGCCGGTCCTTCTGCTAACTCGCTCTTCCGTTTGCAGGAAGCTCCTTCTGGACGCTCTCAGCCTTGGTGGCACCGATGCCTCTGCCAAGACCGTTCTCAAGCTGGTCAAGGAGGAAAAGCTGACCCTCGTGGAAGCCGTGCACGTCCTTAGTGCTCTCCAGACCTCCCTGGTCAAGCCATCTACCGAAGTCTTGGATGAACTTCTCGTGAGTGAACTTACCATCTTGAATTTGAAGCGCCTCAATTCTACGCAATGCATATACCGTAGGCTATCTTTCGATTACTGAGAGATGATGTTGACTGAATTCCTGAAGTAACCTAGAGATGTTTTTTCCTTTCGAAGAGCGAAAACACGAAGATGTCAGAGTGGGCTGACATTTATATTGCCTGATAATTATTAAGGTTATAATCCACAGGTTGCAGGAGACAGTGAATTAAATTGTGTGAGAAACGCGTATTTCTGCACGGCAAGGGCAGTCTGTAGCTCTGAATAATGTATTCCACCTAAAAACAGTGCATTCGCCAGATAGCTCGCAAGTTCAAAAGAAGTGAACTATCTAACACCACCGAAAAAAAGCAAGGCTTTGGATAATTGGATACGTTCGTACGTGAGCTAGATTGGGCGCCACCGTACCTCTGGATCTTGGAGGTAAGCAAGAAAATAAAGACACACACCGTATCACTTGAAAATCATGGGTTACTAATAAATTGCCACTTACGATGGGCCAAAGATTAACGATTCCATTATAGGTGGGTACGATATCCGCGTGTTCAGCGCGTACTACAGGTAAACGGATAACCTAATTAATTTCGAAAGAGCGTTCTTTAATTATATGACAGATGCATTTGTGCTACATTACCGCGTACGTGAACGTTTATCTGAAGTCTGATAGCTTCCTTTTGCCACATCGATATGTAGAGGGAAGAGCAACCATTTGAGGGGCACGTTATCAGAGCTCATCTTCACTGAACAATTCAGTGCCCTCAACAGTCGCGAACTTCAGAACTAGGTGCTTTCGCGGTGCACAGAGAAAAAAAAAGGGTCGCATATCTACGTGCTTCGCTGCAAATGTCGTCGAAAGATGATAGTCTTCTGCCGGCCGTACTACACTGCGTGAGATATGGACGCCATCTGGCAGCGCCGTCGGGATACATGAGCTTGTACCGAATCCCCGGGCAAGTGCCAGGTGGCAGCACCAAATCGTCGGCAGAGGCCTTTTTCGTGCATAGCGTTCGCATTTTTAGCGAAGCCTAAGAGACACTAGGGTCTTTAGAATTACATATCTATGCATTTTCGAGCAAAGGAACACACCACCTAATACTTACGTATTGATGTTGCGCCTCAAATATGCGTAATATTTGCTTTTTGATCGACAGTGTTCACATGTATGAACGCAGCTACCAGTTCAAGATGGCTGGGCGTTAGGCAAATGCTTAAACTTTGGCCGGGTAGCTGGATCGTGCTGACAGACTGGCAAACAGAAAGACAGCAAAATTTCTGTGTTCAAGTATCCCAAGAAAGACTATCGTCTTTAAAAAGTCAGTAAGCCCGTAATGCCTTACGAGGCACATCGCACGTAGCGAAGATGATGAGTGCACCATCTTTACCGCGGCTAAGTTTTGACGTTCTTTCATACTCACACGGGCACGGTCGCACCTGCTTTTTTTTACAGGACCTCTGTGTTGGTGGCAAACTCGTCGAGAAGCGCCTGCTCTACTCGACCTCCTGCCTGGCGCTCGCGAAGGCCGTCAGGAAGCACTGCACCCACCATGACGTCAGCCTGCCGACCACCGTTCACGTCCCCATGAAGGCCATGATGAAGAACGTGATGAAGGTCCGCTCCAAGCACGTCTACCCCACCGAGGAGGTCTACGATGACGTCACCACCGAGCCCGAGGAGCTGCCCCAGTACGAGACCACCGTGTCCTGCACCCTGCACGACTACGAGAAGTACGTCAAGGTAAGCATGTGTCGTCGTCCTCAAGCCACGGTCGAAGTGAATTGACTTATTAGGCTTTATGTCCCGAAACCCCGATGCGATTATGAGATGGCGTAGTAGAGAGGTCCGGAATTTTCGACCACTTTCGACCTTTAACGTGCGTTGACATCGCATAGTACGCGGGACTCAAGATTTCGCTTCCATCGAAATGCAGTCGCCGGGGCCGGGATAGGATCGGCAGCCGAGGCACATAACTACTAGACGATCGTAGCGGGGCTACGGTCAAAATGAAGTCACGCGAAATGCTCCTTAAGGTAGCTATTGAACCAGCGGTTGGCTAGAAGAAGCTCTGTGGCTTATGCCGGGCTACGTCAACCTTGAATAAAGAATGTACAACACTGTACAGATGGGCTTTTCTTGTTACAAGAGCAGCTCAGCCTTACCTAACTGTGTCTTGTTAGCGTATTCGTTTGTTTTGGTGAAGAATTTGCGTCTAGGTGACCGTGACTTTTGCAAACTTGATCGATTAGATTCCAGATTGGTTGAATTACAAGATAGAAGCGTTTGTTCTGTCACATTTCACGTAGACAAACCGTACGCCTAATATCATGAGATATAATCAAATGATCACAGTGGGCATTGTCGAAACGGGATATGCATTCGCTGAGAGGTCTCGCGCTCTAATCGCTCATAAGAGACACTTTCAGTTGTCGGTCGTTCAGTCCATGAGCCCTGCACCACCGCCCTGGCCCTCACGATGCACTTTCGCACTTCTGCGTTTCGTATTTCCGCAGGCTGTTGCCGACAAGCTCGAGCAGTCCAAGGAGTTCCACGAGGTGACCGTCCTGCTGCACACACTGGGCAAGCTGGAGCACCCGCTCGCTCTGAAGACCCTCGTACCGTTCGTGCTCGGCAAGCACCCGCTCTGCAAGCTGACCCTGGGCTCTGAGGACGAGTCCGAGGCCTGCCAGTACCTGCGTCTGGTCACCCTCCACTCTCTCAAGCACAGCGCCGTCACCCAGGCCGCCCTTGTGAGTCCCTTGGCTACTCTTTACTAGCGACGCGCATAATCCGCGAGAAATGAGAAGCGAGGACAAAACATATTACCCCGGTCCCCGTTATGTTAGGCAATGGCAATACCACATACGTGCAATGGGCGCAATGCCTTGGACAAACTAAGCCATTTTTTTTGGCATTTTTTAAACAGCTTAGCGGTGTACGGCTACATTCTGCTGGATCTGGTCCGCGGACAAAACGACGCTTAGAACACTTTTACAGTGGTGGGTCGATTGTGGGTCCAATGCAGGGAGAGGAGCAGGTGCTCGTACGCAAAATAAACGTGATTTAAGTGAACCAAGTGAGAATTATAGTGACTCAAACGGGCATTGCGTAGTCGGACTTAAATTGCCTTGATGATATTAAAATGTGAATTAAGATAACGAAATGTTGACCAGTGACATTCAAACGTTCTAAGTGAAAGAAGGTAGAGTGCATTTATTTAAGCTGTATATAGCTACGTTCTGATCAAAAGTGTGTCCGTCCATCGAGTCGCGCGGACAGAGGACCTTACAGCGGTGGGGTGATCCCTCCGCCACAGTTTCGCTGGTTATCATCATTCACGAAGTGGAAAAACATCGAATTTTTTGCCCTAAAGCGTTCCCCCATTGTGTTCAGACGAGGAGTTGACGCATGCAGGAACTGTCAGTAATGATTCGGAAATAGTGAGCAAACATGCCTTTACATATGTTGGGCCATTAGCCCGTTATACCAACGTATGGAGGTGCAAAAACAAAACCCACGGACCGTTGCTCTTAGTGTGCTTAAGGATCTGTTTATTTTTCGCCCTTTTTGGGTTTCTGTCATTTGTCACTTACTGAAGCTGTCATTTGCGGTGCATACGAACTAGTCTAACGTGCTGATAGAAGTGGCCTTCGTTGAAAGAGAACATGAATAATAGACACATCAGAGCCTGCGTTGGCACTTCATCTTATTCCTGTTGGCTTCAGCAAACGGCCTCATAGAAAACGGTTCAGTTGATCCTAACACGAGAATCCGCATGCTTCCTTCTACAGTCTAAGCTCAGCACATCGCTGTCTCTCGCTTAAGGTTAAAAAACCGTCTGTATTATTGTCCTTTCAAGGAATGCGATCCTTGTATAGGTGAACATCTCTGGACACAGTTGCACATGAAATGAACTGAAAACTTTTTCGACTATATTTATAGCCGTGAAAAGTGTCTCCCTTTTGGTCGCAGATATCACACTGGTACCAAAGTAAGGAGAAAATGTTTTTTATAAGACACCGTCAAACATCACCAGTATAACCAATGGTGAACGTGCGGATAGTCGTTGTATCGCGCAGTGAGAACTCTATCCTCTGATTCAAAACGCTGCTTATGGCACGCGATATATTTGCCCTGCTTAAACCACTGACTCGAAGCAATATTTGCGCTTGTCATATATGTTGCGGGAAACGCAAAAAAACAGACACAGAGAGAGAAAGCCATAGTAGAGAGAAAAAGACTATATTTTAGCCAGTCTTCCAGGGAGCGTGACTAAGCGATTTCGTTTACAATGCGTTCGCACGAGAACCTGAAGATGCCGGCGAATGATTGCAAGCGCGCAACGTTCCCGGCGCTTACAGGACTTGCCTGAAACCGCACGCTGACTTGAAACTGTTGCTTCTCCGCACAGGTCCAGCCCGTGCTCCAGACCGTCTACTTCGACAAGGACGAGGACTACGAGCTCCGTTCCGTGGCTCTGTCGCTACTGCTGCTCACTCAGCCCACCGAGCCCGTGCTGGCCCGCGTCGTTCTGGAACTTCCCCGCGAAAAGAGCCTGCAGGTGGCCTCCTACACCTACCACGCCCTACTGGCCTTCTCCAACCACACCCTGCCGTGCTACAAGGCCACGTGAGTACAGTCAGACAGACTAAGCGAGCAATAACCGAGTTTGCCGGGAGTGCAAATGGGGATGTGTTAATAGTAATCATCAGATGGCATGAAAACGAAAGACCAGGGGACCAGGAAGACCTAAAGCTTCTGTCTCAGTTTTTTGCTACATGGCTATATATCAGCCATGCCGGCACCGCTTTACTACACATACAAACTGAGAAATAGTAAACAGTAGCGTTTGCACTGCCCACCTAGATGGAACATTCAATATTGGCAAAATGTATGGTGTCAAACAAAACTGAGCACAAGCTAGTCTAGTCTACGTGTACGTCAGAGGAATTTTATTTTGCAGCTTGGACAGCGGTAGTCGGTACAGGGTCTTGAAAACTAGTTACGCATGTACCAGCTTGTACAGGGCATGCCACGCAACAACTTCGTGTTCAGGGGGCCGTGTCAAACCCTGTGAGACGTTATTGCACAGTTGCCACAGACATAAGCTTGCTTTTCAGGCTAGACATAGTTTTACCACTGCAGAATCACCGTACATTAAACAGCTTCATTTGCTACCTCACTTGCCTGCAGATTTAGCTGTGCGGGCTTGGTGCGCTTTTAAAGAACAACTGCAGTTAGTGAACGGTGCAAGCTGGATTCGGAGTGTGGCTTTTATCTGACGTGTGGTGCTATTCGCAGTGCGCACCGTCTCAAGAGGCTGCTGCCCGCTCTTACTCACCACAAGTATGGCTTCCAGTACTCTTCCTTCCACTACGTCACCGACTACAGCGGTACGTTTTTTTCCTAAAAAGATAAGTACGTTCCAAAATCAGCGATTAAGGCGGGCGTAGTGTTTATCAATAGCTTTTAAAAGTGTGTCTTATTCCACGAACGACAGAACTCACGCTTATTTCCTTGCGAGAAACCTTATACAAGGATTTGACGGCAGTTACATTTCATGCAGGGATACCTCTGCACTCCGTTCAAGATACTGAAAGTAATGAATGTATATAAGCGAGACGTTAGGTGGGTAGGCTTTTCTTGTTTGCTGACCTGTCTGTTTAATTTTCACACTTAAGCTATTGAGTCCCGACGCTGTATTATAAGAAGGGGTAGCCATAGAACGAAATAAACAAAAAACGTAGAGCGAACGTCAACTGGCCGTTCCCTGCAGCGTAAGAACTTTTCTAAAACGCTTGCTGTTCTTGTACCGGCTGCCTATTGCAAGAAAACATATATACTCAGTTTGATTCGAGCAAATGCGGTGTCTACCGGACTTAGTTAATGCTTTACTTAGACGTAGATTTGATCTGTCCCGTAGTGTTCCGAATGTTCGCAACTGTTCTCCCCCGACTTTCCTCAGTGATTGATGGTTTGAAAAAAAAGGCGGGTTTGAAATGAAGACAAGAAGACATAAGACAAAGTACGGACGTACACAGAATGGCACATAAAATACATAATCCTTTTCTTCAAGAGAGCGAACGACTGATGATATCCTCTTGTTGGTCCTGCCGTGCAGAGACATACTTTGTGCGCTCTTTCCACGTGATTGCGTGTTCTAGATGTTCGCTTGGTACCCCACTGCCTAGATAATTTATTTGGCATCCTACGGAATGAACGCTGAAGAGGGAGAGAGAGAGAGAGAGAAATAAGGAAGGGAAGGCAGGGATGTTAACCAGTCAGGAGTCCCGTTTGCTACCCTAAACTGGGGGATGGAAAAAGGGGAAGAAAAATAAAGAGAGGGAGAGAGGGGGAATGCCTACAGGGCAGCCCTATATAATATAATAGGTGCTCGTTAAGGCCAATCAACGCTGAAAATGCTCAATATTTGCAGGGACTCTGGCCCGTTTCAACTCCATCAATTCACGTGTTTTGCACAGGTCTTGATAGGTAGCGCATTGTAGCACCTGCAATTTGTTAAAATGGCCGAATCGAACACGTCACTCTTTTTGTTGACTTTTGCAGTTGAAACTGGTGTTGGCCTCCAAGCCTACCTCGGAGTCGTCAAGGGCAACACTTCCCTCGTGCCCCGTAGCCTCTTCTACGGTCTCGAATTCACCAAGGGTCCCTACACTTCCCCTCTCTTGGACGTACGTGTGCAAATCATCTCGTTAGAACTACGAGTTGTATTGCATGCGATATCTCAGGACGATGGGTGTTCAACTGGATATATCATAATCACATCGCGTAACTGAGACGGCATTTTCAGTACCCTCGTGTCCATAAGAAAACCGGGTCTCATTTAGTGGCCATTCGTCTTCGACTGTCAGCCTATCAGGAGCTCGCTCAATGTAATCGCTACTAAAATGAATTGAAGCGTCTTACACCGAAACCTTAAAACCGGTTCTAAAAGGCTTATTGTGTGTGTAGAGAAAGAGAGACAGACAGAGAGAGAGGTAGAGCAAGATAGACAGACAGATAGATAGATAGATAGATAGATAGATAGATAGATAGATAGATAGATAGATAGATAGATAGATAGATAGATAGATAGAGAAGTTTATTGATTTGCTGCAGACTGCTGAGCTTGATTGCGGAGTTGCTGGGTCATTTTATGTTAAGTTCGTCATTACTATCAACACTCCTGTCGCTCACTTGCGCGTCTAGGTTGTTATCCTCGATTATACATGGTTCAAATTACGCCCTCTTCTGGCAAATCGCGCCTCCTGTAAAGTAGTAGCTCACTTGTTTTCTCGTGCTAGCACATAACGTGTACACTGCTGCGAAGGCGTCGACGATTAACAATGCGACATCGAAAAGTCAACTATAGAGCGGCCGTCTATGCCTACGCGCTTACCTCTTCGAATATGTCCATTCAGTTAGAGAGCATTCATTTAACGCGTAGAAGCACACTTCACGCCGCCATAACACTTGTTCCTTCTGGCGCATTCGACAGGTCATGGTCGTCAGCAAGGGTCTCCAGAATGTGCACAAGCTCCTGCTGGGCTCAGACGGTCCCGCGTCCCTGCTTTCTACCGCCTTCGAGAGGGTTCGCCGCGGTCTCCGCTTGAACCGCTACAACGTCACCGACACCTACTCGCCCCTGACTGTGCTCCTCGACGTTCTCGACCAACACGTAAGTGATGGTCGAACGTGCTCAGAATGGCAACACAACGATCTGGGAAAACGATGTTGTCAGGCGGCCTGAGAAGTTCCAGAATTCTCAGTGCTAGAAACAGAGAACGAGTTCGTAGTCGAATCGAAGCGCCTCGTATTGGGCCTCGTACCATCATGCGTACTAAGCGCAGCGTTGCATTAGACAGACCAAGATTATCCGACCAATAAGAATGAAATGGAATGAACAATGAATCCTAACACAGTATCATAGGCAACGTAAACAAGATGGATAAAATGAATAATAGATGAATAAAAGCTGGTAATGGCGCACCATCCTGCCTTCTTCACGGCGTTTCTTGAGGAAGCGGAACACCAAAGTGAAGTAAGTTATCAGGCTCTATATGCAGAGAATCAGCTAATTTATGGCGTGCAGCAATCGCCGATACTAAACAAGTAGTGGAAGTAGAACGTTTGAAAGCCGGTGGCAGAAGTTAACAGAATTTGATGACATCCATCAACTGACACAACGTACAACCTGCAGCATGAACCTCACAACGTAAAAAAGTGGGTTAGTCTGGAAAAGTTGTTTCGAAGCATTGTTCGTCTCTGTGTTCGGTTGTACTCATACCACAGACGTGAGACGCGTTACCGCCGAGACAATAAATTATAGGCGCTAACGTTGATGGACGTCCGATGAGGTGGAACTCTAGCGTTGAAGGTCCAGAGGCATATCGCAGAGGTGTAACTTCGCAGCACACATCGTGTTGAGTGTAAATGCCACGTCGACAGGCACGCGTAATTTCACTCAGTCGAAATGGCAGTACTTCGCTATAGTACGCAGCGAAGCGACATAATTTTCATAATAATGGGTTGTCTGCAGGAACGCTAACAGACTACCTAAGGAAGCGCTTTGCGTGCGTTGGCTCAAAGTTGCTTTCATGCACGTCCAATTTTCCTGCAGTTTGACTTCGACACCAAGAGCGTTGTTGAGGAGCCGAAGGTTGTGTTGGACACCAAGTTCCTCGGAACCGACCTGTTCCTTCCCCTCGACAAGTACTTCGTCAAGGAGCTGGTGACCAAGGGTAAGACTTGCGATTTTGACCCACAAACGAATTTGGCTTTTGTCATTCTATAAGCAAAAAATTTTGTAAGGTCCACAGTATGCCTCAATGAATAACTAAAGAAAGCAATGTTACATGTTCATGGCCATCTTGCGGAGATGTTCTTTTAATATGTGAACTTAAAACTGTTGATGCAACAGTTGCTTTCGTAGTAGCCAAACCAAGCCAAGGCTACCAGAGCGATTTATTTATCACTGACAATGCCGCTAGCCTACATTGTGGTTGAAAAATAATGGAGAATAAAGCAAAACAAAGACAGCAAAACGGTTTATTGCTTGCTTTATAAAACTTGCAATCAATACGACTTACGTATCCAGGTGGACCACTTGGACACTCCAGTGTGCAAACCTTTAGGATGTGCAGCGCTCGCTTTCTGAAAGTGCTTAGTTCGGCCGAACGGAGAAATGAACTAACTGTGTAATGGACTTCGTACGTTCCGCAGGCGCTGAGTGGGTCAAGGAGAAGTGGGTGCACCCCGTGAACGCCCGCTACGTGCAGATGCGCGTGCCTTACACTTACCGCAAGATTGTCCCCACTGTGGTCGGCTACCCGGTCGCCCTGACCACCCGCTACCCGACCTTTGTGTCTATGTCCCTCAAGGACTTCAAGGTCCGCTACCAGCCCAACGTGAAGAGCCTTGTGCCTTCCGTCTTCGCCGTGTCTGCTCTCGTCCAGCCTTCGTGAGTGCCTCGTACACTAATAGTTATTGCTCGAAGTTTTACGTGCCAAACTCATGATATGATTATGAGACACGTCGCCGAGAGCTGCGGAAATTCCTTACAGTGCTTTAGTACACAGGCGTGTAGCATTTCCGCCTCCATCGAAAATGCAACTGCCGCGGCCGGGATAGAACCCGTCTTTTGGTAAGCAGACAAGCGCCATAAGCGCTGGAACACTGCGGCGGACTGCCTCGTGCACTCGGCGGAGAAGGGTCTCTCGGTGTCCTCACTTAGTTGTTATGGGCTGTGCAAAAATACTTCGTGCTTTGTTCCCTCACATGCGTTGTACCTGAAGAGAGGCAATGTGTAAAGTCCAATGAAGCCCGTGAGAAAGCGCTACAGCAAGCCAGCCATACTAATTGTTCCCGCTCCATGATTGCCATATATAGCTCAAAGTGCTATTTCCTAAGCACATTTCTTCATTAAGAGAAGGTGCACAAGTTATTCTTTTCCTGTGAGGTACCTCATGTTTCAGAGGGGAGCATTCAAAGAAGCTAAATACTGGTTGGTATGAGATGGTTGGCTTCAGCAAACGGCAATGTGCTTGAAGTGTAAAACTTCATTAACACCTAGATTTCAGACGCGTACATACGTCACAACACGTCATTGCTCTGTTTAGGAAAGGGAGCTGTTCGATGATTCCGCAGAGACATTGTTCTGGGGCAAGTTCGTGAAAACTGGCCGGGTGAGGTGTTCGCTTTTACTGAACGCACACATCCGGAGAGGAAGGCAAATGTCACTTTGCATTTGAGCTTCTTTTGGGAAACCAAACGTTGCTTATCCGTCTGTCCTGACGGCTCCATCTTTTATGTCCTGATGGCTTAGTCCCCACTGACGTTCTTTTTAAACTGTCCACAGCGTGTACACCACCGCCGTGACGTCCGCCTTGACGGTGACTCCGTTCACCAAGCTGGTCGCCGCCGTCCGTGTGATCGAGAAGACCCGTTTCACGCACCCGCACGATGTGACCCTGCAGTTCTCCCACGTCAACCACACCCTGGCTCTCACCTACAGGCCGCGTTTCACCAAGGTGTTCACGCACGAGACCAAGAGCATGACCTACACGACGCCGGCGTTCTTCTTCACCTCCACCCAGCGATCGGTGATGGCCACCATGTCCGTGCTGGCCACCCAGTCGAAGCCGTTCGAGTACAAGAAGGTCCTCGGAGCCAAGTACTTCGGCGTCGGCGTCGAAGTCACCGGCCTCACCTCTGAGCCCAAGAAGACCCCGCTGCTCCTGCTCGCCAAGCGTAAGGCGCTCGTCAAGACTCTGCTCGAGGTCGTCCTCAACCCGTGGGCCGTGTCCAGGAAGTGGGACGCACGCCTTGTCCGCAGCGAGAAGACCCCCGTCGATGAGGTAAGGACACAAAATCTTGAGTAAAGTGTTAAGCTATGCAACGTGTTAACGAGGTAACGTGTTAGTGCGGTAACGTGTTAAGCATAACGTGTAACGTGGTAACGTGTTAAGCTATGCAACGAGTAAGGTGTTAACCGTGTTATTGCCTAAGAAAACCAAAAACATCACAGGAGCTATAGTAAGTTAACCACGCGAAATCAATAAAGAGCAGCAGTAGAAAAAAACAGCATAGAGGAAATCTCCGCAACCTAATATGAGAACAAGAATGCGTACTTAGAGCTCAGACTCGTAAAAGATGCAACATTAATTGATAGGGCGATTTCTGCGCTATGCTATCTTGCTTAATTTTGGAATGCAGCTGTGCAAAAGAAAGAAGAAGGAAATACTCGGTGCCATTTTCTCAGTGTACAATACACATGTAGCTCAGTTTTCTCTCACACATGAGGCTCAGACTCATACTTGAGGCTGAATCATTTTCAGGCGTTATTGAGATAGCTACACTATGTGGACGCTGTGCGCCATTGGAGGGGCTGGGACATCAAATTTTGAGGCTATAAAAAGCGTGCTGTGCGCCTTCACGATGTATACAGGGGCACTCAATGCGAAGTGTTTGGGCCCAACAAACTTTCACACACATTCTAGCTCACTTCCCAAAAGTGCCTAAATGCTCGTTCTCCCGATCGACATCCATCTCAAGCGTGACTGACACTCACGCCACTGCTGGAAGCTCAAAGGAAGCTTTAATGACGGCACGCCACGTTATAGTGACGTACAATAAGCGGTGAACCACCGCACCGGATTAGCTTATACGGATGCTGTCTTATATTTCCCCTGAGTGTGTCGGCCGTAGCAGAAGAATGGAGGGATAACACAAAAGGACACGAGAACATGGCGCCCCTAGCGCAGACAGGCCCCCCCCCCCCCCACCAGCCTACTGAGTGCTCGCGCAGCTGCTGGTCGTGACGTCACTGTTAAACTTGGCACCCAGAAACAGAAACGAAAATCTCTCATATAAATAATGCGATAATAAATTAATTGCCGATAACTTGAGAATCTTCGAGTGTGCAGCGGGCTTCTGGTAGCAGTAAGAAGCGCTTAAAGCAAGGAACGCACAAGCTGCGAATTCAACGTCTCAACCTGTTGAAGCGCTGCCATAAATACAAGCACTATTATTGTTACAGGAAAAAAAAAAACCGAGACGATAACTAAACTGCAACTAGAGACATTCCTTTTCCGCCCACCCGCAGTACAAGCTCGTCCTCCGCCTGAGCACCACGCTGAACGGCACCGACCCCGCCGACTACGTCAAGGAAGTCAAGCCGGTATACCACACCCACGCACACTACCCCACCGTTCGCGAGACCTACCCCGAAGACCTGAAGACGCCGGTCTACGAGGAGCTCTTCGAGAAGGCCACCGGATTCCTGCCGCCCGTGCTGACGCACCACGAGGTCCTGCACAAGGTCGTGGAAGAGTCTAAGCTCACCTCGTACCCCAAGGCCGACAACGTCAAGCCCCTGCTCCAGAACGTCACCAACACCACCTACGCTTACGGAGTCGAGTTTGTCCTCACTGCCCTCGGACCCGAGGAGCCCAAGGCTGTTCACGGTCACTTCGTGTACGGAACCAGCTTCGACAAGACCCTCAAGCTGTACCAGCTGTACGTCAACAAGGTCGCCAGCGAGTACCAGGTACGGCAGCATTCACACGGTTTTGTAGAGAAACGCACCCACAGAATTCACGTGTGATTAATGAGCAAAGACCACCTATAGCTATGAACGGTGCTTTCGCTAACAGCTCATTAACCTTTACGATTCATGAGGCTAGCACATGAGTGCAAGTCGCTTTGATAATGCAAGCTATCAATAGGCTTGTAATATGCGAAATTGATCACACTGTAACAGTGTCAGCAGAGCAATTCTCAGTCTGTGGTCAATCACCGAGACCTCGTTCTGTCGCTAAAGTAAGATATGATAGATCCAGCAGCTAGTTTACACGACGAATTATAACGACGTGACCAGGAATGCGGGACCCTTGCTGCCGCAGCAGATATGAATGGTATGCTCTTATTTACACAGTGCGGACAGGTTCTACAGCAAGAGTGTTGAACTTGTGTGCATTGTTTACTTAGCTCTGGAAGCGTGTGCCACTTTTCTCTCTCTGAGCAGTGCGATATCGACCTAAACAAACAAAGACCCATACATGTCCGCAACAAACGCGACTCGGTGTTAGATATTGACCTCGCGTAAAAATATCGGGTAACAAAGATGCGTCTTTGCATGCGTCTTTCGTTTGCGCGCAGACTGTGGTGAACTCCGTCCTTGTGAAGTCGCCCAAGCCCAGCCCATTCACGACCTACGCTACCAAGAAGGACTCGCAGTACCTGTACGTCACGAGCACCGCCGACGTTTACACCCCACACCACGGACCGCTGAAGTACAGCTTCGAGGTACGGCTGGGAAGTTTGACTACTGTGTGCTAACTTGTTGCTTCACTAATCTCTCTTGGTGATGAGCCGTCTTGTCACTAAGACAAAACGGTTGTATGTTGTAACATATAACGCCTACTTTGCCGTTTGCTGCATTGGCTAGTCGGCGAAGAGAAGCTAAGGCATTATGACATGAAACCGTAGTGTATGCAGATGGCCGTTGTCGAACGTTGGTCTTGATTTTTCACAGTTTCGTTTACAACGCGCAGTTTTTCACAGAACTACACAAGTAATAAGCAATATGGCGGCCTTTAACACTTGAACCTCCTGATGAAGTAGTAGTAAATGTAGTAAAAGGACCGACACACCTTGGAAAAGCAGAATGTGAGATTACGTGCGCTTTCTCTTACGTAAAAGGTGATCTAAGGAAGGGAACTAGATAGTTCACATAGGATGCCGTGGTCGCGGTTAAGAAGGACTCCTATTTATTGGGTTGGCATTACATTCAAGCAAATACGAGAACGGTGACAATCCAAAAGCGATGACCGATGTCGAGAAATAGGAAGAAAATCCTAACTTGCTTATAAGTTTGCCGAGTTGACAACGAAGTACCCTCGACTACTCATGTGACATGGATTGACCGTCGCCTACCACTTGACGATATATGTGGAAATTTTTAGAAGCACTAGTCTCTATGTTTTACTCACACTTATCAATGACACAAGATGAGTACAGTAGTGCTTAATATGTTTAATTTTTTTTTCTGCAGTTGGAAGCCACTCCCAGCGTTGAGCAGTTGGAGAAGACTCCTCTTATGGCTGTTGTAAGTACAGCATTCTGAAATAGATGCATGCTGCTTTTGTTCGGTGCTTTTTCCTTGTCAAATGAAAGTATGTCCTTGTAAAAACCGCCATTCTGTGATTCGTTCTGAATACCGTCACTGTGTGCCTTCTCATTTTTAATGCATGTTTCCTCGTTCTCAGTGCATTTTGTTCAGCTTTGATGAGTACGGTCCTCTTATGAATGTCGTAAGCGCACGACTGTCACGTTTATGGTTACAGTTATTAGGGGTATTCGTAAATAATATAAGACGGAAATTCTGGCACGAATTGCATGCAGTTGGGCGAAAATTCAGAGGTAACGATGAAATATTTTCGACTCGTCTTTGTAGAGCTACGCTATACGACTCTCTCAATTAAGCCACATGTCGAGTTTCTATGAAATAGGACCTTAAATGTCCTGCACAAAAAAAAAAAAAAAACCATGCGCCGTGAACAGGAGCACGATTGCACACTGCAGGAAAACCAAGATGGTGGCCCATCGCGAATGTATTATTGCGGACAAAATTACAGTGAGACAGAAATCTTCAGGTTGCACCACATACAGGACCTAAAGAATCACGCTAAAGAGTGCTTAGGCGAGTCGGTGCAACATAATTGAAATGTAAAGCAGCATTAAGGACGAACGACAAATAAAAAAAAACAAGGACACAGACAGCAACACTTGAAGAAGGGTCGTTGCTTAGGAAGGCAGCTGCGCGCTTTTCAATGTGGTGACAGGAAGTGCCGGGTAACACAGCTTGCCGTTGCGTATTCGACGCAGGACGCTAACGTCAGGAAGTTCAAAACCCAGCGCCCCAGCATTGTCAAGAGCAGCCTCTGGAGACGCAGCCAATACGGCGAGCCCTACCCGTATCGTCGGATGGCGAGCAAGTATCCCGACTACGACGACGACGTCAGCATTCGCGCCTACAGCGTGCCTGTGACCGAGCTGCCCTGGTACTACGCCAAGTGCAAGGAGGACGTCGAGAGTGGCAAGGAACTGGTCAGCTACGCCTGCAAGAAGGTCCACTGGCACGAGCACACCCTCGACAAGTTCGTCCTTAAGGTCACCCTGCCCACTCAGGTGAGCCGGTTCGTTCGTTCGACTCACGACCACGCTTAATATTGGCTGACTTGTAATACACGTCCCACTATGCTGAACTCGGAACGCTGCAGAGTGGCAACGGTGAGATGCCTCATAGTAGATGGGGCCTGCGGTAAAGATATGTTCTCCAAATGTTGCTGCCATTAAGCGGAGCGCTTTCATGAGCATTTTCCGCTTAGAACTCACGTGAGAAAAAGAATTTAAAGGTAATGCCACGCGCTAACGTGACGTGGCATGCTAAGCTGGACTGCACAGTACCAGGTTGCACCAGCCTTACGCAAGTGATCGGCGTAGAGAGCGAGAGCGAAGTCGCTTTGGTAGGCTTTTCTCTACTCTGGAGGAGGGCTTGAAATCGGCTTAACAGGAAATAGAGTTCAGGGAAGGTGCGTCCGTGCCACTGTGACAAGTGCTTCCTCCGTCAGATTATCATACTTCAATCAATCAATCAGCCCTAATGAAAAATGCCGAAGCGTAAGCTTTGTGCCGCATACAGGAAGACTTAACTTACTGCAATGTCTTGTACTGGCACCATTTCCTCATCAACAGCTTTGTACAAGGCGATACTAGCTAGAAAAGGTAGGACGTGAGGTTACGGAGCTGACGAATAGAGCCAGCGGGATATAAATCTAAAATGAAGTCAAGTCTGCGGAACACTAGGAGTAGTAACTGAAAGTGCCATCCCAAGATACATGAAAAGAATACATCATGTAGGTGACCAGAGTCGCAAACGCGTGAACAAAGCTCGGATGCCCTCAGTACACAGAGCGACTAAGGACGACTCACTTCTTCGAGGAGACAGAATGAAGCAAGGCAGACTCAAAGAAATGTTCAGCAGAACTACTATGGGGCAGAACCACGCAGTTGTAATAAGCCTCATAAAATCATTGCCACTGCCATCGCACCTCTTTCGATGGCTGAGCACGTCCTGGGTCTGCTTGCCATTGCAGTATCCGAGCTTGTTGCTGAACGTCACCCACAAGCTGTTCCAGACGGCCAAGGTTCTGTTGTACGACAAGTCCACCACTGAGTACGTCGACAGCCCAGTCGTCACCGATGGTCAATTCCTTGTCGAGGCTGTGCTGGAGGATCTCTACGCCGGAGTTACCACGGCCAACGTGACCGTGCACACACCTCACTTCGAGAAGGTCACCTTCACCCGCCTGCCCTGGTTCAAGGCCTTGAGGCCCACCGTCGCCTACGACCTGACCACCCAAGCTGTTGCCGTCGCCAGGAAGGCATACCCCTTCCGTAAGTACTTCGCAATACTACCCACAATACCACGGCTGCCCCTGCTCAATTCTGGTTTTGCTTGATGACTCTGTGGCTGAGCTGGTTGGAGAGTACCTTGCTATAGGAGGCATATCATTAACTCAAATATTGCAAGGAACAGAAGGCATAACCATATCTCAAGTATTGTTTACAGAGTAATAAATGCATAGCATTACCTCAAGTATTATTTCCTTTTAGAGTAAGGACGTATAATTGTGTTCGCGGACGCCTTCGCAGTGGGGCACGCCTAACGGTGTACACTCGAGAGCTCTTACTTTGACGAAACCATAAGAACGAAGTGCATAAAATGCGACTGCACACGTGTAGATCTGAGCTGTACACGTAGTTTGATTCCCCCTAGTTACTTCAAGAAACAAGCACGTTGCTTCCTTCAAGACATAAGAACTCGTGCTATTAATAATGTACGAATTACTCCCTGGGCACCCTTGACTCCCTGGGCAGGGAAGAAAGTCAAAGCCAGGCCATAGATTTAGCCTGACTTGTTTATTCTTCTCCTCCAGCCACGTGCCTTGTGAGCCCGTACTACCTGAAGACTTTCGACAACGTCACCCTTCCCCTGGAGACCCTGAAGAAGGAGGCAACCCACGTTCTGGTCCGCCACGCAGTCGATGATCCCGAGTTCTACGTCCTCTACGAGCAGAAGAGTGAGGATACTACGGTGAGGGTCCGCGAAATGAGTAGATGACTCGCTGATCGCGGTGCTTGGTCACTTATTGAAATCACGAGTGAGTTCATAACAAGCTTCGGGAATGTGCGCGCAGGTATGTCATAAAAACGCACCTTGCGGTTTTTGTAAACACTCGAGCCGAAGAAACTTTGTATAAAGGTGAAAGGACAACATGCTGAAATTTATGAGAGGAGAGTACGTGTATTCGGCATACTCATCTATCACCTTTTTAAATTTTCGAATGGTTAATGTACAATTGTAAGATTTTGGTGATGTAGACGAGAAAGAAAAACAGGGTACCTCTGCTGAACAAGCGTACAGCACCGTGCTTCGAGAGCGTAAGAAAGTTGTGAAGGAGCGCCACCAACTGACATTTTTAAAAAGCTAGATGTCTCAGACAACCAAGGTGTAACGTTAAGTTCAATGGCGGTTTATAGAGCTTGAAAATACAGAGACTACGGATGAAAAGACAACTTGAGCGCCCGAGAGCTTTCATCTGTTCTTGCCTTTCCAAGCGCCATACGCTGCCGCGATTTCAAACCAACAAGGCTGAACTTCAGCATTCGTTATGTTCGTCGAGCAGGAAAGATCTCGATCACGAAAAATCACGCGAAAGACGACGCTAGTGCGAATATAACCAGGCACCATAGCGTCAATGGCTCTGTGTCTCACGAATGTCGTCTTCGGCGTGCAGACTCTGCAGGTTGTGCTGAAGAACCAGACCCTTGTGAAGCTGTCTCCTCCCAAGGACCAGTCCACTTACGTGGTCGAGGTGAACGGCACCCTGCTCACCGTGGAACCGCTCAAGTCCCACGTGCTCCAGTACTACCACAACTACAGCTCGCAAGTGCTGCTGTACGTCACCGTCCACCCTGAGGTGGCACCGACCCTGTGGCTCAAGGTCCGCGACTCTGGTCTCGTCCTCGCCTACAATGGAAGCAGCGTGCTGGTTACGGTGAGTGCGCAAAAAAGGCATGGAGGGCCGATAAATTCCTCAGTCAGTCGGGTTCAACCTGAGCGCATGCAGTGGGTTCGTCACGTGAGCAAGTGGTTCTTTAACGAAGAGTGGAGAGACCGCTGCAGGGATGTCTTCCTCAATTTAGTTGTGAAGTTGGAAGTGAAGGTCGCGAGTGTGGTTGCAGATCTTTATGACCTAGGCAGAGGCTTTCTCTTGTTTAGTGTTATGCCTCACGATAGCGAACGTTGTTCGGTCGAATTTTGTGCCACTGCCGCTTCGTATTTCAGTCAGGCGCGAAGGAATTACACTCGGTAAAGTAACATTATTAGCCGGTACCTTTATAAAGTGCCTTGTTCTCTAGAAATTCGATTTTCCTGCTATTCGAAGCCCTTGAGGAGATCGTAAAAAATAGGGTGGACCTGAGCTGCGGGGCCAGTAGAAAAATAAAGCGCGAATAGAACCAATTCGCTATGACACTTTTCAATCGCATGAATACAACATTCTCTTTGGCACTAATTGAAACTCACATTGACGACTTACCTTTTCACATGTTTAACAGATAACATTAGTGACAGCGTTATGAGTTAGGAGATTGGACCAGACGGGACCGTAATATTCCTGTTGGGATGTTTCAAAAGTAAGACCGGATCTAGTGCGGCTTAGTTTATGCATTGGTTCTACAACACTGTGACTACGTAGGTGCGGTTTCCTGGCGTGGTTCTGTGAGCACAACCCGTCCAATTTCTTGTGCTGGCATTAATGGCTTGTGTGCGATAGGCCACCGCAAATTCACTTTCCTTCACACGTTCCACGTTTTCTTATTTCTGGACACGCAGGTCACGCGTCCCAAGTACACGGGTACTCTGCTCGGTCTCTGCGGCGACAACAACAAGGAGTCCCAGTACGAGTACGTCACCCCGGAGAAGTGCGTTGTCACCGAGGTCGAGGACTTCCTGAATTCCTACTCCCTTGAAGCCGACAAGGTCGTCAAGGGCGAGGTGTACTGCCCACCCGGCGTCAGCCTCAAGCTCAACGGCACTGCCGTGTACCACACCACGGTGAACAAGACCAAGATCAGCAAGATCAGCAAGATCAGCAAGGTCCGCGGATACAAGGCTGCCAAGGTGGATGATGACGTCTACGGTACGTGTGCGACCTCAACGCATACTCCAGTCATAGGGGTGTGGTGGTATGAAGGCAGCACTGAGAGGCACACTTGAGGATTTGACTTCAGTAGTACGGACGAGAAGTGTAACTAGCCACGATGTTGATTCCAAAAACGTGCGCGAACACTGGCTGAGGTCTAACTAAATGTTCAGTGTAAGTGGATACTTCGGACTGCTGGAAAACTAGGGTTCCGATGGAGAACTTCGCCATAGACAATCCTATACTGTTCCTTCCACTCGGTGCGCACTACAATACTGTTTGCTTGTGTCTCCGTGTTATATGAAAGGGAAAGTAGAACTTGTGTTCATTATGTAGGCAAGCTTGTGAAAGAAGTCGCAAACACGGGTACGCAAGTTTTTAGGCATTGTTTGGGCCTCAACGTCGCGTGCGAAATAAGCAAGACATGAACTATGATAAGGTAGAAGTCTTGTCTCATGGGTAGGAAAATTCGACGCTGCTGAGTACTCAGCATTGATACGAAAGCTGTAAGTATTTCGTCATGCATATGTCCTAGAGACAGCACGCCAGAGAAGAAACGACGCCATATTTCACGTAAAAATAGGCTCGTATTGGCGTCAAGAATTCCCGTAAACAGTCGGTTGAGACAGAAAAGAAAATCTGCTGGTCTGGGTGGGAAATGAGCCCGACGGTTCCCAGTTGCCAGAGTAGCACGCTTACTCAACGTTACAGCAGCTGTTTGGTCTGACACACCAAAGACGTGTCTTGTGCGCGCTCGGCTAATGATGTGCTCTGGAAGACGAGAAAGCGATGGCTTAATCAAGAGTACGAAAATACGCGAGCGCGGGCATAGATCTTTCGCCTTTGATTTTCTTGGCCCTAGCCAAAGCGAATGTAGATTTTTATATCAAAGATGACTGAGAAACGAAAAGAGTCAGTTTCAAATGCAGCGTTTCAGTTAAGTGCATTGAGTAGGTGCTTCGAAAGAACACTTCTCTTACACAAAAGGAGGTATTAACGTGAAATCCCCTTAACAGGCATTCTCGAACTGAGTACTCAAGAAAAAAACATTGTAAAGAACCGGTACTTAAGTAAGTAAAGATCGAAAATAAAAGTGGCAGTAAGCCCGTGTGACTACAAGACAAATAAGGGCCATACATTTGCATATCGAAAGACAGACAACAGTGGACAGGAAAGGACCAAGCCTTGTTTATCATTTAAATAATGAGAAGGCAACCCTTGTAGTTCTCGGAAATAAGTTCCGAGATGAGATTAGGTGATTCACGACTCAAGACCTATGCATAGCAGTAGGCCGTCGTATATAAATCGTCGTAGTTGGCAACAATTCCTCTAGGAAGAATCCAATCTCTTAACGTATCGACTGAGCCGCAGCGATAGGCGTGGAAGATCTTCCGCTGTACAGACAAGCCGAAACAAGTCCATAGCAGCTGATGCGCTGTATCAGGCCTGTATCAGGCGTGTAAATGATACAGGCTATCATAACCCAAGCCTAAGCGAAACGCGTCCTTTTCGAAGTGTTTTAAATGAAAGATATCTGGCCTGAAATTCAACTTGGGGCTAATAAACATATCGAGCTTCCGGACTTTTAACGCACCCTTGCATTTATATATTAATGTTGTTTTCTTCGTTCTCGCAACCTTCGATTCCCGTAGATGAGGTCTATGCCAAGCTGTCCACCCCCGAGTGTCTCACGGAGCGTCGCAAGGTCATCTACGAGGAGGGCAAGGTGTGCATCAGCCTGGCCAAGGTGACCGCCTGCAAGCGTGGATGCAAGCCCACCACGACCCAGCAGAAGGAGCTCGAGTTCGTCTGCCTGGGCAAGGACCAACCCGCGCTGAAGAAGATGCTCAAGGACATCCAGAGCAAGCGCGAGTTGCCCCTGCAGCTCACCGACATCCCGACCGTCAAGAAGACCGTCGATGTACCGGTCGACTGTGTCACCAAGTAATGGAAGATCGCCAGCCACAACCGCGCGACCGCCCCAGTACTCGCGTTGTAGGAAATAAAGAATGATTCGTGTTGTTTTTCTTGAAGCAAGACCTCCGGCTCATTACTGTTTTTCGTACACGTGGGAACTCTTTCCGCGCTGGGTGACTTGGTCTGTACACGCATACAGTCTACGCTCTGTCCGTCACTGCAAATGGAGATGGGGAAGATAGGCTTCTGGCCACTTGTCCAGCGTGCAGCGCTAAGTTTCATTTCTTTCTTTCCAGAGTGTCAACGGAAATGAGCTTGTTCAGTAAAAACAAGTTCTCGCCCTAGATATGGTCTCACAAACTGTCGTCTGCAGCTGATGAGCCGTGACAGCACGGCCCCATTGCGGATATTGATTGCAATTTTTTTTGCCAAGCTTTCGTACTCAGAATGGCAAAGAAGCTCTGGAAGTGACGTCGCTATAAAGCAGGTCGTAACTATTCGACACCTGTATTGAAGACACCTATTCGCCACGTCTCGGAGGATGCGCCAAGGTGCTTAGAACAGTAAGAGTCAGATGTCCAGTGGTTTCAGAGTAAAACAGAACTTTCTAAATAACTTCAACCGCAGATAAGAGAGAGCAAACGGGACGTGAAGAATCTAGCAATGGGGAAGAAGGATTACGAGACGGAAATTGCTGTCCACCCGTTCGCAACACAAAAATACAAGGAAATCCATATAGTAATCTCTGAAAAAAAAGTTTCCTAGTTGGTGAAAAATTACGCAAACCTGGAGAAATTTGTGTGCACCTAGAAGCCTTTCTTTCTGAGAAATCTATATGGATTTCATTGTAGCTGTTACATACAAGTGGATGCAAGAGATTTTGCCGATTTTCTCTTGCAAGCACGGCTGCACACATTCATTCAAGCAAAGATTCTATTCAATGACCTGTTAAGCACATTGCGATAATGTTAAAAAAACCATCATCGCGAAAATTGCGCGCGCTTCTTTCCTCCATGTCACCTCGAGTAATAAACTATAATGAAAATAAAATGACAGACTGGAAATATGCATTGGTCGTCACGCCGCGGATTCGAACCCCTCCCCCCCCCCCCCCCTCCGGGAACTTATTCAGCTACCGCCGGTTCATTTTATACGCATGAAGAAGTACACGCAGCGCGCCATTAACACTTGCACGCACTTCAGTGCACGCTCAGCAAGTGAAGAAAAAAAAAAATGGTCTTTGCCATGTGATTCCCTTTGATTTTGTAGCAATAAAACAAGGAAAAAAAAGAACAAGGAAGGAAAAAGAAAATAGTAACAACACGCGGGAGGAATGACAAGAAGAAATAAAGGAACGAATGAAAATGGAAGAGCGAAAGAAAGGCAGCAACATAACGAAAGACAGACCGAACGAAAGAAAGAAAGCAAGAAACAAAGGAAGAAAGGAAAAGTGGAGGCTCCGCACACAGCTACCTTTGTTTGCCCTATTTGGCCGGCAGCAGAAGGGCTCCTAGATTCTCTCAATAGCACTTAAGGGACATTAATTTTCATTTTTCATGTCCGCTACGGACAAATTTGTTCAAACAACAACAACAGCAATAACAACAACAGCTCCCCCGGTGGCGTCTGCACATGGGCGCCTGCAACGAAGAGAAAGAAGCGTGACCAGCCGCGTGGCATGCTTGCGCGTTCTCTCGCCTGCACGAGCACATCCGAAATCCCAGGCTATCGCTCTTGTTCGAGAAAGCTCCCTGGGCGTGCAACGTCTCGTAAAGGGTGGTAGCTCAAGCGACGTGCATTAGAATCACGGTGCGGGCAAGGTCTCTATGGATCCGAGGTTCTACGAGCCCATCGAGCCCTTGGGCCTGATGAGCGGAACGGAGGACGATCCACGCGGCAGGCGTAGTCGCCACAGTTGGCCAAACATCCGTCGAGAAAGCCCTGTGCCACTGAACGAGCGCGTCGAGGTGCCTTCCTGGGACTACGAAGTGTTCTCCGGCCGTCGTCGAGCACCTGACGTCGCTCCTGTGTGGGAAACGTGGCTATCGAGCGAAGCCCAGACCGAGGAGGAAGACACCGCGTCCTCTGTTACCTCGGCGTCCGCCTGCCACCTTTGCACCAAGCATAGTGATGACTCCGGTGAGCAAACTGCTGAATCATTCTTTCGCATGCACATCTGTGCAGAGATAAGATCCGTACAACTCGGTAACGGTTCCGTGGATGCGTTGTTTCATGTGGCTTGCTTTAGTTTCTTGGCTCTTAGCCTTACACTATGGAGCTCTGTAAGGTGTATCGGGTCACTTCTTGCTCGGAGCCCTTTTATATGAATACCCCATGGAAAAGTTACTTCTTGGGTGGTACAGAAAAGAATTTCTCCCAGTTCTTTCAGTAGAACAACGCGTTTTTCCCGCGTGTGGCCTGTGGTTAGTCTGCACTCGTGACCTCTGCGTTGACGTACCGTCATGAGCGTCACAAGAGGCAAGACATTGAATTGGTGAGCATGAAAGTTGCGATGAGTGCCGGATATGGTAACTACTTGTGTCGAAGTCATAGCAGATGTCATTTTCCGCCTTGATTCTGCGAGACAATGAACTTTCCCGGCTACTGGCGCACTATAGAAGTCCCTTAGATTTGTCAGCATGCTTGCAGACTAAACGGGTTGCGGCCTTCCAACCTTCTTCTGTGTATAGTTTTAAACGATAAGCCAGCCCTCTTCATGTTCTGCGATTGATTCGGCACACTGGAGTTTATTTTTTCGTATGAGTTGAGTATGAGTCATCTAATTGACAATAACAGCCGCTTAACAGTAATCTCTGAGCGCGTTTATGTATATGTGAAATGACCTTGTTATATCAGACCTACAGCTCTCTTGGAGGAAGGGTATTCAGTGGCACTTTTTTCTTTTGCTCGCAGTGTAATTGTCACCAGCGTCACAAAATGCTACCATAGTGCAAGTGTCACCATACCACGTTGCTAACATTGGGCAATCGTCAAGCCTCCTCCAAGACAGCTTTCTGGCGATGTGTTTCTATAGTTATAACAAGTTCCTGATTACGAAAAGACCGAATTCACTGAGAATGCGCACTGCCAAGAACTTGTTCATAGTTATCAATTATTTCATTATGAACTGGCTGCATTTGGTTATAGATTCGACGCCGTCCTCCGGCAACCATCCGTTCCCTGTGGGGGGCAGAGAAGGCAACCCGGCTGTCGGGCCATCGAACCTCCGCCTGTTGGGACTGACGTGCCTGGCGGCGCTGCTCGTCGTCGTCGTGGTGGTCACGAATGCGAAGATAAACCGCATCGTCCTCGGTTCGTTGGACACGGAAGTCGCCAGATGCCACGCGACAGGTATGGACAACTTCTGGCCATTTCACCGTGGTATCGCGTGCGCAACGAAGACGCAGCAATGATCCGCATTGTAGTGTTGAGCACTGAATGTGCTTATACTTATGACACTAAGGTAAGAAGCAGTGGGAGCCAGTTGAGCGAGTCGTCGTAACAAACATGGTGCGAGGACGGGACTACTGATACTAGATGGGTAGAAAACGACGGCTGGCAGCGCCCTCATGAACTTTCCCGTGACAGCTTGCGAGGGCGCCGAGTGTTTTTGCTGCGTCTGCTCTGGAGTAATTAGTATTTTATGGTTGAGAGAATGGCCTAGGCTTAATTCTAAAAATGAGTAGCGAATAAAGTTTCTATGGTTAGAGTACTTTGGTTAGACGAGGGTAGCCGATTTAGAAAGGGAATGTAAATATACGCGTGACACTCACGTGGTTGTGTCTTGGCTTTGACACAAAATGTTGTAAGTTAAGCTTGTTTTTCAGTTACTCTTGAAGATATATTACCTTTAATTGACTAAAAAGTCATAACCACTATTTCGTTTATATTTTTTCCCGATAGCGCGATTTAGTGGATGTGGAGGCTTGAGTAAGCGTATTCACCAGCTCCTCAACAAGCACACACAGTATTGTTAGGTGATGAAGAGAAGAAACCACAGATATGTGTATGAAACGCCGCAGGACGGTAACCCATGGCATAGTAGAAAATTTTCTCTGGTGGTCTCGTTTTCTTTTAGCTGGCACTTCACTGCAATGCCCTCTCAAATATTAATCAGCTTGCTGAGTTTCGCATTACATTGTTGGTAACTACGCGGAATACGTTTGCATCGATATCTACATTTTGGCCGTTTGGACCTCCTCGGTACGGCATACCTTAATATGGACAGCTATCTCCTGTCTGGAGTTAAAGTGCGAACCAATATGCACGACCGCCAGTTACTGTTAGGTCGTAAACGTAATCGGGTGCGTCACAGGCAATCTCGTTTGAGCGCAGGTGAAGCTTGTCAGTCGGAAGCCTTCACTCACGGAGCCCGGACTACCCGGGACCGGGCTGCCGGGTTCGGGCCGTGACCACATCAAGCGGCTGGATGAGCCACAAGATGATGGCGAGGACACAACCGCGATAGCAGGATACCCGGGACACTCCAAAAGGGATGCCGATGGGACGGCGGACGAAGACACGGGCACAACAAGTGTCACCCGCCCTTCGAGTAGTCTGCAAACCAGCCCCTCCGATTTGGGCGACGGTGGCGACGCGGGGCGGACGGGGGAAGAAACACCCGGACGGTTGCAGCCGAGAAACGGTGAGAACGTTACCCTATGCAGGAGCTTTGATTAGCAACGGGGCGATGATGATGGAAGGACTGGGCCTGTGTGGTTGGTCTGAATCGTCGGAGGATTCCGGGCTTCAAAGCATTTGTACAGGTTGGGTGGAGTTGATGTGCGTCCAGGTTTGCAGTTCAAAAGTAGTCCCTGTTTGTTCAGCTGGTGTGCGTGGGCATGCAGTTTCGAAACCGAGAAGTTCAATCGGTGGACAAGTTTTTGCATGTATGAGGCATTAGACGTACACGGCCGTCCACTTTTAGGGTGAACACGGCTCCCCGTGGCCGCGCTCCGCGCAGCGCCAGCACGGCCGGTGCGGCGGCGCATCGAAGCAAACGCGGCGCAGGCGCACAGGGACCTAGGGGAGGTGCTTCGCGTCGTCTGCTACAGCGCGGGAGCGCGCCTTCGCTGTGAAGCACGTTTCACTGAGCGAAGGCGAGCGAGCGCCCGAGGTAGCGTCGCCAGAATGCGCGCTTCACTAATTGGAGCATTTTCCGGCTAGTTTTGTCTGCAGATTGTGCACAGCCTGCTTAGTCACGCTTGAACAGGAACGAGCTTCTCAGCAGGTAGCCGACTTAGCTGTATTTTTTTTTGTTATTGTTAGTGATGAGGGTAAAAGAACAACGTCATTTTTTACGCAGTCTTTATTAGGCCTGGGCTATTTTCTTTTACGGCGACAGCTGTTGGTGCAGTGCATCCAGAGTAACCCATCAGGCACGATTTTCGTGATTTGGATTCTGACGTCACGGGTGTAGCGCGCTGTTTCGCGCATCTCTGGATTATATAACCAATTTTGACAATAGACCTAAGAAAGTGACTGACACCCTGGGCGATTCGATTTGCAGTTTTAAGGGGTCGATTCACCAACTCCGATATAACTCGCTGGAGATAGTTATGCAGAAAGAGATCTACTATGTGCCGCCTTTTTTTTTTTTAAGGGCTCCCTCGTCATGGCTACTTTCCGAAAGTGCGCTGCGGAAATGAAGCAGTCCTGCACTGTTATAGCGTTTATATTGCCGAGGTGCTATAACAACCGGCAACCGAATAAAAATCTATTTTCGAAAGCTGATAAGATAATGTTCATGCAAGCCGACAGAAATGCTTTCAATCTACAACCTCTGGCGTGTTTCGCTTTCACAAATCCAAAGATTTTTCACTTGTGGGCGACCAGGTACTTGATTGGGCAGCCGTTGGCAGCAGCGTGTCAGCATTGTAAGTTGATAAGAGATGGTCGCGTCGCTTAAGCGAAAAAAATAAGGGAGCGTGGTGATAGGTCGGGCCAGCGCCCATAAGCATTTCTTTTGAAAGGTAAACGGTCTGACCTGACCCATCTGTGTCCGGCCGCGTTGGGGTTTCGAAAATGGCCACTCCGTTCGCCTACCACCGTCAACTGGTGGGCCACCCTTTAGATCATCGTGGCCGCGTTAGCTCTACACACGGGACGGTGACTTCCCCACGACCTCTACAGCATGACTTGTTCGCGGCCAGCGTTCCTTTGCCGATATTCATATTTGGGTTTTACGTACTCAACTAAAAGGGGGCAGGGCCCCTTTCGCTCACTACAAAAAAAGATTATTCATCATACTAAATTTATCTGGCGCTCACCCTTAATGGCGTTTATAACGCCGATGCCATGCATCTCTTTGGGACATGTACCCCAAAATTAACAAGTTATTAAATTTTAGGGAAAATGTGCATATGGCCTCTTGAAAAGGTGAATGAAGTGGAAGCGAATAACGCCTTCTTACTCGGCGACACGCAATGTAAGCTATAGGAAACACACACTTCATTATAGATTTTCCACTCCTACAATGTTTCATACTGACAGAAACGGCTTTCGAATGCTGCGTGCATTGATTCAAAGATAAAAAAAAAGAAGAATGAAATGTCTGCGCCACTTATTTTACACGAGCCAGCAATGTTGCCGAAGAACTGACCGACGATTCCTCCAAATGAGAATGCTACTTCTTGAGTCAGGTAAGCATCAGCGCCGCTTGGGCGATTTTAATTAAAGTATGAACACAGAAATGAATAGCATGTTTGCCTCGCGTGCCACATGCGAGCACAGCTGCGTCTTCGGCTACCGGCCCAAGGACGTCTGCTTCGACACGCCACTCTTTTCTGGCTGCGAGAGGTATGTGCTTGCAGTGCCATACGAGGATCGTAGTGGACCTTACTCAGCCAGAGCCTGTTTGGTCACAAAGCGTGTCCCTTCCGAGGTTGTTAAAGAATACATGGGCTTACCCCATCATGTCATCACGACCGCAAAACTAATTCGAAATAACCAAAGGCAACGTGAGGCATAGTGTGGAGTCCGCAGTTAGGTTCTAGAGCATTTATCACTGGTCGGCAACGCGCGTGTAATTATGGTCCTTAACGGTAACATGCAGTCAGCTGGCAAGCGCTGCGCCTGGATTTCCATGGTCTTTGCGGCTTGGATAAGGTTGCAGCTCAGAGCAGATCGGTGCAGCATAACGTAGGTTGCTGAAGCAATGACACTCCCTTCTAGGCTTACGACGCCTACATGACAAGGAACGATCATCATCACCATTTATTATCCCTTAAGGGCCCTTGATGGGGCATTACATAAGGGGGGGGGTAAGTAGCGAAATATACATACAAGGTGACATTTAAAAAGAAAAACAGGCATGTTAGCTTTGTACACTGCTACGAAAACGGAAAATGTTTCTGCACATTTTGCGTTCCCTCCCTCACCATACATTATTCCACGCCCAACGTAGTTCTTTTCGTACTGGCCACGCAGAATGTTGGAACGAATATCTGTTTTGAGAGTACCTATACAGGTAACATGGGCTAATACTAGCGGCAATGCCGCACAAGCGCAAACAGTATTCTTGCTCCAGTAAATTCCAGCGGTATTGAATGGACGCCGCACGGCGGATGGAGGGAGGTAGGGAGTGACATATCCCGGACCATAAGCTGCTTCGCATTTACAAGGAAATGCTCGGATAGCAGCTGTGTGAAGAAAGAGTGCTGACGGCTCACAGTGGGTGCCGTTGTACACTCGTGAGCCCATAAGCGCACATTAATTTACGTTTTATTTGGCCATTCGGTGTCTTTCACTACAGACGCATATTAATGGAAGTATCTGAGCCAGAAACGCAATAGCAGTGTGCTCAAACGATGCGACCTATACGAAACCATGCTGCCCTCACGCAAACGCCACATGCTGTAACAGGTAGTGCAAGCTGAAGGACAAGGATGAAGAAGGCTCTTCAGAAGTTCGTCCGTGTCCTTAAAAGTGCGCAACCTGTTGCTACTTGGGTATCTACCAATAAGCCAACTCACGCGTTCCTTCACGTAAACACCGGACTTCATAGACCGTGCGCTCACCGCTCTCACCAAACCTAGTTCATCGTCAGCGGTTTCAAGATTCAAGTTCAAGTGGCTCGCTCAACGTTCTTCCTCGAAGGACCAGCCGCGATGAGCCTGGCGAAGAGTAGATGTAGCGGTGTGCGGGTATCACCCCACGTGGTTGTTGTTCATGCTACAGCACGGAAAATCCTCGCTCCACCGGCTTCTAGAAACGGAAACGAAGTGCGTTTTCTTCCTGTATCATGTTCGTCCAATGCAGACGCACGTTTTGGCGACAAAAAGCAATATTAAAACAACGAAACTGGGGCACGAGAACTGGTGAGTGCTGTCTTGCAAATGTCAGTTCGCCAATTTGACGTTTGCAAGACAGCACTCTTCGCCAGGCTCATCGCGGTTGGTCTTCTGAGGGAGAAGGTTCAGCGAGCCGCTTGAAGTTGAATCTTGAAGAAACCGCTGACGATGAACTAGGTTTGGTGGGAGCGGTGAGCGCACGGTCTATGACGTACGGTGTTTACGTTTTCAACCAAAAGCGCCAGCGAAGTTTTACTGTTTACACGACAGGTGGCGCTCACTTTTCCGCAACAATTAAAATTCTAAAGTTTTTTAGTGCTTCTCAGTGGCCGTCAGCATCACTGAAGTGAAACCTTCTCCACAAGTGTAATTCATGTCGTTACCAGCAATGCCACTGAAGAACCAGTGAATGCCACCGTCCACCAGAGTTGCCAGTGCGGTCCAGTATGTGCAGGCATCCCACTTTCACGCCGTAGGCACTGTAACGGAACTTGTGTTTTAATTGAGCGTATTACAAGTCTTGGACCATTGCAGAAGGCACCGGACGTCTGCGGCGTATTCGTTGTTCACGGGGACTTCCCTGAAGCCCCGCCAACTGGCAGGTCGGGGGACTTTGAATCACGTGAAAATGGCATCGTGTCTATACGAGAGGCGTCCGTGGCCCGCTCGTCACTGGCCCGTGACTTCATAACTCGAAAACGTTTATTGAAGGCGAAGCATCATTTTCTTCTTCAGTGCTTTGTGCACGAATGACATACAGAAATCGTTATTCCAGGGAAGACGTGAACGAAAGCTGGTGGTATTTCGAGGGCGGCCGCTGTCATCTGTGGAGCTTCCCGGCAGGCGCCTGCCCCTCCAACGACAGCGCAGTCTTCCCTACGGCCGCAGAGTGCGCCAGCCGTTGTGCAGGTCGCGCCACCGCTCTGTGCGGCGTCCCGCGACCGACGGCGTGCCGGCGCAACCAGCTACGGTTCCCGTTCTTCGCGCACTTCACGGAGCCCGAAGGCCGGGTGCGGTGTCTGCGCGCTTCGACCGTCCTGGACGCTGGACACCGGTGCCTGGACGGTAGCAACCGCTTCGCGTCGCTCACCGACTGCGCCGAGGCCTGCGCGTCGTCGAAGGCGTCGGACGCTAGCACCCATGCACACGGCACGTCCAAGCGACGCTAAGCCTCGTGGACGTGCTCGGACGTCACACGTGACTGCACGAGAGGCGGGTTTCAGTGAGAAGGCTCGCCCTCGAAAGAAGTGCCGCGTCT
Organism: Hyalomma asiaticum; assembly: GCA_013339685.2. Taxonomy (NCBI): domain Eukaryota; kingdom Metazoa; phylum Arthropoda; class Arachnida; order Ixodida; family Ixodidae; genus Hyalomma; species Hyalomma asiaticum. The sequence continues at coordinate 43,885,428 of CM023491.1, read as the reverse complement.
GCCACGTAGCGGGGTCTGCTTGGCAGCGAAGTTCTTTTCGTTTAGTTTTGCAATTTATTATCTGCACTTGAAATGGATTACTTCGCCATAGCGCATTTAGTATAATCTGAATAATTAAAGTACTGTAAGCGCGTTTGTAAATTCAATGTTCCCTTCTGTACTGGGATCAGCATTGTTACAATCTTTATATGTATGTATGTATGTATGTATGTATGTATGTATGTATGTATGTATGTATGTATGTATGTATGTATGTATGTATGTATGTATGTATGTATGTATGTATGTACGAGAGTGCGAATGAATGCACAGCGCGAGAAGTGTGTGCTATGACGTGAAGGTGGCGACGGCATTTTTCCTATTTTTGTGAAAGGAAGAGTTCTAAGAAAAGGAGAATGCCAAGATGTAGGACAATAACGGTGATGGAGAAGCTGACTGTTGTATCGATGGTGATCGAGAAATTCTTTGAAACGTCAAAACTGACTACTCACCCTTTCCGCAGCCACAAAAGTAAGCGTCGCGAGTTGAAACCAGGGGGGGAGGTGCTTTATTCTGCAACAGCGGTTTACGCAGACGCGTTACTGGACAGTGTTACTAGACACATACAGAAGCAAAGCAGGTAAATATGAATGCTGCAGAATGATGATGGTGATTCAATTTCGGTGATGGAAAGGACGTCAATTTCTGCAGCCCATGTCGGGAGCACAGGTAAGCGTCCGCGGGGTTAGGGTAAAGGGACTGAAAGGAGAAAAAAGCCGTATAGTGGATGGCCCGGAAGTTTTGACCACCTGGGGTTGTTTAACGTGCAAGAAAGGCACTAGTACACTGGACTCTGGCATTTCCGCCTCCATCAAAAAATGTGACCGTCGCGGTCGCGATCGAACCCGCATCATTTGCGTGGTAGCCGAACACCGTAACCACTACACCACCACAGTGGACGCTGCTGAACGGCCTTCTTAACATCAGCAGAACACAATATGGCAATGAAGCACAATCATTATGATTAGCTGTTTTAGTTGGTGAAGCTTATGCAGGAGCAATACCACAGAACAATAAAATAAGGCGTTTGGTAAACCAGATATTGTGGGTGGTTTGCGGCGACTGAAAGCGTTCGTTGACCACGACTTTATAAATTTGACTACACCCGACCTAGGAGCAGCCGTTTGTCTGCCGCGGTAGTGTAGTGGTATAGGTTCTCGGCTGCCACCAAAAAAAAAAAAAAATCGCAGCATATCCATGGAGTGAATGATGAGTGGGCGAAGCTCCGGATGTTCATCGTAGATCGTGCCGAGTTCCGGATTAATTTAGTTAATGCGCACGCTACGAATACTTATGGTTCAAGTACGCACAAGTGAAATCTCCCACCGGCACTTCATTGCAAGTCAAGATCCAGTGCCTAAATATATACATATGGGTGGCCGGTGAACGGTTCTCCAGCGCGAGCAGTCGGTACTTTTCAATCAAGAAACTCACTAGAAGATGCTGCCTGCGTGAAACTTGTCTCTCGCGGGTGAGGGCGCATCACGCGTCACGAATGGCGAGGACGTTTACTACAGTGTATTCGTATTGCAGCATGAGCAACTGCTGCCCCATTAGTACAGTCCAGTGGTTTAAGAAACAGGCAAACAGGGTCACAGTAATTGATTTGACGAGTTGGCGTTTGCGTGGAGCACGCAAATGCCAACTCGGCAGGTGGCGTCTCGTTATGGGAGCAAGCAAAGAGAAGGAAGTGCGCGACCTGCCGCGTGGCATGCTGGCCCGTTTCTTCACGTGCTCGAGCGCGTTCGTGGAAGATTACTGCCCCCTAGGCGTAATAGGTCACGTAAAGGCAAGCAGCTCATCTGAAGTGCTTAGGATCACGCTGCAGGAAAGGCCCCATGGGTCCAAGATTCTGCGATTCGACCGAACCATTCGCCCTGAAGAGCGCAACGGGGGAAGCTCGGGGTTGCAGGCGAAGCCGGTATGGCTGGCCAGAGGTTCGAGAACAAAGCCGTCTCATCCAGCAAATCCAGGCGCCGACCTTGGACTACGAAGCGTTGTCCGGCCGTGGTCGTGCTCCCATGGTCGACCCTCGTAGGAAACGTGGCTGTCGAGCGAAGCCCAGACTCGGGTGGAAGACACCGCGTCCTCTGGCACCTCGGCGTCCGCCTGCCGCCTTTGCATCAAGCATGGCGAACACTTCGGTGAGTACACTGCAGATTCATTCTTTGGCGTATACTTCTATGCAGATAGAACGTCCGCTCTACATCATAACGGTTCCTTCGATGCGGCATTTCTTATGGTTTTTCAGTTCATTGCCTGTTAGCCTGACATTATGGTGCTTTGTAGTGTTTGTACAATCATTTCTTGCTCGGAGCCCTTTAATAATGAATACACTGGCGGAAAGTCACTTCTTGGTCCGCCCACAAAGTTCTCGCAGTTCCTTCTGTAGCGCAGCTCGTTTGCTACTCCTTGTGGTTAGGCTTCACTCGGCGTCTCTGCTTTGACAAATTGCCATGAATTTCATAAGAGGGAAGATATTGCACCGGTCTGCGGAGAGCTTGGGATGAGTGTCGGCTATGGAAACTGCTTGTGTTATCGAACTAATAGCAAATGTGATATTTGCCCTCGATTTCGGGAGGCAATGAACTTTCTCGGAGGCTAGCGCATAGTGGAAGTCTCTAAGTTGTCAGTTTCCTTGGACACTAAAAGGAGGGTCGACCTTGGGAGCTGGAGCACGACCGGGGAACACTTCGGAGTCCCAGGACGGCACCTCGATTTCCTCGTTCAGCTTTTTCGCTTTGTTTCTGGGTTCAAATTATAAGAAGCCCTTGCTGTCATTGATATGAAAGATAAGTCTTTGCCGTTTATTAGAGAGACAAGGGTTTGTTATTTTACAGCGAAAGCTGTATATGGCTAGGAAAGAATTACAGCATATCCACGGAGTGAATTATGGTGAGTAGGCGAAGCTCGGGAAGTTCATCGTAGATCGTGCCGAGTTCCGGATTAATTTAGTTAACGCGCACGCTACGAATCCTCATGGTTCAACTATGCACAAGTGAAATCTCCCACCGGCACTTCATTGCAAGTCAAGATCCAGTGCCTATATATATATATATATATATATATATATATATATATATATATATATATATATATATATATATATATATATATATATATATATATATATTGTGACAATGCAGTCACCACGGGGTATTTATTAGGCCTGGATGATGCGGCGAACCGGCCGAGCCCAAAGCATAGAAGAGATGCGAGGTGACAACCCACAATCGATGAAGAAGAAACCCATGTGATGATGATTATGTACAGATGACGAAGAGTAGCGCATTAAGTGCCCACACTAATTTCCCCGGCGCGAGAGCGGCCAGCCTGGCCGCAGCTTAAAGGGACGGAGGCCGTCTTGCGAAAGGCTTCATGCGGGAAACATGAACGATCTCTGTAGAACGGCAGCGACGGTCAGTTGGAGCAACAACGGGTGTCACACGATAGTTTACAGGAGACGTCTGGGCCAACACGGTGTAGGGGCCGATGAAACGAAATTGAAACTTGTCGCACAATCCAGGAATGCGGATTGGTGTCCTGAGGAGCACTTCGTCGCCTGGGCGGAAAAATACCATGCGACGACTGGCGTCATAGCAATTCTTACGATCCTGTTGACTCGCTTCGGTGTTGATGCGGGCGAGCTGGCGAGAACGCTGGAGACGGGAGATGTATTCCTCACAGGAGGACGAAGGGGCTTTGATGGGCCCAGCGAAGAAAGATGTGTCAAGGAAGAATGAGGGCGAGCGGCCGTAGACAAGATAGAAGGGCGAGTAACCGGTTGTGCGTTGGACGGCGGTGTTGTACGCGAATGTCACGAACGGTAAAAGGGCGTCCCAATTCTTGTGGTCCGGTCGTATGTACATGCTTATCATGTCGGAAAGCGTTCGATGAAATCGTTCGGTTAAGCCATTGGTCTGCGGATGGTAGCTGGATGTTGTCTTGTGTGTGGTTCCAGATGCTCTGAGGACTTCCTCTACGAGTTGCGACAGGAATGCTTTTCCGCGGTCGCTCAGGATGACGCGAGGAGCACCGTGGCGCAGAATTATGGCGTGGAGTATAAATTCAGCGACCTCGGATGCGGAGGCGGAACTCACGCACGCTGTTTCGGCATAGCGTGTCAAGTGGTCGACGGCTGTGACAATCCATCGTTGACCATTGACGGTGACCGGAAGAGGACCGTACAGATCAACACCGACGACTTCGAATGGTTGAGAGGGGCAAGGTAGCGGCTGAAGCTGTCCGCTCGGAGCAGATGTAGGGAGCTTTCGATGTTGGCAGAGTGTGCAGGAAGCGACATACCGCGCCACACTATTAGATAAGCCAGGCCAGTAGAACTGAGCTTTGATGCGGTCGTACGTTTTCTGCACACCAAGGTGACCAGCAGTCATGTCGTCGTGAGCGGCTCTGAGAATGTGGGCCCGAAGAGAGCGAGGCAGAACAGGCACCCAGCGTTGACCGTCTGGGTGGTAGACATGGCGGTATAGAACGCTGTCATCGAGCTTAAACTTTTCCAACTGTCGACGAAGGCGGGCGTTAGGAGGAAGGGAAGCTCCTTGAAGACGATCTATGATGCGTCGACAATAAGCGTCCGAAAGTTGATAAGAACTAAATGGCTGGTGGTTGTCCGGGGGCACGGGATCTAGCGACGCTAAGGACGAAGGACACGAGGTCGGAGTATTCGAGGGCGTGTCACGGAAGTGATCCGAATGGGCACTGTATGGTGTAGTAGGCAGCGGACAGCGAGAGAGCGCGTCTGCGTCCATATATTTTCTGCCGCTTTTATACACAATCGTGAAGTCGTATTCTTGCAGGCGTAGAATCCAACGACCGAGGCGTCCGGACAAGTTCTTGAGCGTCGAGAGCCAGCACAAAGCATGATGGTCCGTGACGATTGTAAAATGGCGGCCGTGAAGGTAAGGTCTGAACTTCTGGACTGACCAAACGACAGCTAGGCATTCCTGTTCAGTGATAGTATAATTTTTCTCGGCATTCGTCAGTACGCGGCTTGCGTACGCGACGACCCTTTCACGTGAAGACTCGTCGCGCTGTAAGAGAATGCCACCAATGCCGTGACCGCTTGCGTCTGTATGCAAGAGTGTAGGTGCGGCTTCGTCGAAGTGTCGAAGTACTGGTTCAGACGTAAGTGCGCGCTTAAGATGTGTGAACGCCGATTCACATTCTGGAGACCAGGAGAAGGGTACACGAGCAGCAAGTAACTTGTGCAAAGGTGCAGCGATGGAGGCGAAGTCTCGGATGAATCTCCGAAAATAAGATGCGAGACCCAAGAAACTTCGCAAATCTTTGGCCTTTTCAGGACGAGGGAAATGCACAACTGCCGAAACCTTCTCAGGATCAGGACGAATTCCATCCTTGCTCACAACGTGGCCCAACACCTTGATGCTCTTGCTGGCAAAACGGCACTTTTTGGTGTTCAGCTGGAGGCCGGCGTTGGCGAGACACGTAAGAACTTCGTCCAGACGTTGCAAGTGCTGCAAGAACGTTGATGAAAAAATAACAATATCGTCCAAATAGCACAAGCAAGTCTTCCATTTCAGCCCACGGAGAACGGTATCAATCATGCGTTCGAAAGTTGCGGGAGCATTACAGAGGCCGAATGGCATGACGTTGAATTCGTAGAGGCCATCTGGCGTAGAAAAGGCCGCTTTTTTTTTTTCATCCTCGTGCATGGGTATCTGCCAGTAACCCGACCGTAAATCAAGACTTGAGAAGTACTCGGCACCCTGCAGGGAATCCAAGGCATCATCAATTCGTGGCATCGGGTACACATCCTTGCACGTTATCTTGTTGAGTGCGCGGTAATCCACGCAAAAGCGCACAGAGCCGTCTTTTTTCCGTACAAGAACAACAGGAGATGACCAAGGACTGGTAGATGGACGTATTATATTTCGTTGTAACATGTCGGCGACGTTCTCTTCGATGACTTTTCGCTCTGCAAGCGATACGCGATACGGTCGGCGACGCACGATGGATCCGCTGTCTGTCTTTATCCGATGCGTGGTGATGGGAGTCTGCCCCAATGAAGCCGAGTGCACGTCAAACAACGACTTATGTTTTTGCAGTAGAGCTAGTAACTGCTCTGACTCTGAAGGCGTCAGGTCTGAGCTAATGGCAGCGGAAAGAGCAGAGGGAGGGGCGGAAGTTGCAACAGAAGGAGCTGCAGATGAAGCTGTCTCGAGGGAAACGACGGAGAGAGAATCGGATCCACTGGTGCAAGCTAGTGTAGCGCCTTTAGGAATAAGCACCTTTTTTGATGTCGGATTGGTCACGCTGAGATGTGCTGAGCCATTGGCAAACCGAACTAGGCCCGTGGCGAAAACAATGCCTCTTGCTAGCCAGCGTGCAGATGGAAGAGCGAGCACGTCACCTGTGTCAATGACATCAGACGTGATGGCAACAATCCGCTGAAGGCCAGGAGGTATCTCGATGTCGGCTTCCGCAAGCAAGCGAAGAGGTGCGTCATTTTCAGAGTCCTGCGCATAAAGCGAATTGGTGGTTTCGTCCATATGAAGAACACGTTCCCGGCAGCAGATGTAAGCGGATGCTGCAGAAAGAAAATCCCAGCCTAATATGAGCTTCTGCGCGCACGAACGTAGCACTGCGAATTGTATGTGATGCAGGATGCCATCGATGTAAACACGAGCGGTGCACATGGCGGAAGGTGTAATGGCGTCCCCTTGAGCAGAAAATAGTGTAGGGCCATCGTAGGGGGTCGTAACTTTCCGCAGACGTGAACACAAATCGCGACGTATAATTGCTACACAAGCACCTGTGTCAACCAAAGCTTGCACATGAACACCTTCCACTATAACCATAATCATATTACACGGACATGCTGGAGGAATTTCTGTCTTTTCGTGCGATGCAGCTTTTCCTCCAAAAGCTGCGCAAGTCAGTTTTCCTGGCGGCGATCAGCGAAATGAGAGGCTGGTCGCAGGGGCGACGTAGAACGACGCAGTGGTGACGGTGAGCGGCGTCTGCTGGGACGGTAGTCGGGAGTCGTGTCACACGTTGCACTTGGCGACGCAGAGCGGGTGGGAGGCAATGGATATGGACGGCGTTGGAACGGGCCGCCCACAGAAAACTCGTCCCGTTCTGATACGTCGTATCCGCGGCGCTCGTTTTGCTGACGCTTACGGCAGAAGCGTGCAATATGGCCACGATATCCACAGTAGTAGCAGATTGGACGAGTCTGTCGCCATTGCGGATAGGGCCGAGCGCTAGGCGCGGCAGGTGAGATGGCAGCCAGGTGCGCGGGCGTCGGTTGCGGAGGCATCGGTTGTACCATGACTGGTGGCACTGCAGCAACCTGCGCATATGTTGACGGGGCCTCGGGTTTATGGGCTCCGCGTAAGCAGCCCCAGCCACGGACGCCAATTCCTTCTTTACGACCTCTCGCAAGGAGGCACTGGAAGGGTGTTGAGGAAGTGGACTAACTGCGAAGCCGAGGGACTGCAGCTCCTCGCGTATGATCGTGCGGATCATCGTACGTAGTGACGGGTCTGCGGCAGTCGGGGCCGAGAGGGCCGATGTAGAAGGATTGGGCGGCGCGTCCTGCGACATCACGGCGGACAGCTGGCACAATCGGCGACCGGATCTGAGCTCCAGGAGGTAGATCGGCGAGGCAGATGACCGAGGACCGAACAGCACTCTCCACCACTTGTGACAATGCAGTCACCACGGGGTATTTATTAGGCCTGGATGATGCGGCGAACCGGCAACCCACAATCGATGAAGAAGAAACCCATGTGATGATGATTATGTACAGATGACGAAGAGTAGCGCATTAAGTGCCCACACTAAATATATATATATATATATATATATATATATATATATATATATATATATATATATATATATATATATATATATATATATATGAGTTGCCGGTGAACGCTTCTCCAACGCGAGCAGTCGGTATTTCTCAATCAAGAAACTCGCTAGGAGACGCTGCCTGCGCCAACGTTGTCTCTCGCGGGTGAGGGCGCGTTCTCCTTCTTTGCGAGCTGGTAGCGTTCCTCTAAGAAAGAGCGTTTCCATAGCCAACGCGCGCCTTTCGCTCTCTCTCTCACAAGACAGCAGAGGCACGCGCCGGGAGAGAGAGAGAGAGGCACGCGCCGGGAAGCACGCGCAGAGGGCGAGCGCGTGCCTCCCGGAACGCGGGTTACGCCTCACGACTGACACGTGACAAGGTTAGACTAAGAGGAGCTTCGCCCCTAAAACGCAAAACCGCTCGGCATCTGTGTCACGAGTGGTCTCCATTGGCTACGCCGTCCAGTGACGTCATTCTCGGCGTTGTACGCAAGCACGCGCGGCATTGGCTGCGCCGTAATTATAGCGTCGCGAAGTATAGCAGAAGCGAGGTAGAGAGGAGCAGTCAAGCAAACCATAGTGGGACGCGTACAGCTGCTGCCGACGCCGACCGCATTTCCCCGCGCTCGCGCAGAACGCGCCCGTGCGCCGCCAGTGACGTATTTCATCCCGTACTGCTGCGCGCGTGCCTCCGAGCCCGAGCCCAACTTCCACATGGGTAGGGGAGGGATCGTACGAACTGCCTAACAGCAAGCAGCTTTCGAAGAACAGCCCCGACAGCAGAACCGAGAAAGAACTCGTGTTCGCCGGGTCGATGCTGCAGTCCGGGCACAAGAACAGGCCCAGGTGGCCAAGCGACGGGGGCAACTGCGTATCGAGGCTACACCAGCCTTCCAAGTCGCGCTAAATCGCGAAGCGTAACACAAGCGCCAATGGCGGGCGGATGCTGCTAACCACGACGCCGAGCTTACTCGACCAGCGACTCGACGAACACAAGCGGCAACGGCAAGCCGTGGAAGAGGCGTTTCCAGCTGAGGAGTGCCAATGCGGCAATGGTGGGAACGCGTTCGCCAGGGCCAACGTCCGCTTTCGGCGTGAGTTAAACACAAGGAACTGCTCATTACACTCCTTCGTGACGTTGATCATGCGAGGCACAGTATTCGGCATGTGAAATAAACACCGTAAAAAGCTCAATGTCGAACGTGCGTGCATCATCCTTAGCAAACAGTAACATGTAACCGATAATTTAGAAAGGCTTGAATACACCGTCGTGAATTACCTACTGCTAAGCACCGCAGACGTACATTCCAGCTTCGCTGGTTAACAATCTGTACGAGGTGCTTGGGCAGTGTTTTTTTCTTGTACGTGCTCTGTCAGTAATCTTTTTTTGTGTAATTTGTTCAGAGCAACAGGAGGTCAGCAACAGTATCTATTCGAGCTATTATACATTTACAAAATGCACCTTGTTTCAAAGGATTCACTCAATGGTTTGTGCAAAAGGTATTGAGTAGTTCATTTTCCCCTTTTCTAGTGTAGCTGTCACTGTCACAAAATGCTACCATAGCGCAAGCGTCCCCATACCACGTTTCGAACAATGGTTTAACGTCAACTTCCAGGACAGCTTTCCGGCTCTGTCCGTATAGTCAAGTATTTTTACTAATACACTGAATTGACGGAGGGTGCGTATCGTCCAGAAATCCTCTCTGGTTTCTTATGAAATATTTTATTATGAATTAGTCCCAAACTTTTTATATATTCGATCACGCCTTCCGCCAACCATTTGTTTCCAGTAGGACAGAGATGGGATCTATCTATCTATCTATCTATCTATCTATCTATCTATCTATCTATCTATCTATCTATCTATCTATCTATCTATCTATCTATCTCATCTCATCTCATCGCAGAACAAGCCCAACTGCGAGTCCGTCGATTACACGTACTGCCCCGTCGCACGACGTGAGTTCCACTACAGGGCGTCGGTGAATGCTTGCCTCGCCACCGCACTGGACCCAATGGTGCAGGTGTGCGCCCGCGGCTCAAACAGGTTTGCCTCGCGTGCCAAATGCGAGCACACCTGCGTCTTCGGCTACCGGCCCAAGGACGTGTGTTTCGACACGCCACTCTTTTCTGGCTGCGACAGGTATATGCTTGCAGCGCCTTATGAGGATCGTGGTAGACCTTACTTAGCCAGAGCCTGTTTGGTTACAAAGCGCGTCCCTTCCGAGGTTGTTAAAGAAGACATCGACTTACTCCATCATGTCATCACGACCACAAAACTAATTCGAAGTAACCAAAGGCAATGTGAGGCAAAGTGTCAAGTATACAGTTAGGTGGTGGACCTCCTATCACTGTCCGAGAATGCGCGTGTAACTATGGTCCTTAAAGGATTACCTGCAGTCAGCTGTCAAGCGCTGCGCCTGGATTTCCATGGTCTTTGCGGCTTGGAGCAAGTTGGAGCTCAGAGCAGATCGGTGCAGCATACCGTAGGTTGCTGAAGCAAAAAAACTCCCTTCTAAGCTTACGACGCCTTCATGACAAGGAACGATCACGAGCATGTTTCTGCATATTTTGCGTTCCCTCCCTCACCATACATTATTCCACGCCCAACGTAGTTCTTTTCGTACTGGCCTCGCAGAATGTTGGAACGAATATCTGTTTTGAGAGTAGCTATACAGGTAACATGGGCTAATACTGGCGGCAATTCCGCACTAGCGCAAACAGTATTCTTGCTCCAGTAAATTCCAGCGGTATTGAATGGACCGTGTACGAAAGAACTACTGCGCATGCGCAGCAACAGTGCGGCTAGCGTCCCCTACAGGCGTCTTGGGTTTGGTTGGAAAACACAAGGAGGTATTTCATTTGAAACCTCCTTGGAAAAACATGAGCAGCCGGCAAGGCCAGCCGCTGGTCGTGTGCAGCGGGTGATATAACCTGGCCAGGTCCTTTTCGCCGTGTGTACGAACATTGGCGAGTGTTTGTTTATTCGCAAGAAATCCCATCCCACTGCGCAGCCTACGGCTGCACAAATATTTTCACTCAAAAGGGAAAGACGAAGTTCTTCAGGTTCCCGTCCGCGGTGCTACTACATGCCAAATTTACACCATCTCCCGCTAAAGGGGACCATGAGGCGATGCGAAGGAGCACAGGGGGTGCACAGCGCGTTTGCATCGGTTTGACTAGGTGTCGCGTTGGCATCGGTTTGACGCTAGCAGACGCTGCCTGCGTCAGCGTCCTCTCGCGGGCGAGGGCGCGTTCTCGTTCTTTGCGAGCTGTGAAAGCGTTCATCGATGAAAGAGCGTTTCGAAAGTCAGCCGCGCCGTTCGGAGAGTAGAGGAGGAATGCCGAGAGGATAGGAGATGAGACAAGGAGAGGAGGAGGAGGAGGATGCGCATGCGCAGTGCGGGTGTGGACGCCGCACGGCGGATGGAGGGAGGTAGGGAGTGACATAGGCCCGACAATAAGCTGCTTCGCATTTAAAAGGAAATGCTCGGATAGCAGCTGTGTGAAGAAAGAGTGTTGACGGCTCACAGTGGGTGCCGTTGTACACTCGTGAGCCCATAAGCGCACATTAATTTACGTTTTATTTGGCCATTTGCTGTCGTTCACTACATGCGCATATATAATGCATGTATCTGTGCCAGAAACGCAATCGCAGTGTGCTCAAACGATGCGACCTATACGAAACCATGCTGCCCTCACGCAAACGCCCCATGCTGCAACAGGTAGTGCAAGCTGAAGGTCAAGGATGAAGCGAAGGCTCTTCAGAACTTCGTCCGTGTCCTTAAAAGTGCGCAACCTGTTGCTACTTAGGTATCTACCAATAAGCCAACTCACGCGTTCCTTCACGTAAACACCGGACTTCATAGACCGTGCGCTCACCGCTCTCACCAAACCTAGTTCATCGTCAGCGGTTTCAAGATTCAAGTTCAAGTGGCTCGCTCAACGTTCTTCCTCGAAGGACCAGCCGCGATGAGCCTGGCGAAGAGTAGATGTAGCGGTGTGCGGGTATCATCCCACATGGTTGTTGTTCATGCTACAGCGCGGAAAATCCTCGCTCCACCGGCTTCTAGAAACGGAAACGAAGTGTTTTCTTCCTGTATCATGTTCGTCCAATGCAGAAGCACGTTTTTAGCGACAAAAAGCGATATTAAAACAACAAAACTAAGGCGCGACAACTGATGAGTGCTGTCTTGCAAATGTGAGTTCGCCCATCTGACGTTTGCAAGACAGCACTCGTCGCCAGGCTCATCGTGGTTGGTCTTCCGAGGAAGAACGTTCAGCGAGCCGCTTGAAGTTGAATCTTGATGAAACCGCTGACGATGAACTAGGTTTGGTGAGAGCGGTGAGCTCACGGTCTATGAAGTACGGTGTTTACGTTTTCAACCAATAGCGCCAACGAAGTTTTACTGTTTACACGACAGGTGGCGCTCACTTTTCCGCAACAATTAAAATTCCAAAGTTCTTTAGTGCTTCCCAGTGGCTGTCGGCGTCACTGAAGTGAAACCTTCTCCACTAGTGTAATCCATGTCGTTACCAGCAATGCCACTGAAGAACCAGTGAATGCCACCGTCCACCAGAGTTGCCAGTGCGGTCCAGTATGTGCAGGCATCCGACTTTCACGCCGTAGGCACCGTAACGGAACTTGTGTTTTAATTGAGCGTATTACAAGTCCTGGATCATTCCGGAAGGCACCGGACGTCTGCGGCGTATTCGTTGTTCACGGGGACTTCCCGAAAGCCCCGCCCACTGGCAGGTCAGGGGACTTTGAATCACGTGAAAATGGCATCGTGTCTGTACGAGAGGCGTCCGTGGCTCGCTCGTCGCTGGCCCGTGACTTCGTAACTCGAAAACGTTTATTGAAGGCGAAGCATCATTTTCCTGTTCAGTGCTTTGTGAACCAATGACATACAGAAATTGTTATTCCAGGGAAGACGTGAACGAGAGCTGGTGGTACTTCGAGGGCGGCCGCTGTCATCTGTGGAGCTTCCCGGCAGGCGCCTGCCCCTCCAACGACAGCGCAGTCTTCCCCACGGCCGCAGAGTGTGCCAGCCGCTGTGCAGGTCGCGCCACCGCTCTGTGCGGCGTCCCGCGACCGACGGCGTGCCGGCGCAACCAGCTACGGTTCCCGTTCTTCGCGCACTTCACGGAGCCCGAAGGCCGGATGCGGTGTCCTGCGCGCTTCGACCGTCCTGGACGCTGGACACCGGTGCCTGGACGGTAGCAACCGCTTCGCGTCGCTCACCGACTGCGCCGAGGCCTGCGCGTCGTCGAAGGCGTCGGACGCTGGCACCCATGCACACGGCGCGTCCAAGCGACGCTAAGCCTCGTGGACGTGCTCGGACGTCACACGTGACTGCACGAGAGGCGGGTTTCAGTGAGAAGTCTCGCCCTCGAAAGAAGTGCCGCGTCTGCCACGTAGCGGGGTCTGGTTGGCAGCGAAGTTCTTTTGGTTTAGTTTTGCAATTTATTATCTTCACTTGATATGGATTAGTTTGCCATAGCGCATTTAGTATTATCTGAATAATTAAAGTACTGTAAGCGCGTTTGTAAATTCAATGTTCCCTTCTCTACTGGGATCAGCATTGTTACAGTCTTTAGATGTATGTATGTATGTATGTATGTATGTATGTATGTATGTATGTATGTATGTATGTATGTATGTATGTATGTATGTATGTATGTATGTATGTATGTATGTATGTATGTATGTATGTATGTATGTATGTATGTATGTATGTATGTATGTATGTATGTATGTATGTTCGAGAGTGCGAATGAATGCACAGCGCGAGAAGTGTATGCTATAACGTGACGGTGGCGAAGGCATTTTTCCCATTTTTGTGATAGGAAGAGTGCTGGGAAAAAGAATGCCCGAAGATGTAGGACAATAACGGAGATGGAGAAGCTGACTGTTGTCTCAATGGTGATCATGGAATTCTTTGAAAGGTCAAAACTGACTACTCACCCCTTCCGCAGCCACAAAAGTAAGCGTCGCGAGTTGCAACCAAGGGGCTTCTTTATTCTGTAACAGCGGTTTACGCAGACGCGTTAGTCACTGGAACTTACGAATGAGTGTTACTAGACACAGAAGCAAAGCAGGTAAATATTAATGCTGCTGAATGATGATGATGATGATCGTTTTCGGTGATGAAAAGCACGTTAATTTCTGCAGCCCATGTCGGGAGCACGGCTAAGCGTCCGTGGGGGTAGGGTAAAGGAACTGAAAGGAGAAAAACGCCATAGTGGAGGTCTCGGAAATTTTGATCGCCTTGGGTTCTTTGACGTGCACAGACAAGGCACAGTACACTGGGCTCTGGCATTTCCGCCTCCATCGAAAAATGTGACCGTCGCGGCCGGGATCGAACCCACATTATTTCTGTGGTAGCCGAACACTAATCACTACACCACACAATATGACAATGAAGCAGAATCATTATGATTAGCTGTTTTAGTAGGTGAGGCTTATGCGCAGCAGCAATACTTAAGAACAACAGAATAAGGCGTTTGGTGAACCAGACACTGTGTGTGGTTAGGGGCGACTGAAAGCGTCCGTGGCCCCGACGTTATAAATTTGATTACGCCCGACTGGGGAGCAGATGTTTACGAGTTATGAAACATGTATTTCTTCTTCTGGCGAAACCAAACCAGGAGAGCAATGAAAACTAGAGACGTATGACAAATGACATTTATTAATGATCAGATTACAAAACACAATTTAGAACAGGGAATGTCGCAGGAGCCAACGTTTCTACAAGTGGACTTGCGTTCGTCAGGGCGGCGACTGCCCTAAAGAAGACAAGTGCCCATGTGGAAACGCTGGAGCCTGCGACATTCCCTGTTCTAAATCGTATTTTGCGATCTGTTCATTGATTTAAGCATCCATCTTTCCCTGAGCTTTTTTTCTAATAACGATAATAAAGAATTTCTGCGGTTTTACGTCCCAAAAGCCCGATTTGATTATGGGATAAAGCGCCGTGCAGGAGCGCTCCAGATATTTCGACCAGCTGCGGTTCTAAACGCGCTCTAACATGGCACAGGACAGGGTCCTCAACGTTTCCCCGTTTCCCCGTCCAGCGAAATTCAGCCGCCGCTGAGGGGGTCCGATTCCGTGACCTTCGGATCAGGAGCCGAGTACCGTAACCACTAGACCACCGTAGCCGGGCAATGATAGGACAATAAAAGAAGATAAAACTGACATTACCCTTGCGTGAGAATGCCGCGAAACACTATCGCTTCTAATTTTTCCTCCTCATATAAGTGGATAATTGTTCTTTACGTAGAGAGAAAGTGAAGATAAATAAATAGTGCTTCATTACTCGTAGCCACCTTGTGGTGGCACCATGAACGCAATAAAAGGTAGTGCCAATACAAACCTTATTACATCCACCAGTGATCACAGTCGATAGCAACCTGCTCATATAGGAGCGAAGACGTGGTTATGCTGCAAAATGGCTGACTAGGATCAATTCTGTAATCCCTACTCAGTGTAAACATCCGAAGGCGAGGCGAAGACGATAAGCAAGAAGATTGGGGAAGCGCTGTCCAATTTTGTTGCTTATCGTTCACGTGTTTGTTTACTTTCAGCTCAGTTTCAACTTGATCGACATCGCCCAAATGTACTAAAAGGGCTACTGGGTGTTAAACAAGGAAATTTTCCAGGAGGGAAGCATATACATCTCAAATATATAATTACATCCCCGCCGGCAGCTTAGGCGATATACTCAGCTGGTGAGATCGGGTACGCAGGTTCGAGTTCAGGATTCAGCTGACGCATTTTGATGCGGCCGAGTGCGAAATTAGCCGTAAACGCGCAATAGCCATAACTGTAAGCGTACGTTAAGCAACTCGACGTAGCCGCAGTTATTTTAGAACGGACCCTCTCACGACATGCTTGATAATGAAATCTTCCATCTGGTAAAAAAAACCGATAAGTTAGTGTTAGTGACTGTAGTCAACAAATTGGACAGAAAAAAATCACAGCATATCCACGGGGTGAATGATGATGAGTGGGCGAAGCTCCGGAGGGAATAATCGGTAAACCGTGAACCTTCCGTGTAATTCGCCCAGTCGATCATCATGTAAAGACGTCTTACGCAGCCCCTTACACAGGCCGGAACGCGCACCGCGTTTGCCGACGCCATCACATGACTGCTGAGAGAGTATAAGGCGGAGAGGCCACAGCGTCTTACACCAGCTTCTTACACGGGCCGTAACGCGCTAGCACAAACGCGTTAGAAACGCGCAGTCTTTCGTTAATGTTGAGTATTTACTGTCATCGTGGTGCATGTGTCCATGTGCGCTTTGTAGCGTAGTGGCTAGCGCCGTGCGTTCGGAAGCGAGGGGTCCCTGGTTCCATTCCGCGCTTCGGACACAACGTTCGTAATGTCTTTTCTCATCGTCCATGGTCCACCAAGCGCGATTCGACACGTACGGCGACGATCCAGGAGAATGAGAGGAGCGCTCCCCGCGCAGCAGCCAATCGGAGAGCAGCTGCACCGCCAACGCCATCCAGCGTACCTTCACCCAACCGCCATATTGTACGCATGTCTATGGGACAGCGCCCTCTCGGAAACGAGACGAGAAATGGAGATGACACAGAATGCGTACAGCGCCATCTAGTGTATCGTTACCCAACTGCAGTTTGCATGCATCTCTATGGGACAGCGCCATCTATCGTATGCTATTTTATGCTAAGGGAGACGCTACTGGCTACGCAGGATGCATCGACAACCGCCCAGGTGATGCCATAAGGAGCTTCGCCCCTAAAAGTTTACCAGTGGCTCAGCTCGGCTGTGCCAGGATATGTGTAGCGTGAGCGAGCCTTGACGTCATCGATGGCGTCTTGTTGCTGCTGCTGCGGAGATGGCCGGGCACCAAGGAGGTTTAAAAAAAATGAATTTTTTTAACCTCCTTGCCGGGCACGTCGCTCAGCCTCCTGGCGACGCCGCTTTGCTAGTAGTTCCTCCCTTTGCTCCAGTGTCTCCGTACCACGTTTAGCCTTCTGCTCGTTCTTCCTACGCTCAACCGCTAGTTGCCAGGCAACTACTTCGGGATCCGATGAGTTAAGCTTCTCCGCTCTTGTGCGCCACTGAGCAGCAGTTTCGCTGTCCTTCTCCACGGCAAACGCCCCGCTATATGTATACCCCACTGATACTTCTGCGCATGCGCACGGAATGAGAGGCGCTATCAAGCGCTCGAGCGCAGCGTCAGACTTGGCTACTCCGCAACGGAGGAGCACAACTATAGGCACGCGCATGCGCCAGTGCGTCTGCCGCGGCTATGACGTCACTCCTCTAGGAAGGAAGGAAGGAAATAGTAGAGAAGGAAAGGCAGGGAGGTTAACCAGTGTATGACAACCGGTATGCTACCCTGCACGAGGGGAAGGGGACAGGGGAGATTGAAAGGTGAAAGGAAAGAGGAAGAGAGAGAGAAAGTGGGCGAACATATAGCACATTCTCACAGTCAGTGGCAGCTGCATGGCACACGACACCACACATCGCTGTTACAGTCGCTTGTGCAAGTCTGTCATCTTTAAGAACTGCAGCAGCGCCTTTGTCACCTTCAATTGTGATGTCTTGTGCGGTCGACATTCCAAAATGGCATCAACCGACATCCGTCGCAGGTCAAGGTGAGCGAGAGCGGACGCCAGTGATTGCCTCTGTAAGTCATAGCGAGGACAGTCGCATATGATGTGTTGTAGCGTCTCTTCACGAAGACAGGTGTCACAAAGAGGGCTGTCGGCCATTCCGATCATAAAGGAATAAGAGTTAGTAAAAGCCACTCCTAACCACAAACGATAAAGCAGGGTGGCTTCTGCTCGGCTGAGTTTTGGTGGCAATCGAAAATGCCGCAAAGACAGCAGGTGGTGTTGTCGACTGTTCCGAGTTTGGCTGCTTGAGGCACTCCACAGCGAGAGTGTAATCTCCTGTGCAATCGCTCGAAGTTGCCTGGCAGCGTCGGACCTTGAGAGAGGTATGGTCTCAACTTTGGTGCCATCAAGTGCAGACTTGGCGGCCTTGTCAGCATATTCGTTTCCAACGACGCCGCAGTGACTGGGGAGCCACTGAAACGTCACGTGGTGTCCCTTCTCATGTGATTTATGGAGAAGAGATCTGATCTCCAACACCAGTTGCTCGTATGGTCCGCGCCGCAGGGCTGCCAGCAAGGACTGTAAGGCCGCCTTTGAATCGCTAAAGATTGACCATTGTCGGGGTGCTTCCTCATTTACTACACAAAGGGCAGCACGCAGAGCAGCAAGTTCCGCAGCTGTCGATGTCGTCGGGTGGTCTGTCTTAAAACTGATGGTGGAAGCTTTCACTGGGACAACCACCGCTCCGGACGAACACTGGAGGTTCGAGGAGGTGCTCGCGGCGACGGCGGCTCCGGTGCACCAGCTATGCACCATGTGACGTCACTGCTCCTCGCGCATGCACAGCACGGCTTTCCAGGAGCCACGCGAAACTGCTCAACCTCGGCCAGTGCAGATAACGAAAGGCGATTGCGTACATCGCTAGTTTTGTACACAGCCACGATTATGACGTACGACTCTGCCCATCATCACCGTCATAAGACCGAAGGTTTTGATTGAAGAGTTACTGCAGGCTAATTATCAGTAGATACCCATGTAAGAAGTTGAAGTAGCTCATGCATCGAAATGTCGCTTACAGAAGCTCGGAGGCGGGATTCCAGTGTATTGCTGTCTTGACCGCCGGAGGGGTGGCGTTGTCAGGCGGTTGTGGTCTGCAGGCTTGTAACTGCGAGTAGTACGAAAACGGCCCATTGAACAAAAGCTAGCGCCAAGAGATAAAAAGTCTCAGGAGCTTGCACATGTGACATGACAAGTACTTTCAAAGATGGGTAATCAAAAATGTTCGCACAAGTTCTACAAACGACGACGTACGAGGAAGACACCAGGCAAAAACATTCCCGCCACCACGGTTGTACCACGGTTCCAGCGCTCAGCAGCTGACTCAACCGAAGTACGACAGAGTAAGAACACAATGGAAGAGTAACAAAAAAAAAAAAACAAACATACCTGTAGCAACAAAAATCACCATGTATCCACAGGCCCAAGAACAGGACCAAAATACGGTAAAAATGCAGATCAACTAGGTTTAGGGAATAGTGTTTCATTGACGGATGCTGTCATGGGACACACTGTCATGCAGCGTACTCCTTAGTGCCGAAGGGGCCATGAGTCTGTGGTTTTTGGTCATGTTCCTCTGGGGAAGCATATTCCTGGGGAAGCATAGTCATGTTCCTCTGGGAAGCGTATTTACTTCCAGGGTAAGGGTGGTCGGAAATGTGCACACCAAAAGATAACAAAATAAAACACACAAATAAAAACGTTATCAGAGCACGAGCGAAACTTCCGAACAGTACGCAATATTTCGGCGCAACGCCACGCGTCACGAATGGCGAGGACGTTTACTACAGTGTATTCGTATTCCAGCATGAGCAACTGCTGCCCCATTAGTACACTCCAGTGGCTTAAGAAACAGGCAAACAGGGTCACAGTAATTGATTTGACGAGTTGGCATTTGCGTGCTCCACGCAAATGCCAACTCGTCAGGTGGCGTCTCGCTACGGGAGCAAGCAAAGAGAAAGAAGTGCGCGACCTGCCGCGTGGCATGCTGGCCCGTTTCTTCACGTGCTCGAGCGCGTTCGAAATCGCAGGCTACTGTTCTTGGTTGTCGTGGAAGATTACTGCCCCCTAGGCGTAATAGGTTACGTAAAGGCCAGCAGCTCATCTGAAGTGCTTAGGATCACGTTGCAGGGAAGGCCCCATGGGTCCAAGATGCTGCGATTCGACCGAACCATTCGCCCTGAAGAGCGCAACGGGAGAAGCTCGGGGTTGCAGGCGAAGCCGGTATTGCTGGCCAGAGGTTCGAGAACAAAGCCGTCTCAACGAGCAAATCGAGGCGCCGTCCTGGGACTACGAAGCGTTGTCCGGCCGTGGTCGAGCTCCCGAGGTCGACCCTCGTAGGAAACGTGGCTGTCCAGCGAAGCCCAGACTGAGGAGGAAGACACCGCGTCCTCTGGCACCTCGGCGTCCGCCTGCCGCCTTTGCATCAAGCATGGCGAACACTTCGGTGAGTACACTGCAGATTCATTCTTTGGCGTATACTTCTATGCAGATAGAACGTCCGCTCTACATCATAACGTTTCCTTCGATGCGGCATTTCATATGGTTTTTCAGTTCATTGCCTGTTAGCCTGACATTATGGTGCTTTGTAGTGTTTGTACAATCATTTCTTGCTCGGAGCCCTTTAATATGAATACCGTGGCGGAAAGTGACTTCTTGGTCCGCCCACAAAGTTGTCGCAGTTCCTTCTGTAGCGCAGCTCGTTTGGTACTCCTTGTGGTTAGGCTTCACTCGGCGTCTCTTCTTTGACAAACTCCCATGAATTTCATAAGAGGGAAGATATTGCACCGGTCTGCGGAGAGCTTGGGATGAGTGTCGGCTATGGAAACTGCTTGTGTTATCGAACTAACAGCAAATGTGATATTCCCCCTCTATTTCGGGAGGCAATGAACTTTCTCGGAGGCTAGCGCACAGTGGAAGTCTCTAAGTTGTCAGTTTCCTTAGGCACTAAAAGGAGGGTCGAGCTTGGGAGCCCGAGCACGGCCGGGGAACACTTCGGTGTCCCAGGACGGCACCTCGATTTCCTCGTTCAGCTTTTTCGTTTTGTTTCTGGCTTCAAATTATAAGAAGCCCTTGCTGTCATTGATATGAAAGATAAGTCTTTGCCGTTTATTAGAGAGACAAGGGTTTGTTATTTTACAGCGAAAGCTGTATATGGCTAGGCAAAAATTACAGCATATACACGGAGTGAATGATGATGAGTGGGCGAAGCTCGGGAAGTTCATCGTAGATCGTGCCGAGTTCCGGATTAATTTAGTTAACGCGCACGCTACGAATCCTCATGGTTCAACTACGCACAAGTGAAATCTCCCACCGGCACTTCATTGCAAGTCAAGATCCAGTGCGCATATATATAGATATATATATATATATATATATATATATATATATATATATATATATATATATATATATATATATATCGGTTGCCGGTGAACGCTTCTCCAACGCGAGCAGTCGGTATTTCTCAATCAAGAAACTCACTAGGAGACGCTGCCTGCGCCAACGTTCTCTCTCGCGCGTGAGGGCGCGTTCTTCTTTGCGAGCTGGTAGCGTTCCTCTAAGAAAGAGCGTTTCCATAGCCAACGCGCGCCTTTCGCTCTCTCTCTGTCTCTCTCTCACACAAGACAGCAGAGGCACGCGCCGGGAGAGAGAGAGAGAGGCACGCGCCGGGAAGCACGCGCCGAAGGCGAGCGCGTGCCGGGAGGCACGGGGGTTACGCCTGACGACTGACGCCTGACAAGGTTAGACTAAGAGGAGCTTCGCCCCTAAAACGGAAAACCGATCGGCATCTGTGTCACGAGCGGTCTCCATTGGCTACGCCGTCCAGTGACGCCGTTCTCTGCGTTTTACGCAAGCACGCGCGGCATTGGCTGCGCCGTAATTATAGCGTCGCGAAGTATAGCAGAAGCGAGGTAGAGAGGAGCAGTCAAGCAAGCCATAGTGGGACGCGTACAGCTGCTGCCGACGCCGACCGCATTTCCCCGCGCTCGCGCCGAATGCGCCCGTGCGCCGCCAGTGACGTCTTTCATCCCGTACTGCTGCGCGCGTGCCTCCGAGCCCGCGCGCAGCAGTTGTAACCTACAACTTCCACATGGGTAGGGGAGGGATCGTACGAACTGCCTAACAGCAGGCAGCTTTCGAAGAACAGCACCGACAGCAGAACCGAGAAAGAACTCGTGTTCGCCGGGTCGATGCTGCAGTCCGGGCACAAGAACAGGCCCAGGTGGCCAAGCGACGGCAGCAACTGCGTATCGAGGCTACACCAGCCTTCCAAGTCGCGCTAAATCGCGAAGCGTAACACAAGCGCCAATGGCGGGCGGATGCTGCTAACCACGACGCCTAGCTGACTCGACCAGCGACTCGACGGACACAAGCGGCAACGGCAAGCCGTGGAAGAGGCGTTCCCGGCTGAGCAGTGTCAACGCGGCAATGGCGGGAACGCGTTCGCCAGGGCCAACGTCCGATTTCGGCGTGAGTTAAACGTAAGGAACTGCTTATTACACTCCTCCGTGACGTTGATCATGCGAGGCACAGTATGCGGCATGTGAAATAAACACTGTAATAAGCTCAATGTCGAACGTGCGTGCAACATCCTTAGCAAACACTAACATGTGCCCAATAATTTAGAAAGGCTTGAATACACCGTCGTGAGTTACCTACTGCTAAGCACCGCGGACGTACATTCCAGCTTCGCTGGTTAACAATCTGTACGGGGTGCTTGGGCAGTGTTTTTTTCTTGTACGTGCTCTGTCAGTAATCTTTTTTTTGTAATTTGTTCACAGAAACAGGAGGTCAGCAACAGTATCTATTCGAGAATTTATACATTTAGAAAATGCACCTTGTTTCAAGGGATTCACTCAATGGTTTGGGCAAAAGGTATTGAGTAGTTCATTTTCCCCTTTTCTAGTGTAGCTGTCACTGTCACAAAATGCTACCATAGCGCAAGCGTCCCCATACCACGTTTCGAACAATGGTTTAACGTCAACTTCCAGGACAGCTTTCCGGCTCTGTCCGTATAGTCAAGTTTTTAATTACTAATACACTGAATTGACGGAGGGTGCGTATCGTCCGGAGATCCTCTCTAGTTTCTTATGAAATATTTTATTATTAATTAGTCACAAACTTTTTACATATTCGATCACGTCTTCCGCCAACCATTTGTTTCCAGTAGGACAGAGATGATCTATTATCTATCTATCTATCTATCTATCTATCTATCTATCTATCTATCTATCTATCTATCTATCTATCTATCTATCTATCTATCTATCTATCTATCTATCTATCTATCTTAGATCAAACTCAAGTGCGAGGCCATCGTCACTGAACGTCTGCCATCCCACCGCACTGTACCGAAGGGTGAAGCAGTGTGCTCGCGGCTTCAGCAGTTTCGCCACGGGTGCCACATGCGAGCACAGCTGCGTCTTCGGCAGCCGGTCCAGGGACGCCTGCTTCGACACATCACTGTTTTCTGGCTGCGACAGGTATATGTTTGTAGTGGAACAAGAGCATCGTAATGGACCTCACCTTGTGCTATCATGTTTGACCTCAAGGCGTGTCCCTTCGATGGTTGTCAAAGATGGCATAGGATTACTCCACCATGATGTCATCGCGACCACAAAACTCATTTCAAAATAATTAAAAGCTATGCCACGTATATTGCGGAAGACCCCAGTTAATTTGACAGACTTTATCACTGGCCGACGAGGAGCGTGTAAAAATGATCTTTAAGTACATGCAGACAACTGGAAAGAGTATACGCCTGAATTTGGTCTTTACAACTCGAAGCAAGCTACAGCTTAGGAAAGCTCGGCGCTGTATAATATAGCTTGCTAAAGCAGTAAGAATGGCTTTTGAAGCGAGTTCTATTGCTTACTGCACCTGCATGGCAGGCAATGCTCACAACAATGTTTCTACATTTTCATTTTGTGTTTTCTGCCTCAATACACACTTGTGACGTCCAGAGTGGTGCTTTTCGTATTGTAAGCGGTAACCTACTATTACGAATTCCTCCGTCACGTTACAGTCGCAATAAAACAGCTTACGCGTCTTTTTTACTCGTAGAATCGTGCGAAGGACATATTTTTATGACACTAAGCACAGCGGTAACATCCGAGCATAATAGTGGCAGCAGTGCCCAACCTGCCCAAGAAGCTTACTTTATCTAATATGCGACAGAGAAAGTCGATCCAAAATTCCAATGTTTTAAGTCACTTTCCTGTGACCCTCAGGCTCACTGGAGCGAAATCTTCCTTGCCAATGCAGTCCGGCTCGTTAGAAGCGACTTCAGTGAACGGGCAGTAAATGACGCCGTGAACCAGTGTTTGCCAGAGCAGTCCTGCATGCGAAAGCTTCCCGGTTTCATGCTGGAGGCACTGGAACGGCACCGCCGTTTGCAATGGAGGCGAGGCATCGCTTACCTCTTCCCTGACACTTCATACATAAATGAGCAAACAGACAATGAAGCCTAGGAAAGCATAGGGGAAGTTGCATGCGGTATTGTAATTGTGGAGAAAGTAGAACTGGTAGAGCATCGGACGCGTCATCCAAAGGTCGTGGGTTCTGTTCCCACCGAAGGCAGGTTTGTCTTTTCGCCCACTTTAATTCTTTTCTACTTTCTCCACAATTACAACACCACGAGTAACTTCCCCTATGCTTTCGTAAGCTTCATTGTCTGTTTGTTCATTAAGTTGTTTTTAACAAATAAAGAACGAGCACTCGACCCCTTTCCTTTCGTTATTTTCGTTCACAAACGACATACACGAATCGTTCGTACAGGGAAGACGCGACCAAGACCTGGTGGTACTTAGACGGCGGCCGCTTCCACCTGTGGAGCTTCACGGCCGCCGCTTGTCCTCCCACCGTGAGCACACTCTTCTCCACGGCCGCCAAGTACGCCAGCCAGTCCGCGGGTCGCGCCACCGCTGGCAGGCCACCCTGCGACCAACGGCGTGTGGGGGCCATCAGCTACGCTTCCCCTTCTTCGCGCACTTTTCGGAGCCCCAATGCCGACGCCGTGCCAGCCTCCTTCGGCCCTTCTCGACGCCGGACAACGGCGCCTGGACTGCAGCGGCTGCTTTGGCGTCGCTCACAGTCTGGAAGGCAGGCCTGCGCAAGGTCGGAGGCGCCGGATGCTAGCGTCCGCGCTCCGGGAAAGACCAGGCGACGCCAAGCCACAGGGTCGTGCTGGCCCTTGACACGGGTCCGCACGAAAGGCGGGTTTCAGTGACCAGGCCCGCGCTTGAAACGAGCGCGACGGCTGCTGCCAGGCGCAGCCCGTTAAGCAGCAAATTCTTTTGCTGTTTAGATTTGTGATTGATTGTACCCGCTTTAAATGTGTTGCTATGCAATTGTGCACTTAGTTTAGTGCGAATAATTAAAATGTTGAAATGCGATTGGGTGTTTCTTGTGTGAAGTCGATGCTTACTGCCGTTTCGGAATCGGCGCTGTTAAGAATAACCTTCTTTGAGGGAAAATGGGAATGGGTTTATGTGGTGCTGCCCAAAGTGCTGGGTTCTACTGGCTTGTGGTGCCAGCTGGACGTGGCACTGATGCGCTTGTTGCAGCAGCGGGCCCAGGCGAACAACCAGTGCCTCCCATTGCTCCAAGGAGTTTTCTGCTCGATGCACATCGTGTACGGAATTTAGGTCGCATCGTGTTTCGATTTATTTCCTGGATTGGTCAATTTCTTGGGTTTAACGTCTCAATATTCCTATCTCATTGAAAAACGCCGTATTGGAGGGCTCCGGAAATTTTGACCGCCCTAGGTTCTTTAACGTGTCGCTTTATACCTATGAGATGTGTTAAAAATTCGGTGGAGTGCCTCCACACGCCGAACAAAGATCAGTTGTGTGCGATCGCAATATATGTATGTATGTATGTATGTATGTATGTATGTATGTATGTATGTATGTATGTATGTATGTATGTATGTATGTATGTATGTATGTATGTATGTATGTATGTATGTATGTATGTATGTATGTATGTAGAATGGGGGAAGTGACCATACACGTGCGCGAAGCCACATAAGCGTCTTAGCCAGGACACGGAACCGAGGAAAATACATCGGTGGGTGGCGGAACCATCAAGACGAGCCCACAGAACCAACTCATACACACATGGTCTAAGGGTAGCATTCCCATAGCAGTGTGCGCGTGCAGAACAATATTATTCACGCTCAAATCCAGGCTGTGAATGAGTTTGGACAGCGAAGATGTAAACCACACCCACAACGATTACCCACTGCGGTGTCTCCTGAATTTCACATACATTTTAACGGCGTGCATACAGTCGGCGTATTGTGCGAATGGTGTTCGGTTTTGCCTACAACACTGCTGAGCAAGTACGTTTAGTACTTTTCATCGAGAATTATATTCACGCTGTCCTTCTGGCATCTTTCGCTGGTCTACCCATGGCAGCCTGCAATGAAATGAATGAGTTGCTAGACCGGTCTCTGCTCTAGGAACATGCCAAGCCGCCGATAGAGTCAAGGACACCGGGCGCGTTCGGCACGAGCGCGAGGAAACGCAGTCGGCGTCGGCAGTAGTAGTACATTTTCCACCATTGCCTGCTTCACTTTTCCTCTCTCCCTCGCTTTCCCTGTGCTGTGCGACACTTTTCGTTTTTGTCCGCCGCGGTGGTATAGTGGTTACGGTACTCAAATGCGGCCCAAAAAGTCGGGGTTCCATCCCGGCCGCGGCGGTTGCATTTTCGATGGAGGCGAGAATGGCAGAGGCCCATGTGCTGTGCGTTGTCAGTGAACGTTAATCCCCAGGTGGTTAAAATTCCCGGAGCCCTCCACTACGGCCTTTCTCTCTTATCTGTCTCTTTCATTCCCGTTCCCCTACAACCACGGACGCTTAGCCGTGCTCCGAAACGCACTGCAGAAATTAGCGTCCTTTCATTAACCGAACCACAGTCATCATCATCATCATTTCATTGTTGTCTGCCGCAGTGGTGTCGTTGTTACGGTACTCGACTGCCACCCAAAAAGCGGGGGTTCCATCCTGGCCGCGACGGTCATATTTTCGATGGAGGCGAGAATGCCAGAGGCTCATGTACTCTGCGTTGTGAGTGCCCCTTAAAGAACCCAAGGTGGTCTAAATTTCTGGAGCCCTCCACTACGGCGTTTCTGTCCTCTTTATCTCGAGGTGGCGGCGGCGTGTTATTTGCGATAGCAAGCACAGTAGCCGTGCGTAAGGTTAGCGAACTTCCAAGGACAGTCGTAGATCAATAGCAGAGTGCTTGCAGATCAATGGCAGAGTGCTTGCATGATACTTTGGGATTCCCGGGTTTCATTTTCACCGGAATGCAACATTAATTTGGCCCTTGAAAACGCTACCACATGCGTGAAAGACATATTGATTGGACAAAGCATGGAGGACTTATCAGATATAGCAAACCTTCCGAATTGTACCACCACCAACACAACAACAACAACAACAACAACAACAACAACAACAACAACAACAACAACAACAATAATAATAATAATAATAATAATAATAATAATAATAATAATAATAATAATAATAATAATAATATTAATAATAATAATAATAAATCATGTCAATTAGATCTCGTCAGGTGGCGCCTGGATATGGAAGCAACCAAAGAGCAAGAAGCGTGGCCTGCCGCGTGGCATGCTGGCCCGTTCCATCACGAGCACGAGCGCATTCTAACTCGCAGCTGGCGTTCTTGACCCTCGTGGAAGATCACTGTTCCCTGGGCGTAATAGGTCCCGGAAAGGCCTGCAGTTCATCCGAAGCGCTTTAGAACCACAGTCGGGGAAGGCTCCCATGGATTCGAGGTACTGCGATCTGACCGAACCATTCGGCCTCAAGGGTGCAACGGAAAACTCCCGGGGTGGCAGACGACACCGGCACAGCTGGCCAGGCGTTCGTGGACAAAGACGTCTGAACGAGAAAATCGAGGTGCTCTCCTGGGGCTCCGGAGTGTCCTCCGGCCGTGGTCTTGCTCCTCAGGTCGCCCTTCTTAGGAAACGTGGCTGTCGAGGGAAGCCCAGGCCCAGGAGGACACCACGTCCTCGGACACCTCGGCGTCCTCCCGCCGCCTTTGCACCATGCAAAGCGCAGACTCCGGTGAGTGCATTCCAGATTGATTCTACCATGCTTATTTTTATGCAGGGGGGACATGCTCGCAATATGACAAAGGTTGCGTGGATGCGGCGTTTAATTTGGTTTAACAGTTATTTTTGAGTGTAAGCATGATATGTTGCTGTGCAGCATGAGTCCGATTAATTCTAGTTCGGAGGTGCTTAAGGGAATGCCCTGATCAAACAACTTCTTGGCTGGTTGCTCCAGAAGGCACTCGCAGTTAGGATATATGCCCGTTTGGGGCCCGCGGTTAGGACTTACTCGTGGCCTCTGCGTCGAAATGACACAGCTGTGGACGTCATGACAGGGAAGATCGGTGCTCTTTTGCTAACGATGAAAGCTGGCTCTGGTAAATGTGTTATCGAACTCATAGAAGATGTGATTCTCTTGAATTTTTGGGAGGCAATGAACTTTCTTGGCGGGTAGCATACAGTGTAAAGTCTCTTAGATTTGTCAGCTTACCTAGACATTAAAGGGTAGCGGCCCCACCAGAATTTCATGTGCGATAGGGCTGTCGGTGGCTCACGTTTTCTTCGCCCGTCACTCTAATGGAAGAGAAGAAAGAAGTGCGCGGGGGAACGCCGCACATCGGGCGTTGCATACACGTGCACGCGCATGGTTCGAAACCAGGACTAGGTGCGAGCAGCCGGTCATGCTTTCGCACCTAGTTCAAGGCCTATTCTTGGACCTCGTCCAGGAATAATGGCGAAGCACCTGCTGCCCTCGGGCTGTCTGTGTCACCTGTCCTCGTCGTCGCCACGGCAAAGCAAGCGGTCAAACTATGGTCAGATAAAAGGAGCACAACATTAACTGGCATTACCTACGCGATTGCTGATTGTACGATAAATGTGCCTATATATATAGCTGAATGAAATAGAATCTTCAGCTTCTTACTGCCGATTAGCGGCGATTAACCGGCGCACTTGTGCTTGCTTGGCACGTCCACGGGATTCACGTTAATTCAATGGCTTTACCGCTGCATTTAAAAATAAAGAAAGGAATTTTCATTTCTGGTTTTAATGAGTAAATCACCATTATTGTCACTGATCTCAGTTATAAATCTTTGCCATTGATTCGGGAGACAAGTATTTCGATTTATCGTAGGCGTTCCGGCACTTTTTCCTGTAACTGACAACAACAGCAGCTTAGCAAGATCATCTCTGAGCGCATTACAAATTTACCAATACTGCTTTTTGCATCGAGTTAATTAGCTGGCTCGGACGAAGCGCATTCAGCAGAGCTTTCTTTTTTCACGTTAGTAGTGAAGTAGTTAGTCTGTCCCAAAATGCTACAACGGTCAAGCGTCCCCACACCATGTTTCCATAAACTGGTCCTTTTGAGCTTCCGGTGCACCTTTCCGACTGTTCGTGTAAAAACCTCTGAAGTTTTTGGTCACGAGTACGTTCAAGTGAAGAAGCGTGCATGTCGTCCAGAATTAGGTTTTCTGGATTCGACCATGTCCTCTGGCAATCGTTCGTTCCATGTAGGGCCAAAATGCTAACATGGCTGAAGCGTCGCCACACCAGGCTTCCAATCATTGAGCCCTTGTCAACTTACGGAGCAGCTTTCCGAGTGTGTATCAACAGACCGCTGAAGTTTTTAATCTCGAGTACGTTCAATTCAAGAAGGGTGCATGTCGTCCAGAAATAAGTTTTATTGATACGACGATTTCGTCCGGCAACCATTCGTTCAATATAGGAGCAAAATGTATGTATGTATGTATGTATGTATGTATGTATGTATGTATGTATGTATGTATGTATGTATGTATGTATGTATGTATGTATGTATGTATGTATGTATGTATGTATGTATGTTCTGATTATCTCATCGTATCGCAGAAGCCCAAATGCCAGGCCGTCGTCGGTGAACACCTGCCTTCCCAACGCACTGGACCCAAGGGTGAAGCAGTGTCCTCGCGGCTTCAACAGGTTCGCAATGGGTGCCACATGCGAGTACAGCTGTACTTTCGCAAACCGCTCCAGGGACGCCTGCTTCGACACGTCACTGTTTTCTGGCTCCGAAAGGTATGTGGTTGATGTCCAACAGAATGATGGTAGTGGACCTCGCCTAGTCAGAGCCTGAACTAGAGCAAGCAGCATACTTGTTCTAGTGCGCGTTAGAGAAATTGAATCGGAATGCTCAGTCTTTAGGCGCTTCTCCGTGACCCTCAGCCACATTGCAGCGAAATCTTCTTCCGAAGTGAAATACTGCTCTTTAGCAGCGAGCGCTTAATCACACCTTGCATCGGTGTTGCCATTGCAGTCCAATATGTGAAATCGTCCTGGGTTCACTCTGGAGGCACTTGAACAACCCTACTATTTGCAATGAAGGCGAAGCGTCAATTGTCTTTTCAGTGCCTATTTATACATAAAGGACATCCACCAATTCTTCGTGCAGAAAAGGCGTGAACGACAGCTGCCACCCGTGGAGCTTCCCTGCCAGCGCCCATCTTTGCAACGAAAGCACACTCTTCTCCACGGCCGCCGAGTGCGCCAGGGGCTGCGCGGTTTGCACCACCGCTCTGTGGGGCGCTCTGCTACCGACGCTATGCGGGCGGGACCAGCTGCGCGTCCCGTATTAGCGCATTTCTCGGAGATCAAGGCCGTACCCGGTGTCTGCGTGCTAAGGCCATACTCGATTCCCGGCACCTGGGCCTGCACGGCAGCGACCACATCGCCTCGCTCACCGACTGGAGGAGGAATGTTCGCTGTCGAAAGCACCGGATGCTAGTTCCTGACCGCGGGACAATTCGAAGGATCGCTGAGTGACAAGGTCCTACTGGCCCTTGATACGTGACGGCATGGGTGGCGGCTTTCAGTGAGAAGGCCCGCGCTCGTAACGAGCGTGAGCGCTGCCGCATGGCGGAGCTTGTTAGGCCACTAATTTTATTTTTATTTAGATTTTCAATTTATTATTGCCATTTTCAATGTGTTACTTTTCAATTACGCATTTAGTATATTGGGAATTATTAAAGTACTGTAAAGCTATTTGGTGTTTCTTTTGTGAAGTCGATGTTTTTTGCGCGGTTTCGGAATCAGCGTTAAAAATCTTGTTTGAGGGGAAATAGGAATGGGTTTATCAACTGGTTTATGGGGTGGTGCGCCAAGTCCAGGGATCCTCTGGCTTGTGCCGCCAGCTGGACGCTTAAGCGCTTGTTGCACCAGCTGGTCTGGGTTAACAATGTGTACGCTGCATTTCTCAGAGGAGTTTTCTACTCCATATAAATTTTGCATGGTGTTTAGGTCTGATGGCTTTGAGCCATATTGAATAGTTGAGGTGATAACTCCGCGCCGATTATCGACACCAGGATAAACTCTGTCCACGCAAAGACTGAGCAATTTTGCGCCGCCGCAGTAAATTTGTAGAGATGCCCGTTCGATTTGATTGGATCTCGATTGACGAAATTTGTGCCGGACAAGGAACGATCTCGTAAACATTCTCAGCGTTAAAACTTATTGTTCAAGATTTCCTGTGAGGCCTTTAAATGCGAAGCATCTCTTCCACCAATAACTGGTTGTCGAGTATCGGAATCCATGGCTTATGAGACATACTATAGGGCTTTTGGGCGCTATATATTTAATATAAAGTAAGTAAACGACGTTCACACGCGCGTTTCCTCTTTCTCTTGCGCACTTGACAGCCCACTACTACACAGGCAAAACTACAGCTGATGTGCGCACTTGTTGCATGTACAAGAAAGAAAAGACGACGGTGGGCGTCTATTTTTCCGGTACCCAGTCTATCGCAACGCACTGCGTTCGTGCATAGATTCGCAACACAATAGCCCGCGTCCTCGCATGGTTCGAAGCTATACCCAAAAAACGCGGGTTCGGTCCCGACCGTGGAGGTCGCATTTTCGACGGAGGCGAAAATGCCAGAGGCTTGTGCACTGTGCGTTGTCAGTGAACGTTAAAGAACCCAAGGTGGCTTAAATTTCTGGAGCCCTCCACTAAGGCCTTTCTCTCCTCTCTATCACTTTCACGATTCACGATTCTACAGCATATCTAGAGAAGACCATTTATCAGGCTGTGGACGAACCGTCTTCATGGAGGAGTCCCCACACGAAAATGTAATGATTAGCACCTGTTAGTGGTACGTGATCGCAGATCATTTAGGAATAAGGAGCAGTCACGTAGTTCCTAAGTGCATGCACCAACTATTTGAAAAACCCGTGGCATAACCGGGGAAGCCAATAGCGACGCTTCAAGCCCGACTAACTTTATTGACAAATCTTGAGCCATTAAAATGATGTTTCTGTAGATAGCCTTGCGGTTGCCGACATATTCTTTAATACGCCTTTTCTCTCTGCCGTTTGCCGTATGCCTTCTTTGTAGACTATATCCTAGTACGCGCGATTCTTCGCCAATCCTCCACAAGAGGTCTGAGCCACGGCTGTTTGGGCAAAAATGAACAAGGGATAGAACAAGGTAGGGAGTGTCGAGAGGGTCGCAGCTTATTGCCCAGGACTTCCGCTATAACACTTGGCGTGCCTAAGTCGAACACGCATGTTCAATGAGGTGGCGGCGGCGTGTCGCCCGAGATCGTATACTCCGTAGCCGTGCGTAAGGATAAGCGAACATCCAAGGGCAGTCGTAGATCAATGGCAGAGTGCTTTCATGGCGTCTCGGGGTTCCCGGGTTTGATTTTCACCGGCACGCGACATTACTTTGCCCTGTGAAAACACTACCAGACGCGTCAAAGACGGCAGCACACACTCTTTGGACAAAGCTTGGACAACTTATCAGAATAGCAGACTTTTCGAACTGCTCCACTATCAACAACAACAACAACAACAACAATAATAATAATAATAATAATAATAATAATAATAATAATAATAATAATAATAATAATAGTATCATAGAGAATATCAATTAGATCTCGTTAGGTGGCGCCTTTATACGGGAGCAAACAAAGAGAAAGAAGCGTGGCCAACCGCGTGGCATGCTGGCCCATTCCCTCACGTGCACGAGCGCGTTCGAAATCGCAGGCTGTCGTTCTTGGCCCAGGTGGAAGATAACTGCCTCCTGGACGTAATAGGTACCGCAAAGGCCAGCAGTTCATGCGAAGCGTTTTACAGTCACAGTGAGGGGAAGGCTCCCATGGATCCGAGACACTGCGTTCCAACCGAACCATTCGCCCTGAAGGGTGCAACGGAAAACGCTCGGGTTGGTAGGGGATGCCGGCACAGCTGGCCAGGCGTTCGTGGACAAAGCCGTCTGAACGAGAAAATCGAGGTGCTGTCCTTGGACTCCGAAGTGTCCTCCCGTCGTGGTCTAGCTCCTCTGGTCGCCCTTCGTAGTAAACGTGGCGGTCGAAGGAAGCCCAGGCCCA
This sequence comes from Hyalomma asiaticum, assembly GCA_013339685.2. NCBI lineage: Eukaryota > Metazoa > Arthropoda > Arachnida > Ixodida > Ixodidae > Hyalomma > Hyalomma asiaticum. Next base: position 43,852,443 of record CM023491.1, on the reverse strand, counting down.
GGAGGGCCCCACGCCCACGGACACCTCGGCGTCCTCCCGCCGCCTTTGCACCAAGTACAGCGAGGCTACTGTGAGTACGTTCTAGATTAATTCTACCGTGCTTACTTTTATGCAGGCGGGAGACATGCTTGCAACATGACAAAGGTTGGGTGGATGCGGAGTTTGAGTTGCTTCAATAGCTTATTATTGAGTGTTCGCATGATATTTTGCTGTGCAGGATGTGTCCGATTAATCCTTGTTCGGAGGTCCGTAAGGTGAATGCCCTGAGCAAAGTAGTTCGTGGTTGGTTGCTCCAGCAGGAACTCGCAGTTCGGGTTTACGCCCATTTGGGGCCCGTGGTTAGGACTTACACGTGGCCTCTGCATCAACCTCACCTTGCCTTGGACGTCATGAGAAGGAAGATCGGCACACTTTAGTAACGATGAACGCCGGCTGTGCAAATGCGTTATCGAACTGATAGCAGTTTTCCTCTTGATTTTAGGGGAGGCAATGAACTTTTTCTGGTGAGTAGCATACCGTGGAAGTCTGTTAGATTTGTCAGTTTACCTAGACATTAACGGGTGGCGGCCCCATCAGCATTTTAAAGTGCGATAGGGCTGTCGGTGGCTCACGCTTTCTTCGGCCGTCACGCTAAAGGAAGAGAAGAAAGAAGTGCGCGTGCGAACGCCGCACATTCGGCGGCGTTCGCACGCCGCCGTATTCGGGTACTGTCACCGGGATGTTTGTTCCGCTGTCTTCGACTTCTTAAATGAAAGAAAAGGAATTCCTTGCTAATTCTATTTGTAATTCCAATCCCGTTTTGTGCCAAAATCAATCGTCGTTGCCCTCATATCGAAAAGTTTCATTACTCTTGCATCCCTTCCATTCCATCTCTTATTCTGACTACTGGACCGTTCAATTTTGTTTTCTCTTTCTTTCCTTCTTTCTTTCTGTAGTTCTTTTTCTGTTTCTTTTTGCTTGTTCTTATTCTTGTTGGCTCAGTCCCTCTTGAAGCAACACTAGATTTACTGACTACTGCTAGATTTACACTAGATTTACTGACTACTAGGTCCTGGACTAGGTGCTTTCCACCTAGTCCTGGACCTAGTCTTGGGCCTAGTCCTGGGACCTCGTCCTGGGCTAGGTACGAAGCGCTTGCTGTGCTCTGGCTCTCTGAGTCTCCTGTCCTCGTCGCCGCACACGGTAAAGCAAGCGGGCAAACTACAGTCAGATAAAGGGAAAAATACATCAACTGGCATTACATACGCGATGGCTAATTGTATAATAAATATATGTACCTATGTATATTGTTGAAAGAAATCCAATCTTCTGCTTCTCATTGCCCGTTAACGGTGATTAACCGGCGCGCCGCTGCATGATTCGCACAACCTCGGGTTTCACGTTAACGGAATAGCATTACCGCTGCATTTAAAAAAAAGAAAGGAATTTTTGTTTCTCGTTTTAATGGATAAATCACCCTTATTTTCATTGATCTCAGTTATAAATCTTCGCCATTGATTCGGGAGACAAGTATTTCGATTTACCGTAGGCGTTCCGCAGCTCCTTTCTGTAATTCACAACAGCAGCCGATTAGCGAGATCACCTCTGAGCGCATTCACAAATTAACAAATGCAGCTTGTTACATCGAATTCATTAACTGGCTGGGGCGAACGCGACCAGCAGAGCTTTCTTTTTTCACGTTTGTAGTGAAGTTGTCACTCTGTCACAAAATGTTAACACAGCGGCAGCGTCGCCACACCAAGCTTTCAAACAGTGAGCCGTTTTCAACTTCCGGAGCAGCTTTGCGGGATGTGTATCTACAGATCACTGAAGTTCTTAATCACGAGTACACTGAATTCAAGAACGGTTCATGTCATTCAGAAATAGGTCTTATAGATTCGACCTTGTGGTCCGGCAACCATTCGTTCCATAAAAAAGGACAAAGTTGTGCGAGTTGTTAAGGGTCCATAGTTAGAAGAGGAGGCGTGCAAGACACGGACACAAGGAGAAGTGAAAATCATGAACTCGTGTTCACTTCTTCCCCTTGTGTCCGTGTCTTGCACACCTCTTCATTCCATGTAGGGGCAAATTGTATGCACGTACGTACGTTCGTATGTATGTATGTATGTATGTATGTATGTATGTATGTATGTATGTATGTATGTATGTATGTATGTATGTATGTATGTATGTATGTATGTATGTATGTATGTATGTATGTATGTCGTTATCTCATCGCATTGCAGGGGGAGCCCAACTGCCACACCGTCTTCGGTGAACGCCTGCCTTCCCTCCGCACTGAACGCAAGCTTGAAGCAGTGTCCTCGCGGCTTCAACAGGTTGGCCACGGGTGCCACATTCGAGTACAGCTGCGCCTTCGGCGTGCGGTCCAAGGACGCCTGCTTCGACACGTCACTGTTTTCTGGCTCCGACAGGTATGTGCTTGATGTGCAACAGGGCGATCGTAGTGGACCTCGCCTGGCCAGAGCCTGGAGTAGCGCAAGCAGCATACTTGTTTTAATAAGAGGCAGAGAAATTCAATCAGAATGCTCAGGCTTTAGGCGCTTCCCCGTAACCCTGAGCCAAATTGTAGTAAAATCTTCACGAGAAGTCAAATCCGGTTCGTTAGCAGCAAACGGTTTCAACAAACGCTTTCATTTCAACAACTGGTTTTACGCTGGAGGCACTGGAACAGCTCCGCTATTTGCAATGAAGGCGAAGCATCAATTCCGACTTCACTGCCTGTTTATACATAAAGGACATCCACAAAATTCTTCGTGCAGGGAAGACGTGAACGACAGCTGCCACCCGTGGAGCTTCCCGGACGACGCCTGTCCATCCAACGGGAGCACACTCTTCTCCACGGCCGCCGAGTGCGCCAGGGGCTGCGCGGTTTTCGCCATCGCTCAGTGCGGCGTCCTGCTACCGACGCTGTGCGGGCGGGACCAGCTGCGCTTCCCGTATTTAGCGCAATTCTCGGAAACCAAGGCCGTACGCCCTGTCTGGTGGCTTCGGCTATACTCGATCCCCGGCACCTGGGACTGCACGGCAGAGACCACTACGCCTCGCTCACCGACTGGGAGGAGGCATGTTCGCTGTCGAAAGCACCGGACGCTAGCTCCTGCGCGCGGGACAATGCGAAGCGACGCTGAGCCACAAGGTCCTGCTGGCCATGAATACGCGACCGCACGGGTGGCGGCTTTCAGTGAGAAGGCCCACGCTCGTAACGAGCGTTACGGCTGCCGCCTGGCGCAGCCTGCTAGGTCGCTAATTTTCTTTTTCTTAAGATTTTCAATTGATTATTGGTATTTTGAATGCATTACTCTTCAATTACGCCTTTAGTATATTGGGAATAATTAAAATACTGTAAAGCGATTTGGTGTTTTTTTTGTGAAGTCGATGATTTTTGCGGTTTCGGAATCAGCGTTAAGAATAACGTTGTTTGAGGGGAAATAGGAATGGGTTTACGAACGGGTTTGTAGGGTGGTGCGCCAAGTCCAGGGATCCTCTGGCTTGTGCGGCCTGCTGGACGTCGCACTGAAGCGCTTGTTGCACCAGCGGGTTCGTGTTAACAACGTGCCTCCCATTCCTCAGAGTTTTCTGTTCCATATAAATTGCGCTTGGGATTTAGGTCATAGCTTTAAGCCATATTGAACAGATGTGGTAATAATTCGGTGGCAATTATCGACACCACAGTAAATTCTGCCTACGCAAGGACAGGACAATTTTGCGCAGTAGCAGTAAATTTGGAGAGATCCCCGTTCGATTTCATTGCATCTCGGTTTCCTATCCACTTCACGAAATATCTGCAGCACAAAGAACGATCTCGTAAACAGTTTCGGCAATAAAACTTACTGTACAAGCTTTCCTGTGAGGCCTTGAAATGCGAAGCATCTCTTGCTCCAATAACTGGGTGTCGCGTATCGCAGAACTATCATTGTCATTGTTCTGGTCTCAAAGATTACGTGAGTACGTCTGTGCAATGACGAATGTGCGGCTTAGATGACGACGATCATGACCTTTGGGTTAATGGCTCCTACCCACTCTGGTAGATAGGCCATAAATTGGCATCGATGGCTTATTAGGTATTACGTAGGGCTTTCTTGCACTATAAAGTAAATACACGACGTTTGTTATTGTTTCCTTCAAGTCCGGTACATACCCACCCTGGGGGATTGGCGAAGATGTAGAAGTTACACGGGCGTTTCTTCTTTCTCTTGCGCACATGACAGCCCACTACTACACTGGCAAAACTGCGGCTGGTGTCCGCACGTGTTGCACGTGCAAGAAGAAAAATAAGACGAAGACTGTGTGCGTCGATTTTTCCGCTACTCAGTGTCTCACAAAGCGCTGTGTGCATAGATTCGCACCCCAATAGAGTGCGTGCTCGCATGTTTCGAAGCTACACCCAAAAAAACGCGGGTTCGATCTCGGCCGCGGCGGTCGCATTTTCGAGGGAGGCGCAAATGCCAGAGGCCCGTGTACTATGCGTTGTCAGTGCACGTTAAAGAGCCCTAAATTGGTCAAAATATCCGCAGCCCTCCACTACGGCCTTGCTCTCCTGTCTATCTCTTTCACTGCCTTTACCCCGCCCCCACAGAAGCTTAGCCGTGCTCCCTACATCGGCTGCATAAATTAACGTCCTTTCCTAACCGAACCACAATCTTTTTCGAAGCTATGCACAAACGCGCAGTGTACTATTGCTAAATGATGGGAAGGCGTAGAACAGAGGCCACGCATGCCGCGTCTACCGCCATCTTTAGTTCGACGAGAACGTCTTACTGCTGAACTCGCTGCGACACTTTGGGAAGCGTTGGCTGTGTCTCACAGTGCTTTGCGAGGCGTTTCCCGTAGCCTCGTACCACTACGAAATCCGGGTGTGCTCGAAACAAAGCCGGACTATCCAAGTGCCCACGAGCATAGTTAGCCTTTCACCACTATGCATGCTTCCTTAATTTTGTCTTCCGCTTGCACGTGCAACACGCGCACCCGTCAGCGACGGTTTTGCCCGTGTAGTAGCGGGAGCGGCCCGCAATTGCTGCAGATTCCCCCTAGAAGAGGACGTCCAAACAAAGAGGTTTAAAATTCAACAATTCTGGAGTGGAGATTTTGTGCTAGATATGAAGCCGGCGGCCGCCATCTTACTCAGGGCATCGATTAACAGCATCCGAATAGCACAAAATAAACAGCGTTTTCCTCACGCATTTTTAACCCCTTTAAAGCGGTCAGCCTTGTTAGACAGACACTGCTTGATGTGCTATGGGTGCTGGGGTGAAACGTGACCTTCACGAAACATTGTGTGCAATATCGTGGCATTGATACTCGGTCAATGGTTCTTTGTTGATCCGAAAACAAAGCGCTTTTACATAAGAATCAGTCCAACCAAGAAGGTTGGAATACAGAATATCAAGAACGCTTGAAATGATACTGGTTTCCGGACACTCTGGCAAGCTTTTAGGTCTTCACCCGTCGCGGTAAGGTTCAGGGGGCGTTGGCACTCCAGCATTTTTTTTAAAACCTCGTCCTTGCGTCCAACCGCAGTTTCTCAAAACCAAAATAAAGTTCTGTGCCTGCGGCGTAGTATAGTGCGCTGAGGTTATGTGCACAAGAAGCGTGCGTGCGAACACTGCACATTCGGCATTGCATAGAAGTGCGCGCGACCTCTTGAAGACCTGAAGTTGTCGTGATGATAGTTTTGTGATACGTACCACAATTTATGCGATCCAGGAATCCTTCGCATTTAGAAATCTATGACGCTCCCGCTGCGTAGCACGCCGAACAACACGTCAGGCATTGTGATGCCTTCACCACAGCGATCCTTCGCAAGAATATGAACCACACTGAGCAAAATGAAGACGCACTGAATATGGAGTGGTTTCAGTCAACGGAAAGCAAAGAGTTTTTCGGTCTTCTTTGCCCACTTGTTCACTGAAGTGTCGGAAAGGTATTACTTTTACCGGTGTTGACATAACGCCTGAAGAGGATAAGAAGCGGCGCGCTATCGATAGCAGGGGCGACTCTCAATATCTTATGTGAATAAGTCAGGGTTTCCATAATAATTAACACCATCTCCCCAAAGGGAACCCTGATGGGATGCGAAGCAGCAGCGTTGCGCACGGGTGGCGTCACGGGTTGAACGGCGCTAACGCGGGTGCTTCGCATCCCATCAGGGTTCCCTTTGGGAAGATGGTGTTAATTTTTTGTCGGTCGCGGTAGCGGCACGTGTTGCGGGCGAACGGACGAGGCGGCAGCTGCGGCGAGCGCGCGGCAGGCGAGGGAGAAAGTGACGTCAGCGCGCACTGCGAGGGGAGCGTGACGTCAACGCGCAGCTGCGGCGTGACCTACTTGGCACCGCTCCAACACCTGCAGCGAGGGGAGCACGTTGCCCTCGCCCTCGCCGTACGGACACACAAAGAGCGTTACACAGGCTAGTCAAAGAGCTGCTTCGTATCTAAAAATGGGCAGAGGGTGTTTCTCCTCTAAATGCCACAGCTCAATGTCATCGCTATTGGAAAAAGTTCACGCCGTTTATGAAAGTGATCAGGGGAAAGCGAGAACTACTTAATAAACCAAGAACCTTGCTTTCTCGAAACAGCGGAGAGCGAAATAAGTACTCCAAGTTGTAGTAGCTCGCTTCAGATGTTTATATAAAAGATACGAAGTTATTTTTTTCGGGGCTCTCAGTGGCATAAGCAAAAAATAATTATTCGAAGGTTAAGTGTGCAATAAGGCATCTTCAAGAAAAATGCTCGTAGAAATATTGCAGAGTGGTATCGCTTTCGGGTTTTTATAATTACTGCGCTAAAACAATACGCGTTCGAGTAATGTATTAGGAAGTGCGTGTCTGCACCGATTTGTCCCTGCGCTCTACTTTAGGCGGCGTCACGGCGAACGTGTGACTGCGCACTTTGAGGGGCGACGCCGATTCTGCGCCCTGCTTGTCCATTCCGCCAGAGCGCATGAGGACGTCGCTGGATTTGAAGCAGAAAGGCGCCTCTGTCGGCGTCGTTCCAACGTCCGCGTTGGGAGGGCTGAGTGGTTCTGGCGCCACCATAGCAGCTTCCAAGGCCTCCATGCTGCCGAATGCCGCTTTAGCCTCTACGTTGCTGGCGTCCTTGCCGGCGGTAGGGCCATCGGCTGTAGCCGGTTTGCCCGTCGGCGCCACCGAAGTAGTCTCGGAGTCGCGGTCGTTGTCGTACACCAATGCACTGGAGCACCTGCGTGCGACCACTGAAGGCTCCCGGCTGGCCTTCCTGCCTGCAGACCTGCAGATGGCCTCCATCTCCGCGCACTGCACGGCGTCGAAACTGCCCACGTGATGTGCGCTGCTGTATCTGTCACTGACGTCCCTGACGACTGGATCGACGGGATCGACTACTTCGTCCTGTGCTCGAAGGCGTTCGTGTCGCGTCAGAGGAGAGGCGAAGACGTATGAGGTGCGCCGTAAGATCGGCACCACTTGCAAGGGAACGGCTTCGGTGTCCGTCATCATTTCTGGCGTGGCGGCTATTTGGACGTGGTGTGGACCCGGCGCTGGAGCGAAAGCTGGGCTCGTGTTCCTGCACGCATAAAGGCATTTGCCGCAGTAATTTGCCATGTGAGGCGGTGCGCGAGCTCGTGTTGGCTTCATTTTTTATCTGTGTAATATTTCTTCGGGGATAGCCATCATCATCACCATAATCATCATCATCATCACCACCACCACCACGACCACCACCACAATCATCATCATCATCATCATCATCATCATCATCATCATCAGCCTGTCTACGCCCACCGCAGGGCAAAGGCCTCTCCCATGGATCTCCAATTATCCCTGTTCTGTGCTAACTGGGCCCAGTTTATCTCCGCAAACCCCCTGATCTCGTCTGTCCACCTAACTTTCTGCCACCCCCTGCCACGCTTGCATTCTCTAGGAATCCACTCTATTACCCTTAACAACCAACGGTTAGCCATCGCCCTACAAGCCCATCGCCCGTAGCCATCGCCCTACAAGTAGGCTGTGGGAAAACGACGCCGCGTGCGAGCACGTTGGACTTGTGTCTGTGTGGACTGGGCAGTGACTTAAGGTTTACGCAAATTTGTTGATTTCCAAAAATCTTTCGCGAGAAAGAGTTGTGATGCAAACTGGGTTTTTGCTCACGAAGTTCACACGAGCCAGCTGTGCGTCACGTTCCCACATTTCAATGTTGTGCTCTAGCATTCCGCCAGGTGTTGTGCGAGATGTGTGCGCTTTAAGTGAGGGTTAAGTGTTTAGAGAGCGGTGGACTCACTCGGGCTGGTCTCGCGGTTTCCGTGACGCCGCCTTCTTGGTTCCTGCTTTGCTGAGAGGGGACGTGGACTTTGCCTTGATATGAAGCACGGAAGGGCTGGTACGGTATGACAAGGAGGCAGTCGTCGCGGAGCTCAGGTTCATCGGCATATCGAAAACCTCCTCTTCGACGGATTTTGAGAGGAAGCTCAAGTAGCCCACGAAAAAGACAAGCAGGATGAAGACCTGCAAATCGAAGACCAAGACATGTTAGATTAAACAACTTGCGCCTATTACGACTTTGTTTTAGGGGCGAAGCTCTTTAAGGTTTGGGTCTGTCCGTCCGTTGTAGTAGCGCGTTACCTACTAGGAACGCGCTACTACGCGTAGGAGGGCGCGTGTGGGAGGCGCGCGAGCTCTCTCACTCTTCCATCTGCTGTCTTGTGAGAGAGAGAGGGAGACCGAGAGAGCGAAAGGCGCGCGTTGACTATGGAAACGCTCTTTCTTCGATGAACGCTCTACCAGCTCGCAAAGGAGGAGAACGCGCCCTCACCCGCGAGAGACAACGCTGGCGCAGGCAGCGTCTTCTAGCGAGTTCTCTGATTGAAAAATACCGACTGCTCGCGTTGGAGAACCGTTCACCGGCCACCCATATATATATATATATAAACTAAATTAATCCGGAACTCGGCACGATCTACGATGATCCTCCGGAGCTTCGCCCACTCATCATCATTCACTCCGGGGAAATACTGTGAATTTTTTTTAGTTACACGCGTAATGAGGTCTGTGTGTATTTTGCATTATAATAAACTTTATTACACACTAGCTCACAATCTCTCTAACAGCCGAACTAGCATGGTGCAGTGCAATGTAAAAACATACATTGATAAATATGCAAGTGCACGGCTTAAGGAAGCTGCGAAAGTTAAATTTGGAACTAAATTAAGATTGCTGGTAGGCAGCGCATTCGCCGAACGGTGAACTTTGCAAGCGTGACCGACGTGCCGCGGCAAGGAAGGACAGCTGAACGCGATGTTCTGCTTGAACTAAATGGCGCGGAGTTTGGAACTTCCCCGGAACAAGAAATGTTGAGAATGCATGCGAGATGGGCAAGGGCGTACCCGATGGAAGCCTAGCTATTCTCGTAGTGATAGAGATCACTGCGGCATTTGGTTACTGCTTAACTCGGCGCCACAACATTAAATGTGACGAGTGCGATTCTATTCGCTTCCAAGGCGCCTTGCTGCACTTTTTGAACAATATCCGAAAACGGTGGCAACCTGTCTTGTCGGCTCCTGTAAACATGTTATTGCACTGAACAGACCCGGAAATTCGAGATTTCGTTGGAAACATTAGTGCATATTGCCCGCTCTTATTTCAACAAATGACGTTACTCAGGGATTGACCAAGTCGCTTGGGGCAGAAAGAGCATCGGATCGTCTATTATTGCTCAATTTGTTTTTTTTTTGAGTGCCAAAAAGATGAGGAAAATCTGCTTATCTCTTTTGAGGGGCACAGAAAAAGCCAAAGGACATAGTCGGTGCCCTCGGTGGCATTTGTTGAAAGGAATAGCGGGCGCTTTGCTGCTGTGCTTGAAACGAAATTGCGAATTCCCTCGGCCGTGCAGTGCATATTCGAAGGAGCCTCAACGACTGGTAGGCACCATATACTAGGTTATAAAAATTTTGCAGGTTCCCTTTAAAGCCACGAAGAGGGTGGACAAATAACAGGTGACCTATTGGGTCTAACAGCATTGATACCGAGAGAAGGAAGGTCCAGTCGAACACGGCAGAGCGCGGTGTGAACAAAAGTTCGACATTTTAAGGGCATCGGATGGAATCCGTTCACACCGGAAGGGAATGATAATGAAGGGCGTTTAGAGTTGGTCAACAAGCAACGTGAAATTTACGCAATGCCTCTCTTCACGCACAATGTCTTCGACAAGCTATACCCCCGTGCGTAAAATGCGCACTGCGAGGAGTCGATGTTGTGACGTCACGATGGGAAAAGGAGTTCCTTAAATAATTTTGTGAAACGAATAGTGACGAGAAAAGGAGAATTCTCAAGAATGTGCGACAAAAACGATTATTGCGTAGCGAACTCTTGCGTTGAGACTGATTATGATATTATTTGAAAGACGGAAACTGCCTACTTACCCTTCCCAAAGCCACACAGGTAAACGTCGCGAGTCGCAACCAGGAAGGGGCTTCTTTATTCTGCAATGGTCGGAGACACACTTTTGTTATTCACTGCAACTTAAGACTGAGCGTTACGACGCGTGCAGAGAAGCGGAGCGCTGAAATATGAACCCCGTTAAAAGACATTCTTCACGTGGGTACAACATAACGTGGCCATAAACAGGAAATTTTATGTTTAGCCGCATTAGTTATGAAACTGCAGTGGAACTAAGCAACCTGATGATATATTTCTTAAGCGAAAATAAAGGCAACGATTACGCATCAGTTGGCTGCAGTGGTTTAATGGGGCTGTTCGCCATGACGTTATGAATTTTGTTACAGCATAATCAGGAGCGTATAACTGCGAATAATAAAGTAGCATTGCAACGTTTCCAGGAGAAACAAAACTTACGAGCGAAGAAATGTAGAGATATATCGCGACAATATATCCCAGGAAAGCTAAAATAACATATGATTTACGATACCCTTAAGTAAAATTCCACAATGCAGTGACTGGCACCTTTACTATTATATATAATAACGTGGTATCGCTAAGGAGCTTTCGCCGCGAAAGATGTGGAATGTGGAAGAGGAAAAAAAATCGCACCTAAGAACGCGAACCATGCATGTACTCCACGATGACGCACATGCGTGAGGCAAAAAGTAATTTCCGATTGAAAACTTCGCCTGAAATATTATAAACTACGGCTAACTACAACCTACAGGCACGATAACTTGCACTGCAGAAGTTTTTACACGGAACCTCCCGTAAAAACCGCTTTTCCAGCAGCTGTACCATACCAACAGCAGCGCCCCCGGGCTGCAAGAGGCGTTGGTTGCCGGGTTGTTCGGTTCACTTTCCCAAACGTAATCGATGAGACACACACATGCATATATATATATATAACAGAATTGACGATGCGCCTCTTAGAGAACGACGGTTTATTAAGTCAACGTTTCGGTCGGAGCCCGACCTTTTTCAAGACATGTTAACCACAGGCCAGTATGGCCTTATCCGTCAATTCTGTTGTAAAGTAGCGGCAACCCAAGCTATTTTTGCATATACAGTCTATATATATATATATATATATATATATATATATATATATATATATATATATATATATATATATATATATATATATATATATATATATATATATATAGGACTGTATATGCACAAATAGCTTGGGTTGCCGCTAGTTTATAACAGAATTGACGATGCGCCTCTTAGAGCACGACGGTTTATTAAGTAAACCGTCGTACTTAATAAACCGTCGTTCTCTAAGAGGCGCATCGTCAATTCAGTTATATATATATATATATATATATATATATATATATATATATGACATCGCCTTCTCATTCGCATGACAAGCGAATGAGAAGCCGATGCGATCGCGGCCAGATAACGCTATCGCTTTCCAGTCTTCAAAGTCACGGTAAAATATCAGCGTATGTTTTCCTCCTATTATGAGTAAATAACTGTTGTCTAAATGCAAATAAACTCAAGTAATAAAGGAGTACTTTACAGGTATTGACTATGTCACTGTAGCAGCACGAAGGAAACAAAAAGATCCAATACCATTAGCAACGCCATTGCATTCAGCAGTAATAGAAGAGGAGAGCTAACTGCCAACACGTGAACGAAGGTGCAGTTTTACAGGAAAATGGCTCGATCAGGCAGTTATTGTAACTCTTACTCAGTGGAGGCAGAAGGAAGGCTATATGAGTACGATAAGATATAAGTCATGAGGGGCGTAGTCCCACTTTATTGCTTTTCACGCATGTGTTGGTTGAATGTCAGCTTGGTTTCAACTTCAGCGACATCGTGCAAAACTAGTCAAACGGCTACAGGGTCTGTTCCTGCAGCTTTACCTACTGGTATGCATAGTATTGCTCCTATACGCTCAACGTTACATGAACTGCTTAATAAAGTTAACGAGTTCCTCTCAATACAGTCCTGGTGCAACAAAGGAGGAATATACGCACGTCGTCGCTATTTAGAGCGCTGCTCACACTGGTGCTAATACACTAAACAACAATAGCAGTGGTGCCTCAGGAGGCAATAAACGTTATAATTAGCCTCACAAGCAAGTTTTTTGTACTGCTGCATTTGCTCTTGTCTTCCGAGCTCGCAATTGTGCTCAAGCAGCTTCTAAATCAGCGCAACGCTGTAGAAGACATGCTAAAGCAAGTAGTGTTGGGCTTACCCCGGGAATGTACGTGACACACTCAAACATCGAAAAGCAAGAAAAAAAAAAGGAATGTCCACACTGCGGGAAGACTCGCTATGGTATTGCACTGCTTATCAGAGAAAGTTCATTTCGAAAGCGCTTCTTTGTGTCTGGCGTTTAGAGAACAACGCGGTTCATAGTTTTGCATTTGAGACAAAACTCGATGACAGTGACCAGCTGGAGAAGACACGTCGTGCGGTGAGTATGTGAACTACGAACAGCTCCGTTTGGGTAATGTACGCTAACCGAGTGATTACGCTATTATTGCCAAAATGTCACAAGCTTGCAATGCAATTATAAAAAAAAACGACTTCTTGTTACCAGGCGATCTAAACCTTTATTCGTGTTATGCAGCCCAAACAATGTAGGAAGGAAACATGCACAAAAGGCAACATTCAGTCGATGAAGAGCTCAGTTAGCAACTAAGAGATTGCGCTGCTAAGCTTGGGGATGCGGGATCGGCCAACAACCTCAGGAGCAGCATCTTCATGATGCCAACACGAGAAAATGCCAGGGAGGCCAGGGTGCTTAAGGTGCAGGTTAAGCAACTACAAATGCTTGCAGATAATTTGCAGTCCATCCCCTATGGTATGCTTTATCATTACATCTTCCGCTGAGCAGTAAGACTTAAAATGAAATTTAGAAAGGGAACTTTGCAACGCGGATGAAAGAAATTTGCGCAAGACCTCAACCTTTGCACAGAACCGCAATTTATGGCCTGCTAGACGCGCCCTTTGGTAGGACTATGGAACCGAAGGCTTGAAGTTAGGAGTTACCGTATTTTCGAATTATCTGCAACTACTCGTGGATGAGGCTGATCGGACCGCCATATCGAACTGCAGCTTACCGCTGGACCGATGCGAGCTTCCGGCACATTGGTGACGTTGGTCGCTTCACGAGTGGCGTTGACGAGCAGCTGCAGCTTGGAGAGTTGCAACTGCGGATGGCCCGAAGAGCACGGTGAACAAAAGCAAGCGCCAAGAGATAAAAACGCGCTTGAGCAAGCACAAGGGGAATGAGAAGTACAGTCAAGTGACATAAGTCTGCGAAAAATGTTCGGACGACTGCTATACGAACGACGGTACTGACAACAGATGAAATCATTTCCGCAAGCCCGGTGGTACAGTGGTTACGACACTCGGTGAAAATTCGATTAAAGACAAACGCCAGAAACGCCCGCTGTGAACGTTTTAGTCAAGCTTTATTGCACTGCACGAAGCAGAGATTTTACAGTCTCGTTTCAAAAGATACCACCAGGAGGGTGTGCACTCTTTTTTCAAAAAGAAGGTCAATGTGCCCGCACAGGCTACATAAGAAAGGGCAGAACTACCACTGGCGATTTCGCGGACGCATTTACCGCAGGCGTCGTGGGGCGGCGCTACGTACCTGCAGTGATTAGAGTTACTGCATATACAGTAACTCCAGTTACATTATATGTTCCGCAAGGGGAACATATACAGTAACTCTGGCAGTGACTCTAGCGGAAAGCTTGTCGTCACTGCGAGAGCGCGAATGCGTTCAAACAAAAAGACAATACAAATTGTGCAAGGTCACGAGTCCGCCGCGGTGGTGTAGTGGTTAAGGTACTCGGCCGCCACCCAAAATACGCGGGTTCGATCCCGGCCGCAGCGGTTCGTATTTTCGTAGGAGGCGAAAATGCCAGAGGTCCGTGTACTGTGCACTGTCAGTGCACGTTAAAGAAACCCAGGTGGTCTAAATTTCCGGAGCCCTCCACTACGGCCTTTCTCTCTAGGTCTTTCACCCCATTTCCCCCACCCCCACGGACGCTTAGCCGTGCTCCCTACATGGGTTGCAAAAATTGGCGCCCTTTCCTAACCGAACTACAATAATCATGATCATGACGTGCGCTAGCCTAACTTTCTGTGTTCTTGCCCTTTTTCCATCACCCTCTGAGCATATAGCTACTAGCGTCATCGTCGCGACCAAAGGAGAGTGAGCGCGGTCGGGAGATGGAACTCTCCTCGAACTTGACGTTGGTAAGGTTAGGTTACATTAGTGAGGTTGAATTTCGCAAAATTCTTGTCGCAGGCTATTTGTGAGGCAATAGGCTCCTTAAATTCTTTATTTTATTTATTTAGTAATACTGTCAATCCCGTCATGGATTTTTACAGGAGTGGGTTAAAAGGTCTACGGAGATTACGGTACAAAATTGTGCAATTGTTAGGTAGGGTAACAAAATAATGATTACAAATAATAATAATTATAAGTAACATATGTTCTTAAAACACGATGAAAAAATAAAGAAAGCGGAAGGCGGGCGCATCAGTTATTAAGTTGACAACAATTACCACCATTTTGTGTCACAGATATCGAATGTACAGAAGAAAAGGACAGAATAGACACAACACCGATAAAGTTTCTAACGTATCGCTGATAGGGCGCTCGCGCCAGCAATTTTGAACAAGTTTGTCGATAGTGGACTGCGCGACCACTGTTTCAGCTAAAGTGTTGCACACTCGAGCATCAAATTGTAATTGTGTTGCAAGAGCCTCTTCGGGGAACCCCAGGTTGGGGCAATCAGAGCCGAAAGAACTCACGTGTGGTGGGCTGTGCTCGAGTGCGACCGCGCAGGACGTTAGCCACAGGATGATTATGGTGAAGGCATTCCAGGTTATGAAGAGCCGCAGGACACCACGCAAAGGCTGCATAACAAACAGGAGGACGGTACACGTTGTCTTAAAGCAATTCCTATTTGTCCTTATATCGCCTCAGACAAGCAAATTCGAAACCTTGAGGATCGAGTGGCGAAAGTAGCAGGTTAAAGTTTTACATCTATCTATCTATCTATCTATCTATCTATCTATCTATCTATCTATCTATCTATCTATCTATCTATCTATCTATCTATCTATCTATCTTGCCCTGCGTATTTTGTGGTATATTCTTTGTGGTAAATGCGACGCATTCCTTGGCAAACTTGAATCGCTTTGATCTATCTATCTATCTATCTATCTATCTATCTATCTATCTATCTATCTATCTATCTATCTATCTATCTATCTATCTATCTATCTATCTATCTGTCTGTCTGTGTCCAACGTCTATTCCATTTAGACGTT
The DNA here is from genome assembly GCA_013339685.2 of Hyalomma asiaticum. Lineage (NCBI taxonomy): Eukaryota > Metazoa > Arthropoda > Arachnida > Ixodida > Ixodidae > Hyalomma > Hyalomma asiaticum. The sequence continues at coordinate 43,836,716 of CM023491.1, read as the reverse complement.
TAGTTACGCGTGGTGCATACAGGCATATCCCTCGCCGAGGAATGCCGCACGCGTCAACTTATTATCGTTAAAGGGACGCTAAAAAGAGACAATGAACCAATTCAGAGCAATAGGGTATATTTTATAAGTGACTTGTCATTGATATCGGCAACATAGGTTCAATACACGAAGAGAGAGAACGAAAGTTAAAGTTTCATATTTAAGTTTCACGCCTAGGCCTTATCTCCCGAACTTAAGCATGAGATCACAGATTTCAAATAGCTTCCTTCGTATTTTGGCCTCATTGGCTCAATAAAATTTCATAAAACTTGCTAGGTTGAGTCTCTGGCCCCTTAACAACGCTATGTGATTAATTTTTAGCGGGAAACAGATTCACGCGCAATAGCATAAGACTTCAAAATCTGTGATGTCACTCCCTTTCTCCCACCCCAATGGACGCTTAGCCGTGCTCCCTACATGGGCTGCAGAAATTAGCGTCCTTTCCTAACCGAACCACAATCATCATCATCAATCATCAGCGTCTTCTAGCGAGTTTCTTGATTGAAAAATACCGACTGCTCGCGCTGGAGAACCGTTCACCGGCCACCCATATATATATATATATATATATATATATATATATATATATATATAGGCACTGGATCTTCACTTGCAATGAAGTGCCGGTGGGAGATTTCACTTGTGCGTAGTTAAACCATAAGGATTCGTAGCGTGCGCGTTCACTAAATTAATCCGGAACTTGGCACGATCTACGATGAACATCCGGAACTTCGCCAACTCATCATCATTCACTCCGTGGATATGCTGTGAATTTTTTTTTTGCTCAAAGATGGGGCCCCGCGCATGGCTTATAAGTGTGGTTGAGACGACGTAATGTGTAGAAGAGAACAAAGAAATGCAGTCTAGCCGACTTCCGGAATACCCGAGGTACCAGCCAGAGCAAGCTACGTAGTAAAGAAAACTATAGATCTTACCATTGGGTCAATATATACATCGTTGAGGTCGCGTCGGATGTACTGCAGTGAAACGTAGAAAAAGATATTGCGAACATTTAAGGAGAAATTTATGTTTCCAGATAAGTATTATAGGCACAAAAATATAGAATGGGTGAGGCAGGGCACAAAATGCACGTTCAAGCTCGTATGAGAGTAGCACACGCAAACGTGCTGAACAACAAATGTTATATGACAGTGAATGTTTCTTATATGCTTAAAACCTTGTAAGATCTGCTTTCTGGAATTAATCTTAGATGAAACGTATCAGGGGCATGCTCGTCTGGCATTCGTGACGTATACGACGCTATTCGAGCAGGTTGGAGTCCGCTAGAAACCGTGGGTCACCGCCATCGCGAATCACGAAGGCCATGCAGAGGACCCGTCGTGATTCACGTTGTTCTAGTTTTCCCGGCAAGAGGCAATGGTCCAGTATCTTGCGCGTGTTACGTCCGTCAGCATTTGTTTCTGTGTCTTGGCATGACACGGTACTTTTGGTGTAGTAGTAATGGTATGCTTTCATAGTACAAAGGAAAGGTTCCATAGGGATCCTGTATGCGTAAAATTATAAATTATGGACAAGAAAAGCCTTCCACGCAGCAAAGCAAATTTCTTTTGCAGTTCACAATGAATTGCAGTATTCTAAACCCTCTAGAAATGTGAAGACTCAACATTCCTGTTAATTCCCCCAAAATAAAGAGAGGGAGCGTTAACGTTCTCAGATGTTAGAATGCTTTCGCATTGTATGTCACGCCCATCCTGCTTGAGCCAAATTATTGGCTTTCAGTATTTCAAATAAATAAATAAATAAATAAATAAATCTGAAACAACGAACAATGCCACTTTTCCAGTTAGAGAAGAATCTTAAGCTACTGCTGTGTAATATTGTAATGTTGAAAAAGAAGTATGTTATTAATGGTTTAGAATGCCTTGGAATGATACCTCTGTTCAGCACTCAACGTCGGAAAAAAATGGAGAAACATTATCATCAGTCGTTCAGATGTTCCAAGAACGACGCAAAGAGAATTAAAGAAAATGGAGGTATACTCCATTTTCATGCAGTTGAATAACAGTTAAGCGTGTTGAAGAAAAACCAAATGGACCGGTTTAGAAATACTCGGTGGTTGAACGCCTGCACGGGCGCTCAAAGGTTACCTGTAGTGCTCGCTCGCTCGCTCGCTTACTCACTCACTCACTCACTCACTCACTCACTCACTCACTCACTCACTCACTCACTCACTCACTCACTCACTCACTCACTCACTCACTCACTCACTCACTCACTCCACTCACTCACTCACTCACTCACTCACTCACTCACTCACTCACTCACTCACTCACTCACTCACTCACTCACTCACTCACTCACTCGCCTACGACTTGAACGCACACCACTTACGTAGGAAATAGCCCAGATCAGCAGGACGTCGCTGGCTATGTTGGTGATGAAAGCGAAGTCCGCGATCGTGTTGATAGCCGGTGTGACTGTAACAGAAGTTATGAAAAATTGAGGTGTTTGCTAGAAACAAGAAACTGCATCTACTCAGGGGTCCCAGCTTATTTGCATATGCCATGAAGGTTATTAAATAAGAACATACAGTCAGAATAAATAGCGGGCCAATATTCCGGCTCGGACGTTGTTTTTCGCATGCGTTAAGAACAGTGAGGTAATGATTATTGAACTTGAAGTGCACATCCGGTATTCATGTTTCTTCAGAGAAATACTGAAATCCTTAGCAGAGGCATTTCCACCTGTTATGGGCAGTCATGATGAATCGACCCCTCTAGGATTAAAAAAAAGATGCATGAATGAGGAATCTCGTTGATAGGATCTTAACGGGGTCCAGATGAGACTATTTATCGAAAATTGTACAAACCGATTATGTAACACACACACACACGCACACACAAAATGTGTAATAATATTGTAGCTCAGAATATTTGCGTTTTCTTTGCCTACATAATTTGCATACGTTATGGGTGCGACTCGCACCGCACTGAAACACAAACGAACTTACAGCGTACGCCTCCTCCCTATTGCTTAACGCATAGATGTTCCTGTGGTGCGATAGCATTGAAAGTTTACGCGTTAGCCGACGTAAGGTGGTGGATTTTTTTCCGTTACATATTTTAGGTAATTTGTCTAATACAAACTTAAACTAGGTGAAGTGCTCACCAGAGCTCTTGAAGACGCCGATATTGTCCCGGAACCAAGGATGCGAACGCATCAACAGAGCGCAGACATTCCAGCCCTGGGAAAAACAATCAATAGCGTTGTCTGATCGATCAGAATAAAAATAAAATAATTAGCGACTAGAGTCAGCGCAGTAGGGAGCTACAGGTTGATTTCTAGAAGAGAGTGTTATATGACGTGCGTGAAAATGACCAGCTACTTTCGTGCGAAGTAGCGTAGGAACTGAATTGCCCTGAGAAACTGCTTGAGGAATGCTGCTTGAGAAAGAAAAAAGAAAAAAAAATTACACCATCCCTCGCTAATGGGGACCATGAGGCGATGCGAAGCAGCACGGAGGGTGCACACCGCGTTTGCGTTGGTATGACCAGGTGTCGCATCTGCACCAGTTTCACACTAGCAGACGCTGCCTGCGTCAGCGTTGTCTCTCGCGAGCGAGGGCGCCTTCTCGTTCCTTGAGAGATGGTAAAGCGTTTCCATAGTCAACGCACGCCGTTCGGAGAGGAGAAGAAGAATGCCGAGAGGAGAGGGGGGGAGGAGGATGCGCATGCGCAGTGCGGGTGTGGACGCCGCACGGCGGTGGGAGGGAGTGACATAGTCCCGACCATAAACTGCTTCGCATCTAAACGAAGACAAAGGCTACATGGTATTGCTGTGTTGACCCCGGAACTTGTGTCACACGCTTGCCGGCTGCTAATTTGGGCGCGCTTCGACCACTGGCATCTACAATACGTGCGTCCGTTATCTCACACACCAGGCAACAGCCAGTGACGCCTTGCACGACACGGGCCCAGAGGACTTGGGTGGACATCTCACCGATGCGGCTGTCTGTCAACCTGAAACAAGAACGGCAAAGAGCTGGTGAAAATGCTTCCGTATTCCGCAGCCGGCTACAATGACAGTCTTATTAAGAGTGTTAAGCCCCTCCCCGCCCCCCTCTCTTCGCTGTTTATGCTGTTCCATAATATGCTATTCGATAGTATATTACTGTGAACTACGACTGACTCTTCATCCCCCCCTTCCCCGTAAAACGCGCGCACACACACAGACACTCCCCTTCCACACACACACACACACACTCCTGTGGGGAGGCGGTGAAGAATCAGTCGCCGTTCAGACTAATAAACTATCGAACTGGGATATATCGAACATACACATAAATAATTGCAGCGTATAGGGAACAGTTTCAAAATCCCTTTGTAAATTTGAGTATGGCGCTTTCATTTCGTATTTCTTGAACTCCTTTGTGATCAAACTCCTTTGTGATCGAACTACTTTGTGATTCGAGGTATGCGGGTTCGACTGTATTTTTGTATTTGCAAACGAAGCAAATGAAATGTACATAGAAAGCATTCGTTTGGTTAAAACAGCCGCTTTGAACATACAGTACATGCTTTCAAAACGAGAATGAGACAAGAAACCAGTTGGATGTGAAATTCGGAAAACATGGTTGGGATTCGAGCGTAGACGCTACAAGCTTACACAGCAGTGCCGAAAGAGCGCCGCACTGGAGACTAAAGTGAAGGGCCAATATTGCGTAGTGGAACTTCCATGCAGAAATGTTCTCAGAAGAAACGCCGGCGTTTTAAGTACGTTGCAATAAATTGTTCCTAATTCATTGACAAATTAGAGAAATAGGCGAATATTATTACCAAGCACTAGGGGTACATATTTCATGTATCTTCTACTTTTTACTATATTTGTCGCTATGGACATGGTTAAGGTGCAGCAATTAAGGGACAGTCTGCAATCAGTATGCGTTATATGGTCATGTCGAACTTGACAGTGTGGACGGTACTGATGTGTGAACATTTGTAACTTCAGAATTCCTCGTTTAATGTACAATTGTACAGGAAAAGTGACTGTATATGTGTGATGTGATGTGATATGATATATCTGTCCGTGCCCGAGTGCTTGTATTCATTCACTTTGATGAACAGTTCAAAACTATATGATGTACGCCACCCGCTATGAGAAGTGTAGTAGCCGGCGCCGTACAACGGCACCAACCTCTCCTTCAATTATATTTATTAAAAAAAACAGGCGTAGAGGTAGACGTAAAATTTGTTGGATGGTCGCTGGAATTCGCAGAGTCCTCAATACCGCGATATCGAACTTGCGTGCTTTGGAAATTTCCCCTGCTACAAGTAAGTCAAAGTCGTTCCATTTCGCACAGCGCGCCAGAAGGAATTTTGCCGACAGAAATGTGGACTGCCGAGTCCTTGAAAAAGCGACAAAGCACGCTGCTTGAACGAAGAAGACCAAGCGCATATATCACAAGAGGAATCTTTGCCGCTCTGTCTGCCGCTGCCGTAAAACGTAGATCAGTGCGCCTAGTGACATATTGGAAATGCAAGCTATGCAAGGGGCATGGTGGTGATTAAGAACATGTTATTCGTATACATGCGCTTCATGTGGCGAAGTTAGAGAGAAGTGACCTGTAATGGGGCTCTTTGGCCACTCTTGACCCTTGTGCCAGTAAAATGAACACATATTATTGGGCAGGAGAGTAAAAAAAGTGAATATGTGCTAGTTACCTTCAGATGCCTTTCAAGACAGTCTTCAGCTTCTACTTCTTCTGCAAGCGTTCATAAGCATGGCTCGTGACCAACGTTTCCATCTTCAAAGAAAATGTGTAAAGAAAGAAGATGTCAGGTGTACGAATGAGCTACAGTGATATATTTTTACTGCTCTGCACAAACTGATTAAAGTGCCTGGCAGAACATTCTGTTAGTGCTCTCAATCACCGGAGACTACCTGCACCTCTTTAATAGGAGTCCACCAGTTATGGTTCGTTTAGGTAGAGTTCCTTTTCTTCCTTTATTGTGGGCCATTTGCTGGTTAGTTGTCTTCCGCTCATTTACCAGAAGTATCGAATAATGTAATGTTCCGAATATTTGTCTAGTATTACATTTCCAATATTTGTATTGGATTCGAAGAGGAGATATTCCGTATCTCCCAATATCCGATAGTGTTCGTATATTCCAAAATATTCAACGTGCTGTCCACTCATCTTGCTAAAATTGATCAGTCATCTTCAGTGTTTAGGCAATGTACCGATACCCGGAACGCCTGTGCTGGTATTGTATCGGGAGTGCATGGCGGGCACTAGCGACGTTGACCCGCATCGGCTATTCTACCGATGCGGCGTGCCCTACCGCCTGAATGGGGGCTAAATATGAACACGCCAGTGCGCAGAGTCATCACCAGCAACATCCATATTACGATAAGAACCTCAACTACGATAAGCGCGTTTAATAATACTGCTCTACTGCGCGCTCTTAAGAGACAAGTCAAATTTGCAGCTCCGCCATGCACAGCCGGATCCTCTTGCAGGTTCGCCTCGGAATGGACTGCGCATTCTGACCATCCGCCTGAGTAGGCTAATCCCCCCAAGTGGGTAGATGCCAAACGCGAAGCATCATGATGATGATGATGATGATTCCTCTGACTAATATAACGCTGAAAGGTAATTAAAAATTATCAATGTTTTCAGGCTCTTGACAATAACAGCATAGTGGAGATGGCACCAGACCAGACCTCCGGCAGTTCTAGCGGTCGTCTTCGCCATTGCACTGTGCCAAGAAAGTCAAGGGTGACTTTTTTTCCCTGTCACATAATAAATTGACCAATTTATGGTGTTTTATGTCCCAAAACCAACATAATATTGCCACGGGGATAAGAATAACCAGAGGAGTGTAGAAATTATATTTACACAATATATACAAGGCAAGAGCAGCAGACAAGATGGCAGAGCATCAGCACGAGCGCTGCTCTGATCGTCGTCTTCATCTTCTTGGTGCATTCCTCCAGGCTCGGCAGGATGCGCCGCTAACTGCGCGGAATAGCGCGTAACATAGAACCCCCGCCGTCGAGAGCGCCGTCTCGGCGCTTAAGCAGCGGTATGATCGTGTCCGACAATATAAGGTTTAAGTCGGGAGACGTGCACGATATCTGTGGAAGGCACGGCAGAAGAGCGGCTGTGCACCGGAGCGATCTCGTACGTGACGTCAGTGATCTGGCGCAGGACCTTGTAAGGCCCGGAGTAACGCGAAAGAAGCTTGGATGACAAGCCAAGGTGGCGGCAAGGTGTCCATAGGAGGACCAGTGAGCCTGGAGAGTAATGGACGACTCTGTGGTGGCTGTCGTACCGAGCCTTCTGGGATAGTTGGGAAGCTTGAAGGCGATCCCTTGCAATCTGGCGAGCCGTTGCAGCTTGAGATGCTGCATCGTGGGCGTAGTCTGTAAGAGGGCGCACAGGTGCTGGTAGGAGAGTCTCGAAAGGCAATGTGGGATGGCGGCCAAACAAGAGATAAAAGGGGGAGAAGCCAGCGGTGTCGTGACGAGACGAGTTATATGCAAATGTTACATATGGCAAGGTGCTGTCCCAATCACGGTGGTCTGCAGAAACGTACATGGAGAGAATTGTGGTCAGTGTACGGTTAAGGCGCTCGGTAAGGCCATTGGTTTGCGGGTGATAAGCAGGGGTCAGTTTGTGACGTATGGAACACGAACGCAGAATGTCGTCGACGACTTTGGACAGAAATGAGCGTCCGCGGTCGGTCAGCAGTTGTCGAGGAGCACCGTGGTGGAGAATAACGTCGTAAAGGAGAAAGACGCCGTAGTGAAGGGATCTGGAAATTAGGACCAGCTGGCGATCCTTAACGAGCCCTGACATCGCACAGTACATGAGTCTCAGCATTTCACCTGCATCGAAATGCCGCCGCCAAGTCCGGGATCCGATCCTTGGACCTTCGGATCAACAGCCGTGCGCCGTAGCCACTAGAACTCCGTGGTGGGGCCACATATTAGGATGCTTTACCTTGTGCGTCTAATCTACATGACATCGCACAGCACAAGGGCCTCAACATTTCGTCTCTATCGAAATGCAGCCGCCGCAGCCGGGATTCGATCCCGCGACCCTTGGATCAGCAGCCGAGTACCATAGCCACTAGACCACCGTGGCGGGGCTAAGCCCATGCTGAAGATATGTGTTATCAGAAGTACTTCGAAGAAAAATCATCAAATTATAATAAGCGTGTATAAAAAGAGCTCGGAGAGTTCGTTGCAACAAGAAATAAAAAGACGACGGTTGTTGAACGAAAGGCTGGGTTGACCGAGACGGTGCCACAAGATTCACTGCCTAGACCTCTGCCATAGGGCTTGGCGTGCGGCGCGCAGCAGCTTGAAGTTCCCGTCAGCGCAGCTGCAATTTTGACTGTCGTAGTACACGTCGTCCAACAGAACACAAGCGTTGGGGAGGGCGTCAATCTTCCTGACCTGTGGGGTCAGCGCGAAACATGAAAAGAAAAGCAGCGGTTACCAAAGAAATCCTTAGGTTACGTACTCACAGAACTTAAATGTGTAAAGCTGACAGAGGCGCGTAAAAATGCTTACGTGTTTGAATGTGAAGGCAACTTCTAGTTGAATACACGGCTGCGACACGTCGCGCGCAATCACGCATGAACTAGACACACGGTTAGGACGAAGACGCAACATCAGCACTGGATGAGTGCCAGAGTGTTCTCTTGGCAACCCGGGGAATTGGGATCAATTTTTTCTCAAACCTCGAGATTCTTTTTGGAAACCGTGAATTCTTTAGACTGTTTTTTTTTGCTAGAACAGTTGCGAAATATGACATGAAATGAAGATTTTTTTTCGTTAAGGCGTCATCTCTAACTTCATCAGTGACGTCATGGTGTTGTCAGGCGACGACGTAACCACTTCAAGAGATCGCTTTCGGTAGGCCGCGCCTATGTCATGGCGCGTGTGGGGTTTTCGCCATGGTCACGTGTCATTTTCTTCGGGCAAGTAATATCCTTGTGCTACAAGGTTTTTCCTTTAGGCAAATCGTCCCGTATAATCCAAACTAGAAGAGAAGCTCAGGGGAAGATGGAGGCTTGAATTGATGAGCAGATCGCAAAGAGCGATGTAGAACAGGGAATGTTGCTGGAGCCAACGTTTCGACAAGTGCACATGTCTTCGTCAAGAAGTCGCCGTCCTGACGAAGACAAGTCCGCTTGTCGAAACGTTGGCTCCAGCGACATTCCCTGTTCTAAATCGTTTTTAGCGATCTGTTCACCGTACAAAGCAAGTTACCCATGGCAGCAGTAGGAACAATGAAGCATATAGACTTAATTATAGAGGAGGACTAAAATATCAGCTAGGTTAAAGAAAGGTTAAGGTTAAGTAAAGCCTCTTTTGAGCTCAATTATTCATCTCAAGGTGGTTCAAATGCCTTATAGGACGGCCTGCATGAATGCGCGGTTTTTCCCTCAGACTGCCAAAATTTCATAAAAAGAGTATTGCCCAGGCTGAAAAGGTCTCTGAAATAAACTTTGAAGTGCAGCAGACATCTGGTAATGTAAAATGGCGCTAAAGAATAGTTTTTAAATGAGGGCTATAATTGTGGGCGAACCATCTTAGAGATAATCATTCCAAAATTGTGCTACGAAAGGCGTTGGCGCTCTACTCGCATTGAAGGGCCTTTTCTTCTTTGGTGTCCTAAACGGCCTCTAATTACATAAGTAAATGGAACATCATAGTACATGCGCCGCGGTTGAATACCGCCATATCTGCGATGGCCTTATATTTCTTTCGATATTAAGGTGATTTGCAATCTAAAAAAATTTAGCATATGAAACTCTGCAGTATACTATACTTATAGTTATTTGAACATGAACAGCCGTATGACGAACTCGGCAGCTCGAAATTGACAGAATATTTTTCATCCAGAAAGTGAATGTCAGTGCTTTTACGTAGTAGTCTAGAACGAAAGAAATGTCCGTATGCTTGCTATAAGAAGCACGATTGGTCAGTGTTTCGAGGATCTGGAAACGCTCACAAACTCACTTTGTTCGCAAAATCTTCGCCCTTATCAAAAACGACCAGGGATGTGTTGATGCGAACGTGATACGACGGGTCTGCACGGTCCCTCTCAGCATCAGCTTGATTGTAGTCCTGGAAGCACAGAGCGAAATACCCGAGAAATTCCAACTCGCTTTGCTGACGTTCTGCACGAACACTTGCAGGTCACTGAATTTATAGACGTAACGGCAGTCAGGTTGGAAACTTATCAGATAAAGTTGATGATTGTGAAATACAGAGGAGACAAGTAGCGCGGCAACAATGAGAATGATGAGGGGATTTCATTCAATTCAACATTATATCCCACGCTTTGTTGCACTTCGCATTTACCGAGGAGTAAATCCAGTTTTGCTTTCACTATGTATTTTGCAATATAAGAAAGTCGTCAATAGCTCGAATAGTCGTCAACAATGTCGAATAAATCTAAAAGCGGAAGTCTTTATCGCCTTAGGCTTGGCATTTTCTATCGAGGGTCACCTGCGGAAAAATCAACGGAAAGCTGGCGTTTAAATAGCCTAAATATACATAGCAGCCTATGTACGAAAATAATGTTGAAATACGAATCTATTCGTAGAAGTAACTTCACATATACACTGATACATTGTCATTACTACTGACAGGAAATAATTCCGAACGTATGAAGATCACCATAATGATAACTTGTACTGGCGCCCCTTTTCCGGTGGCAGCTATAGATACGTCTTCGTCTTCATTTATTCATGTTTCATTGCACCTATTTGCGGCTCGCACGAAGAAAGAACGAAAAGGTTCCGCTATGGTTCGGCGCTTTCGCATACTGCGACTCAAAGTGCAAAAGTCACTGCATACGTATGTTTCGTCCCACCAATTTTTTCATAGCTTTCGCGAATGTAGCTGACAAGGCGGTGTTAGTCAGAGTGAAAACGCTGACTGTGCTTTGCTGAAGAATTATTACTAAGTATTCTGATGCAGTGAAATTAACGAGGAATACGGGAGGTCGTTATGTGGTTGCGTTTCTTCAGTGAGACCCACCGCGGTGGTCTAGTGGCTATGGTACTCGGCTGCTGATCCGAGGGTCACGGGATCGAATCCTGGCCGTGGCGGCGGCTGCATTTCGATGGAGGCGAAATGTTGAGGCCCGTGTGCTGTGCGATGTCAGTGCACGGTAAAGAACCCCAGGTGGACAAAATTTCCGGAGACCTCCACCACGGCGTCTCTCATAATCAGAGCTGGTTTTGGGACGTTAAACGCCACGAATCAATGAAATCTTCAGTGATTTAGTGTAGGCCGTGATTTATGCTCCGTGGTCTTTAAAATAGTCGGCCATTTAGAGATGTTTAGCCTGTAGGCGTCGTGAATAAAACGTTGCTGGCGGAAAAATAGGCGCAAGATGTGAAGGCTTCCAATTTCAGTGCGCCCATGATAAGGCAGCGGACTGACAAAACTCAATCACGGTGCGTGTAACCTAATGGAATCCATCTGCCAGCTACGAAAATCGCTGTCGTTGACAAATAATCGTATCTTGCGAAACAGCCTTATCAAGTGTCGAGGAGGGATGAGCGTTTGGAACGTGAATGGTGAGCGTATGATATAGGAGAGTACACACCATGCAGTACTCGTACTTCTTCACCCCGTACGCGTGATCCCCGAGCTGACGAGCTCCGAGGAAACCCACGGACGCCAGGCTGAAGGCGATGCAGTGGTTGCCGTAATTTTCGAGTTTGGCCTTAGTCACGGCCGCTGCATAGGCGGCCACAGCCTTCACCTGCAAAAAATGGGGATGCGCGTTTTTTTTGCGAAATGGAAGTAGCGGTTGTGATGGTGGCCGTAGTAGCAGTTGTGGTGGTAGTAGCTGTATTAGGACTGGTAGTAGTAGTAGTTGCAGTAGTAATTGTAGTAGTAGTAGTAGTAGTAGTAGTAGTAGTAGTAGTAGTAGTAAGAGTAGTGGTAATAGTGTTAGTAGCAGCAGTAACAGTAGTAGTAGTAGTAGTAGTAGTAGTAGTAGCAGTAGTAGTAGTAGTAGTAGTAGTAGTAGTAGTAGTAGTAGGAGAAGCAGGGGGAGGGAAATGATTAAAGGGACTGTCTACCGCTCGGAAAATTCTTTAAGATTGTGGCGAAATTGGGCAGATCGTGCATCACATTTACGGGAACGAGCACGCTTTCACCCATAAAAAAAGAATTAGGTCTTTAATTTTGCTCTGAAAGTGGTGCAAAAAACGCCGCTAGCGACACCCACCAGCGTGTTCGTCATTCTCCAAGTGTACGAGACCCAGCCCACGCAGGCATACTTATTCTGCTGAAAAACTATGATGTATGTCTCACAAGTGTACTTCACCCTATTAGACACCTTGTTATAGCGTGCAAGAGCAATTTGTTCTTTTTTTCGCTGCTTTCGGGGTCGCGATGGCGGCGCTGCCTTCGAACTCGTCTGCCTGCACACGCGCGTAGTACTGCGCTTGTCATGCATGCGGCGCTGCATGTCCGAGACGCACCTCGGTGCGCCGACATTCCCTGGTCGTCATTTCAGGAATGTCTACCTTGAAACCTGTTCCTGTCGAAAAGCCTCCCGCGCCCGAAAGGGTTTCCAGGGAGACGACGACGCATCGTGCGCTGTAACCATTGTTACTAGCATGCCTACACTAGGAAAGGAGCGACTTCGTGGATGAAAAAATTGTGTCTTAATAATTTCTTTTTGGTCTCTGGAGAAACCACTGCACGCTTGGACACTTCGAAAGGTACGCTTTTTATTGAGCCAAAAAACAGGAGAGCGATGAAGGACGGTAGGCGGTTCCTTTAAGTGGGTTGGAATAGCAGTAGAACTGCGTTGGCAAGAACCGCCTGTAGTAGTATGGAGTAGGTTAGCGCGTTCGCTACAAATAGGGCATACGTTACATGTTGAGCAGAGTGCCACTTGATCTATTGCACAAGTGGTACCCTGCTGAACATGACTTAAGTGTGATTACGTGTTTATAAGTTGACGCCGACAACCACTTTTCTGCTCTGGTTAGTTGCCGTGACCATGGTGCAGTCTTCAGCTCCCTAATCGGTAGTACTGCGTGATTTCTGTTTATTGATTGGGCGGAGAGAATGTTCCGAACTATGAATCAGAGCGAGGTAATTACTTAGATGTGCCGAATTATTATTTCCGCAATGTTTCGTGCAAGACCGGCATCCAACCTTCCAAGGAGTACATTAGACGCGTTTCCTGTACCTCTGAGAATGGGGAGAAACTCGTATAATGCGTGTGGTTACTGCTGCGCTCAGTTCACAGATCACAGAGATACCTATTAATAATTATACATGCATAAACTCCACATATACATTACAGAATATAGTTTTACGTGTTCCTATAAGCGCATAGACAGTTTCAGTTGGCCATGTCTGGCCTCGCGCCCACCAGTTAAGAAGTATCAAATAACCTGACGAAAGCACCAACGGTAGACTTGGAAAACACAACTGCTCTCATGCCATCATCAAATAATGTGGTTATATGTATTGAAGCCCTATTCAGACAATTTCTTCGAGATGGATGTACAAAAGAGAGTGAGGATCTGCCAGAGCAGATGGCCACTTCAAATGGGCGGGACTACGTAAATCCGTATTGATTTAAGTGCTGCATCATGTGCTTGCAGGTGATTAGGCATTTGTCAGATATTTTGAAACTATACAAGTGCTGTAGCGCAGAAGAAATTCTAAGGAGAAAAAATACACAATGAGTGCAGCTTGAATCAGGGCCACATTATTGATTCTTTGGGAATGCATAGCTTGCAGACAAGACTGCGGTGCACTGTGTAGATGTCAACGTGGGCAGGGGCAGCGCCAGTTTCTTTTTTTTAAGTCATTCACGTCAGCTTTCGCGGGGGGGGGGGGGGGGGAGGAGGAGGTGGGAGGGGGAGCGGGTTACAGGGAGGGGCGTCATGCCGCCCAACTTGGGTCAGCCGTTTGGCGCTGATCGTCGCAGATGAAAATTTTGGTGCGACAGGGCCTGCTAACCCCATCCCCTTCGCCCCTTCCCTTTCTGTAACTCCCAGTCCTCTCTGAGCGTCGCCCCTGTAAGTATAGGGCAAGTGTCGTGAGCCTTACTTGACTGGTGTCGGCCTGGCTATGTTTCCGTAAGCGCACTTCTTTGCCGAAGTGTGCCCAGAAACTTCTTAACAGTTGACATACAGCAACAACAACCCAGCAGTATATATAGCAAACCAGCACCTCTATAAATGTTCTTCTAGCTGCCTCTCTTCACGGTAGGTAGCAGAGCATTTCACTAGCAAAAGAAGCATCATCCGAATGGAACCGCTGATTATTTCCACAAAAAGCACGGTCCACAAATAGTACACCATTTTTTTCCAAGGTATCTGTCTTGGTGCGCCTGCGTTTTCGAAGAACGTAGCGATCGATTTTCCCGGTCAAGTGTCGGCGCCTGGCGGTACAGACACAAAATGTCTCGTCCCAGTTACCTCCGCCCATGGGCAGGCGGCGGCAAGCGTTGCCCAAATTTTATCCAAACTTGCCGTATGTGTTAAAGAAAGCCCATAGAGCCCATTCAGGAGCTCTACCAGAACTGGAACAGCCGAGAAACACCGAGATGCTTCATGGAACTTAAATTTTACCGCATACCCCACGGGTCTCGTAAAACCGACTTGAGTCGGCATCTCGTCTTACAACGATGGTATACCTATAGCTACTTTAAGGGTGTTACGTCGGCGGCTGGAAGTGGCAAATAATCGAAGCCATATAAGCATGTCTCGAAAAATTATTCACATTCTGTTACATCTCCCTATTCGGGAGTCCCTGCCTGACGTTTTTCCTTTAGATCTTGCGCACATGGCACTCTTTTCGTACAATGTCTGCCACATTCTAATCAGCCTCGTTTTTATTTGGACAGCAACGAAACTGGCACACAAACAGAAGTGGTTATCATGCAGCCAGAATCTACAGTGGAGCTGCGAAAGCATTGCTAGATTGGTCCTGTTCGCAGTTCCGAGCGAAGTTGGAGGGAATGTGAAATGAGGAGAGGAGATGCAGAGAGAGGAAGAAAAAGAGACAGAGGAGAGAGATATATAAATAGAAAATAAATAAAAATAAGGATAAGATTTGTTGGTTAAATGGGATTCGAATTAGTCTACTCAGGGTCAGAAGGTGAAAGCCATAACCACTAGGTTAATTGTTTTTTTTTCCCTTACTGCCATTTTAAACTTTAAACAATACATAGGAAATGTCTTACTGACTACAACTGTCTCATGCGCAAGAGTCGTTCCATACGAGGTACCCCATGGAGTACATGCTTTTGAATTTTTGTATTTCTATAAGCTAAATTATTGACTCACGGAAGTACTCTATTGCTCTTCAAACATCAATGTCAACATGACGTACAGTCACACGAGATATCCGAATACTGTGCAGTGCTAATACATAGTTATATCGTATGAAAACCATCATCCTTCTCCGTCATCGGATACCTTATTCCCTGTGCACCAAAAGGAAAATCTTTCTTTGAGGTTCGTTCAAGTCCAAAGTAGTACAGAAAATCGGGGGAAGTTGGAGGCTTGAATTGATGAACTAATCGTCATAACGATGGAGAAAAGGAAATGTCGCTGGCGTCAACGCTTCGACAAGCGCACTTGTCTTCGTCAGGACGGCAAGCACTGACGAGACAAGGCTGACCGACCTTTCACTGTGCAGCTCAAACTTGTACTAGAAGGAAAAAAAAATTGCTCGCAAAAGCCAGCCTGCTTATCACGGACCGCGAAATATGTGTCTATAGGATCAGTACGTACGTGCACTCACCACGTTCGCCATTGGCTGGACAGGGGCAGCCTTGTATGGGGCCTGTGAGAGCGAGGTGTACACTCGGAGGGACGCCAGGTGGAAGTGCCTGTTTATCAATGGAAATGGACAACACGTCTTTGAAGCAGGTCCACGTACTACCACTTACAGAGAATTGCGCGCACTCCATTTCCCGAAAAGGCCCACACGCCACGCTATGAATTGTCTTCATCTGTCTACTTTTGGCACTGCTCATATTTAAAAAAAAATGACGAGTTGAACAATTTCACCGCGTTCATGGGACTTGTACCAGGTTCGCTTGACCAGGAATGCACTAGTCATTGGCTATTCTCCGACCCTACTTGGGATAAAAAGTAACGTGGACATAGGGCAATGCAATGGAAACGTTCTATGAGTAAATTCTCGGGCAAACTTGATGCTTCCACTTGCTTAACTCTGTCGACCTTCTACTATAGATTTTCTTGCCGCCCTACCATTTGTTCTCGGTGGCAAGCGGGTTTTAAGGGCGGAACACTTCAAGGGCTAGGGCTGTCGGCGTCTAACGTGATCCCATGTCGTCCTGATCACGCAAAGAGAAAAGCCGATCCACTCCTGTTCACACTCTTGTACTGAGCCCACAGCTTCATAAGAGCGCTACATTAGTGTGGATAGAAAGAAAGAAAGCAAGAAAGAAAGGCTGGCATGCGCCAAGCAGCTCTTAGCATAGCATAGCCATGCATAGTGTGGTATAGCAAGAGGATAGGGACAGGGGTGAGAAGGAGAGTTGTGAAGGTCAGAAATAAGCAAACGAGGAGGAGAGAGGGTAAGGCATGAAATAGCGTTGTACAGTATAGTTCAGCGAGGGGATAAGAAAGGGAAGTGAGCGTGAAGAGAAGGGAAAGGATAAGAGACGAATACGGAAAGAGATAAGGAAAGAAAAGTGATAGAGAACCGGTTTAAATGGACCGAGAGTACTAATAGTTATGATAAACCAGACAAGTACAACAAAATAAGAAGCACACACGAAGGGTAAATCATCGCACAGTGGGACCAAATTAGGTGCACATAATTCGAAAACGGCGACGCTAAACAGAACAAAAACGGAAGTGAAACACAGACGAATATCACTGCTCCGCACTAGGTACAGATATCACTGCAGTGGAGCTGGTGTACATTTTTAAACTGTGCGAATGCAGTCCACGTCGTGGCTTGTCGAGTCTTTAAGAGGCACTGTTTGGGGCCTGTTTTACCCTAAACGTGTTGCCACGTATTGGCCGACGTCAAGCTGGCGTAAGCAACAATTCTTGCGTGGAACGTGTGAGGACATCTCCGAAGCTTGATAAAAAGAAGTGTATTACAAAAGAAGGGTGGTATGAACACATGATGTTTTTTATACTCGGACTTTACCTTGAGTCAAAACAGTGGTGATTTTGGTAAACACCAGTGATAAGAAGCTTTAATTTGATAAAAAAAGTTAATTAATGTTAAATGCATGGAAAGTATGGCGTGATATTTAAGGTTCCCTGTTGAGCACTATAGTGTTGACGTAGGCAAGTCATTCATTTGAATGTAATAAATTCTTTGCGAGCTAAAGTGATTCCGTACCTCATGACGTTCATGTTAACCTTTTCGAAAACGCCGTGAATTATGTACCCTTTCTTATCGGCCAGACTCCGCAGTTCCTGCACGAAAAAAGAAAAGTAAGGAAAAAGGCGGAAGGCTCGCGAAATTCCGAGGCCTATTCGCTAGAGGCGCGTTGGTCGCCTCATGAGAACTTCGATTTCCGCCACCATATCCGTGTGGCGACACCAATACGGTATTCGAAGCCATAATACATAAATGCCTACCCAGCTGCTGTCGTGCGTTCTAAACCGCGACTTTTCTCGTTTAATTGATTCGCCGTTCCAAGATAGCAGCGCTAAAGCAGAAGACGATACAGGCTAACAAGGGACCAGTACAACTGCAAGGACAAACGCTTCTCCTTGACGAACCTTACGTCACCCCCTCACTTTGCATTTTCTTTTCATATCCCTGTAAAATATTGATACAGCATTGTCTATCACGCCGCTAGTGCACTTTTCTGCTGCAAACCGGGGTATACATTTTGAGCTTAAGAACACAAAACGCACTAATCAATGCTCCTAAATAAGAAATGTCCCAACTAACTTTTTTCTTTTTGCTAATGCAGTGGTTAATGAAGTATCACGTTGACCGTAGGCGATGAAACTCTTGAGTTGAAAACACAAAGAAAAAAAAGTGAATCGTGGATCATCTTTTTCCAACTGCTGACGTACCGTGATGACGCCGACGAGAGCAATAAGTGCATGACAGCACGTTCTCAACACCAAATGGCGTAGCACAATACGAAATTCCATCGAGGCATTTGGTAACATGTACTACCGTAACACCCTCCGGCACAAGGGACTAGCTGCTCAGTACAGCGCACCTTCAGTTTGTCGATCGATCTTTCCGTGCCCTGTATGTAGCGAATGTCGATGCCATCGAGCAAGCCAGCCCGGATGGACGCGAATGCCTTGTCGATGTCGGGCATGTCAATGGCGTCTATCTCGTGCACCGGGAAGGACACGAGCTTGGTGATGTTTCCATGCTCTCTCTTCATCTCTTTGAACTCCTCGAAGGCCGCCTCGCCTGCGGAGCAAGTCCAACGTTACGTTCAAGGGCTCTTACCACTCCGAGACTCGCAACATTCATTGTCAATTTATTATATTCAGCGGGAAGTGCTTCTAGAGACATCGAGGCACTCGTCGTGTGCACACACACACACACACACACACACACACACACACACACACACACACACACACACACACACACACACACACACACACACACACACACACACGCACGCACGGAGCGAGAGAGAGAGAGAGAGAAGGTGCATCTCACTAGTAGGCAGCCCTTTTGCGTATATACATGTCTAGAGTTGTGTCACCTTACTCTCTGCATTGCATACACCTCAAGAGAATTTCGCTCGAGCAGTTCGACGTTGTATGTTAAGACACACGCTCCGTGTTAGTGGCCAGTGTCGTTGAAATTGAAGGCTCATCCCTAAACGGTCACAGTCGGTCACAGTCGGCGTACTCGGCTCGCAACGTTTGACCTTAGAGTTCCTTGTTTTACAAAACCTCGCAGGCGACGGCTTTCCTCCTTCACATGTATATTTAATATGAAGACTGGTAAAGTGTTGCTTCTAGCACCGGATCGCAGTGCACGGGATTCAATTATAACTGATACTAGTACCAAGAGACATGCTACCAGGCAGGGGAACAGTTATCAGCGCACAGCGTTGACCGTTTTGGTGCTTATTACAATGGTCTGGAAAAAAAAAGAACAGGCAAAGTAAACAGCTTCATTTCTTCGGTGCTAAGCCGGGTGATTGGGCATGTGCCTTTCAGGTGGTGCAAATGGCAGCCAAGCGATATTTGATAGTAACGTCCTCAGCCCGTTATAAGACCTGGGGTTGCGTGTGTAGGCAATAACTGAGCAGCACAATCTCCCACGCTTCAGGCGAGGGAGAGGCCATCGAGTTTGGAGAATCTCCTGCCAGTCCTACGTGGTTTAGCTTTTGTTGTGGCTCACGGAATACACAAAATTGGTTTGCGTGACTGGGGAAGCTGTATGGGCATTTGCGTGTGACTTTCGGTGAGCAATGCATTGCAGTCACTGCCACGTGCTATCATGTAAGACGAGCAGTGTCAAACGAATGTTCGCAGTCTTCTACATGTTCCACTTCGTACTGTACGTGCTTTCCAGCGTCAACACGCTCATGCTTACTGCCAGCAACTGGTTGCGCTTGCAGCTTGGTCGTGTCCACAGTGGCAGACAGGAAGATGAAGTGCGTGCATAGAAGTTTGACGCGCTCGAACTCGACCTTGCCGTTTACAGAACATAGCAGTGGAGGGTACTCCTTGTTTGCTGCCAAGGAAAGGAAAGGATGCAACAAGGTTAAGTACAAAGTCCTCATTTCAGCGAAGTTAATATTGGGCTTGCCTTAAGTGTCCCCGTTGCTGTACTAAGGTACGTTGCTATAGCTAATACACTTAAAGCGAATCACTCGTTCCGCACGAGCGAGATTGGATTTACTTTGGCTGCACAATATAATGTATTTTAATAGTGTAAAACGTACACAATTCATAGCTTCCCTTTATCTTATGCAATAATGCTCTTGGGGTTAGTGGCTCAAATGACCAGTCCGGGCTCATTGATCAGCCCGGCATACACTGCCGTATAGTCAGAAACATTTTTGGGGGATGTTATACATTGTGCCGTGGAAATATTGTGGGTGGGAAAAGGATGGAAAGTAGGGGAAATAGTGCTGAAAATATTTCAGGCAACCTCACGCAACCACCCCTTACCCCCCCTGGCAACGGCCCTGCCGGCAGGCAAGGGTGGAAATACAGAGGCACAACCCCATTGAAACAAATTATTTTCAACCATACATACCACACAAGCCCCAAAACAAGAACTTAACACAGAGAGTCAATAGGATTTGATTGATTTATTTATAGGGCTTTCCTTCCCAAAACTACAATATGAGAGATACCGTAGTAGAGGACTTAGGAAATGTCGACCGCCTGGGGTACTTTCACTAACACTGACATCGTACAG
This sequence comes from Hyalomma asiaticum, assembly GCA_013339685.2. Taxonomy (NCBI): domain Eukaryota; kingdom Metazoa; phylum Arthropoda; class Arachnida; order Ixodida; family Ixodidae; genus Hyalomma; species Hyalomma asiaticum. The sequence goes on along the minus strand of CM023491.1, from coordinate 43,816,295 downwards.
TACACGGGCCTCAAAATTTCACCTCCCTTGATATGCAGCCGCAGCGGCAGGGATTCGATCCCGCAAACTTCGGATCACCAGTCGCGTGCGATAACCGCTAAACCACTTTGTCTGAGCCAGAGCCAACAGGAGCAACAGGAAAATTATGAGTTGCTGTATTTTCCGCAATATTTATTGGCATCGCGCAGCCACTAAGGAAGGTAACACAGAGAACACGAGGAAGCGGTAACTATGTACTACTACTCTATGGCGCCAAGGAATAGCGATAGGAAATACTTACGCTTGAAGGTGATCTCGTTGCCTGGGGATATGTTAAGTAATTGAGAATTGTATAATTGTTGCACGTTTGCCTGAACAGCTTTGCGTCAGTGGTATTTAACCATCCGCTGAAGGAGCGAAGAATGTCACCAAGATATAATAGAATTTTTTGGTATCTGCTGAGTTTCCGCCGCAATTATGTGGATAGGACATAGGTGAGTGGTTACTGCAAACAGCTATGTACGAGCCGGGTATATTGAGGGGAGCGTAGGTAAAAAAACAATGGCACCTATATGACATGCTGGGAAGTTTGGGATATGTCTTGAATGTGGACTGCACGGTTCATCTCCGTGCCGTATATTAGTGCAGAAACCAGCTTGCAGAAACCAACTTGTACTGACATGACTTTCATTGTAGAGCGTGCTTTCTTAGTGGATTTACAAAGCAGTCATTTTGAAAATGTTGCTACTCTATGTACTGTAGACATCACAGAGTCGTTCCTTGGCTAAGCGAGTGAATATTACATAATCGCGCATACGACGATGATACGACCTTTTCAGGAAGAAGTCCATATTTCTGCTTGAAGTCTGCCGCGACAGCTGCGTTTTCCTATCTTTTTAAGTAAATGAACATGTGATGTCCGGGATGCTATTTGGCTATTGTTAACGACAAACACGTGTTGTTATTATCGAATTTCCTACAACCTATATTGCAGCTTCGAATATCGGGTATAAAGTGTGCCGTCGATTTAGTCTAATGTTCATGATCATTGGATAGGTTAAAGAAGCTCACTAGAGAACTTAAATAGTATCAGTACTTACACTTCTGCGGTGCGATGCGCTCTGAACGAAAAGAACGAATATGAGTTGCCCACATCTTTTTTATTGAACTGCGTTACAGCCGCTTGAGCGAAATTAAGGGTGGAATAAGCCGCATACCTTCAAGTTGTTCCATGGGATCTGAGCAGGAAAGGGCGCATACGAACCAATGAATTGGAAGTTGCAGTGTAAATAAAAACACATTGACATGTGCACTTTTTTTTTCTTTGACGAGGCAACATTTATCGCTTTCTTGTGACGCGCCTTATCTCTAGCCGCAGACCTCACTTAACTAGCGCATCGCTTGGCGAATAATGACGACTGCTCTACAAACTTTGCACGCCCCTAGCGTATGTTTGAGTACTTTCCAGACTGTGCACGAACATCGCCCATTATACTCGAATGTACTGTGACGCATGTAAAAAAAAAGGCCGAGGCATTTCATCGCTCATTAGTTTAATCGACGATCGACGATTGTACTCTTCGTGCTACAGTTCTACAGGAAGAGTAACTTCTTTTTTTTTTTGGTGGACACACAATCGCGCAATAAGACGGTTTATATTTAACAGTTTGTTACTGCGTCCTTCAACTTCATGAGCGTGGGACAATATTAATTAGAAGAAGATTCGTTTCGGACGACATAATGAAGGAAGAATGCGAACTGAGCAAACGTGTCGCTAAGAAAGAAACCAACTCTAGGCTTGACGTATGATATTACGTTTTAAAGATGTATAGTAGCATACTTGACGTCACTGCATGGATAGTTACGCAAGCATTTGATGCGCTACCGCTTGTGGCCCTACCACCAACGGCAGAAATGCAGCACGTTAGCTACAGTGCCCTTAATAGACTCTCACAAATGTAACGCGGCAGTGAAGTCTGAAATGGAAGTCACTCACTCTTCTTCAAGAACGCCATGTACACTCCGATACCGATGACAACCATCGTGGCGAAGATGATGAGCAACAGGGTGCAGTACTGCGTCGCAAAGTTTCCAGTGGTTCTGGCAAAAGGAGACACAGTTTTACTTGCCGGTAGAAAAAACAGCTTTGTTCTCGTACGTCGGCAATTGCACTGATTGTGACACCTACAACCGTCAGGGGATTTACAGCTTGGTAAACAGACCTGCCGCATGGGGAGCTGTGAGAGGTGTGGTTTCACATGTCCCGCAGGAAACCATAACGTATAAGAGAGTTCAAACACCTAATGTGTTCTCTTTCGGCTCACTGTAGAACACCGTTTAGCAAACACGTTATCTTCTGGCCCCATGGCCGCTTTCATGTTCTAAGATCTGCTGTTGTACAACTTTCACTAATTTTTAACTAAAGCTATTGCAGCAAATGCATACACTTAAAGGTGGGACGCAACTGATTCTACTGCCTACGCACTAATGTTGCCCTAGTTTAGTCGTTCTCAGTCGCGGATCCCAGATACGACCTCGGTTGGATTGTTGCCGCAGTTTCAGGAGGAGACACCGGAACTACGGGAACGAGCCAAGCTTCAACTCGGTAAACTGACCACCGCGATAAGCGAGAACAACGTACCGAAAATAAGTGCCTGAAAGAAAGCGCGAGAAAAGGTGCCGCAAAAACGCAACTTTTTTTTTAACGCGCATGGTTCTCGCGGAAGTTAGAGAATGGCTTCGCGGTGTTCATTTCGAGACCCACCATTCTCGTTCACTGACGTCATGTAAACAGCGTTGCTCGATAATAATGCGGGTAGAAAAACTGGGTATAATAACTGCCGTAGTTATCTTTTGAAAGTTCGTAACAACTAGGTGTTATGGACAAAGTTTTCGCAACCTCGCCTTATCATTTTGAATGAACTGTGCTTACAGCGGTTGCTGAATGCCGATGCTGGATATTGCCGACCCCATGCTGGATTCCGTCATTTGCGATCGTATCAAGGGCATCTCGGACATCTTCGCCGTCGATAGCATGGCCTTGTTCATAAGTGAAGTCGACTGCGCTGCGAAAGGATAAGAAGAGACGGAATATGCACAGGAACGATGATGGATGGTCGTTATCATCATTATCATGATCAAGCATTCTAGGCCTATCGAGGGGCAAATGCCTCTCCCACAGATCTCCAATTACCCCTCTCCTCAGCTAGCGGCTACCATGTTATCGCGGCAAACATTTTGATCTCATCTGACCACAGAATCTTCTGGCGCCCCCTGCCACGTTTGTCAACTCTAGGAACCCACCCTGTTACCCTTAATGACCAACAGTTAATTTGCCTTCGCATTACAAGCCCTGACCGCACCCATTTCTTCATCTTGAAGGACAACGGAGTCGCGATCACGATGAGATAAAAGCGCGAAGAGGTGTTTTCTTGTAGCATGACATTTGGTTGCCCACGTGGCGTGGTCTGTGTTTAAGTATCACAATAAATCACTAGTACGGTCTCCTGCGGCTCAAGTTCGGAGACATGCATAAGTTGATACATGACACACATGGACAAATGTGCACGCAGCATTGCATACCTCTAGTAGCTCCGCAGCGGTTTCGTAGATTTATGGTAGTAGCTCTTACGTGCACCGGCGTACAAAATGTTACCTTTGTTATCTTTGGAGGAGCGCGATCCGCTTGTCTCTGGAATGATGTCGGCCAGAATTGCTCTTAAGGCGGCCGAAAGGCGGAGGTATTCGTCTTCTTAATGACGACGAATTCAAACCATGGCGAATACCCACCACTAGGAGCTGTTGTATAAATCAGTGTCGTAGGTATCGTAGGTAGAGCTGTCCGAGTGAACTGAACCTTGAAGCTCTGTTTAAGGGACCTTTACCAGGCCAAATGGCGAATTTCTGTTACAACAAGTTGCGCTCTAAAGTAGCGAATAAATGCGCCAAGTGAGAGAAGAGACAAGCACCCATACACATAGCATCGCCAATTTCTTTTACGGTGGCCTAGGGTCATGTTAAAGAAGGCAGTGGTATTTTTTTAAGCACGAAAAGCACTAAGAAGGTGCGGGAAAGTACAAATAATTTAGGTTTTGTCAGCGCACATGAAAGCGACGAGTGACAGACCATGCATGTGCGTATAAAAATGCAGTTTCGCAACAGAACATTGCGGACCTCGCAAGTCTAATTTACGTGTATCGAGTTTTCAGCGCGTTTGTATACAGGAAGGACAGAAGACTGAGCGAGTTAGCGAGGGTTCATTATGTAGGGAAAAACGCTTGCGCTGTTTTCTCCTCTACTTTGGTGTCCGTGTTTCCAGGCCTTCTGTGTATACCAGGATTGCGGACAAAGTGTCATTATCGATGTGGTGATTTCACCCTAGAGCTTACTATCACAAAACTTCCTCTTAAACATGGCTACAGTTTTGAATATCGCTCGTTCGATGCTTTGGAAGCAGCACACGAGCGGGAAATGAAAACATTAGAGGGCAAAATAGGCAACAGTGGCAGCACATGATGATGAAGAAGAAGAGGCTGGTTCGAGAGTGGTGGTCCGCTGTTCCCTCCTGAATCATGCGTAAGTTTTTATTTGCCCTCGTTGCCAACGTGCTAGGTGTTGTGGCGGAGAAACAAATGCTTCGTTGTGCGTCGTTTAACCACAGTTCGCGTGGCGATGGCTCATGCATGGTTTTTACTAGCGCGGTTTCTACCCAGGTGCCCCTCCAGATCATTCTTCTGGTGAATACAAATTGAATTGAATTGAACTGAATTAACTAAGAGCGCAGGCTGAATAGCCCATCGAAGATCATGTTACGTTTGCGTATAGTGTCTAAAAACAAAAGCTGTTTTACTCCGTCTTAAGAGCCCATGCAGAAAAGGTGTCTGTTTAAACCGTGCTCCGGTGTTATGTCGTGACTGGTTCAAGTGGTTTTGAAGTGGCGCCCTAGAGATTATTCAACACAAAATAGCTGCAGTAATGCCTCTGCAAAAACACAGGGAAGAACCGACAATAGCGCTGCTGTTGTAGCTTCTTTCTTGTGTTTTTTCATGTTGCTTAACGAGGGGAATATACAACCTGCCCTTATCGGGATGTTGCTAACATCAGTCATTGAAGTTGTGAGCTGACATTTAACTAGAAGACCTGCTAATTTCGTGTCAACCAGTTTATCCTCATTTAATTCAATGTAATGACCAGAAATTGTGACAGTGTGCAAATGATACGTGTCGTTGTAGACGGCATGTTAAGGAGTTTTTGACGAGTTGTTCTTCTGTGACGCCCACTGAGAGCACGGAGCACGCGCGCACTTCTATTTAGTTTTCATCGGAAGCTCCGCGCCACCATCCTGAATCAAACGCGCGACATCGCACCAAAGGAGTACAACGCCGCAGTATTACCAAGCCGCATTATAATGGCTGATGCTTTGACATCTGTATACTTTGCGCAGGTGACTCAATCCGTGCGAATGGCGGCTTCGGGCAGTCAGGTGGGTGTACGATAAACTAAATAATTCTCGCTAAACCATAAAGACGTTGGGTTCATTTAGTGCGACAAAATATATCGACCGGCAATCTTCATCACGTATGAGCCAGCTGCCCTGCATAATCACGCAATATCGTCAGTTGTTTAGACGAGAGATATTTCTAGGGTCTCAAGAGCAGGCTAAGGCAGATATGCGGGGACTTTCAACGTATAACACTTGCACTTGGACGTAATCTTACAGCTCTGCGATTTGCCTTGCAATTATTACTTATCGCGTGATCTTTTGCTTTGGAAGCTGCTCTTGATTTAGTACATTTTCTGAAAGAGGAGTCACTGCAACTGCGAGGTTATGAACATGGGAGAAATGAAGAAATGGCGTGAAAGAAGTGACGCTGTGACGGGCATCGGGACTTCAGTTATTTTTTGCAACGCCTGAATCAAGATTATGGTACATTTTGTTGGTACACTTGAAGCTTGGGTAATGTGCACGAAGCCAGGACAATAAAGGACAGACACACGAGCGCAGGATCCCAGCACATGACTTCGACGTGCACATACGCGTCAAATATGTGCTCTTTGTTCATTAGGTTAAGTAATGTGTCATAATCAGCTCTCCTGTCCCTGTCTTTTTGTTCAGGTCTACCGCACTTCTTCCAAACCTGGTACAAAAGTGTGCAAAATGTCAACATTTATAGTGTTATGTCAAATTACCTGAAGTAGACATGATAATGTTGCGAGGAAATGTTCCTTCAATAATATTTGTTGTTAATAATAGTTCATAGGAATTGAATAAATATGATAGATCATGCTACAAGAAAAAAGATCACCGAGTTGCTTCCTTGCTCTTCCTGGATATTTTGCAGACATGATGATGATAGAAGTGGAGCAACATCCCGCAGGTAGTATATGCACCATCTCTTTAGTACAATTTGCGACGCTTTATAGCAATCTAAGCGATTTTGAATCGTCAGTCTTAGTTTTCTACGTGATAGCACGTTTTTGTTCACTTCCTCTGCAGCAAATAGAGGATCGTAAGTGTGCCGCATTTTCGTACGCTATCCCACTTTGAGTTGTAGCAGCTAATAAGCAATTTTAGATTTTTCTTAGGGGCAAATTGCACTGCAAAGGTTTACGTCAACAACGTGACGTAAGCATTTGGCTAACGCCGCCGGTACATAAATCGGAAGAAATTCAGAGCTAGAGGCCAATTACAAGACGAAAGGTACCCTTAGTAGTGGTAATGATGGTAACGCCCCATGGTGTCTCGCTCTTTAGAAAAATGATGTATAATTGCGAATCAAAACAGCAGTCAACCTGCCCAGTTAGTTGCAAAGGTGTTCGGCTGGAATTGTTGCCGCCATTTGATTATGCTAGTCAAACATTTTGCTAAAGAAGTTCTGTACAAAGTGGCGTACTAAAAACGGTTTGTGATGCACTACTTCGGAGGACGATTGCTGAGGTGGTATCTTCTCCAGTTGCTCTCAACTTTACTGGAAAAGGAAAGTTACATTTTTATAATTGTAAAACTTGAGGTTCAGTGTACGTCAACATCCTTCGATTTTATGTCCTCAACTTTGTATCCGAGATCCCTGTCTGCCTTCTATGCGCTTTAGTTAGCATAGCAGCATTAGTCCTGGAGTGCTATTCTTGACGTTGTTAAATTCCACCATCATGTCAAGTTCTGTAACTGCGGCATTTTTGAGCCAATCAGGGAGTCTTTATCAGTCATCTGGACCAACCAGTGCTGTTAAGATGGTGAAATTCGACAACATGGCGGAATTTGACAATGTCCAGCATAGCACCTCTTGTCAACCTCGCTTTCCGTACAGCCTCTTACTTATGTTCAATATTTCAGGCACCCCGACGAAGTAATAGCTGTGACAGCTGTTCTCGCAATCCTCTTTATTGCGGGCGTTGTGTACTACATGACGACCTCTGGTAAGTGACGGAAATAATCTTTTTGAAGGATGATCCAAGTGTGATGTAATCTAGCAGCACCTTCATTTCGGCATTAGAGACTGGACTGTAGCAATTGATGTTGCCAACCTAATGGCATGCTATATGTACCATGTACCGGCAAGTCGCGTATGGTCAGGACTTTCCGCCGTAAAGTGCTTGTCTTAGCAACCTGCCCGTCCGCCGATTACATCACGTCATCCCATCATACACACACCCATATTCAACTCGCGAACACAGTCTGTTAGGCTAGGCAATTTTATGTTTGCTCACCGTTGTCTTACCGGGGCTGTATTTACGGAATGTTCGTAATACCAGGAGTTTAGCGGACACGCACGGCTAAAGTTACTAGAACAATGCACTTGCCTTATGTGAACATGGTCCATATTATCTGTATGTGCGCGCAAGGTGCAAATTTACAGTAAATTTAATGCTTCAAAATTATGCTACATGCGATATAAGCGAGCTGGAATTCGAGATATAATAACTTATGGGACTGTTTTATGGGAAATAAACAGCTTGACAAAGAACTCTGGACTTTACCAGATTTGATGTTACATACGTACGATCGGGGATATCATCTAAAACAATAAATATACATCGCTGTATTCTCTCTGCGCAGTGCAAAGCGAAATCGATTCCAGCGGCGTTCACACCTCAGAGGCAATATTCTGTTGGTTATCACAAACTATGGGGTTGCTCCTACTCCTATGTGCTTTTCCTTCTGATGTCTGTGCCATACTGTGTTGCAAGTCCCGTCCACTTCGATCGAACGCCACAGTGCGCCTCTGTTGTCTAGTAGTTCTGGTGGTTGACTGCTGACTCGTAGAAGGGGCGTTCGACCCCAGTCTTGGTGATAACACTTTCGAAGGAGGAAAAAAAAAATGGTAGAGGGCCGTGTACACTGCGTTATCGGAACATGTTAGAGAACTCCAGGTGGCCGAAATACCAGGAGCATTCCGCTACGGCGCCTCGTAATTATTAAAGCGAAGCGAAGAAATGCCACACTTTACCCCAAGCCTTGCTGCAATGGTGTGTCAGCCAAGAGTGCGTAAAGAAGTGAAATATCGCATAGGGCCTTACTGAAACTCTCCCCGCAGCCAGGGACACCGTTGACGGGGCGTCATTCGCGGATCTGGTAGGCGTCACCGATACCATGGTGACTGGCTCCAAGATGGCCAAACGGAGAAGACTGGAAATGGTGCTGGAAGCGCGGAATTCGACGGCCATACCGCACCAGGGGCCTAACTTCGGCAAGTACTGCGAAGAAATAATGACAAACATCAAACTTCGGTTATATTGGCCTCAGCATAGATGCCGAGACGTGGGCCGTTTGTCGCAAGCGATGCCGTTCTAAAGAGGCCTCTATTATCATCCTCTTCCTCATCATCATCATGTTGGCGCTCATTGAAGGCCAAGGGCCATTTGCCTTCACCATTATGTTCTACTAATAATATATTTATTTGTAAATTTGTTTTATTTGTAAACACTGCGAATCCCAAAGGGATCATAGCAGGAGGGCATACACAATATTAGAATACAAAACAGCACAAATTTTTATACACTGGCAATAAGCATAGCTTCAAGTAAATAGCAAAACAATAGCGATTAGCAGCATGTAAAATCTAAAATTAAAATGGGTTCGCACAGTGAAGAAAATCGTGGTGAGAGGAAAATGAGCATTCCACACAGTGGTGCCGTAACGCGAAGCGAGAAAAACATACTGTGCACTTCCAGACACTTCAACGGTAAAAAAAGGCATTTTTGCACAGTGGAGGTGCACTGCAAGGAGAGAAATACATGCTAAGGCATTTTAAGTAAGATAAAAAAATAAGAACAACAGAGAAATCTATTAAGAAAGAAAAGGCAGACAGGTGCAGTTTGATAGGCCAGTACGAGGGGGAAGGAAAAAAGAAAGATTAACGGAAATATCCATCAGAATTGAAGATTCGCTTTCAAACGCAGTTAAGAACTCTGTTAATGTTGTACTTTCTATGATATGTAGGGGAAGGTTATTCCATTCTCTTATGGTCTTATTTAGCATGGCCTTGTAGTAGACTGAAGCGAATATTTATGAACTAGCGATATCAGCGACGAGATAAAAAATTGCGCAGATGTTTCCCGACACTTTAGCACTCATATGAAACTGTTGGACGGTGTACTGTGGGATGACAATGCACATGCATACTATAAGATGAGAGCTGCTATTTCTGGGATCTGTGGCACAGAGAGCAAATACAAGACTATAATCTATGACCCGGAGTTTTTGACAATTCTTTATGCGGTTATTACACTGGTACAGCTAGTCGTTCCTCACAAGGTAGGTGACCGCCCTCTTATGTGGTCTAAAGCTGGCCACCCTGAAATAAGTTTTCGATGCATACAACTTTGCAGAGCCGGCGCTTCTTTGCGCCCTCACAGCTCCTAGTCGACTGCCTATCGGCGCCACTGAGCGAGGTGTAGTGTCTTGGAGGCAGCTGCCGGAGCCCGGAGTGTGCGACTACTTCCTCCTTGACATTGAGCCCAACGCGGATGGATCGTACGATGGTATTACGTACATTTTTGACAGCTAAGAGAATAACAACTGCAACCTAAGTACCGAAAGCAATTGAAGATGTGTTTAGGGATCCCCCTAGGTGGTGATGATGATTTATGGTGTTTAATGGCACAATGGCTACTATGGCCTCTAGGTGACGTTGCGGCGCTAGCGTGCGAAAATTCGGACTACGTATAGTGCAAGGTCTACTTGAATATCAAACGCAGTATTCGTACCTATTATTACCGGTGAAATCAATCACGCGTGGCTAATAACCGCATAGTCTCGCTCATATTTACGCATGACCAATGCGGGCATGAACAATACGTGATTTCGTTATCGTTCTTTCGTTATACTTTATTGTTATCTGATTCTTCAAGGAGATCGTTAGGGGCACAAGCGAAGACTTGTCTTCTCTAAAGTTTATAGCCATCGTCTCTCAGCTTTCCCGCTTGTGAGACGTATGATCTGAACGTCTCACACTGCCAGAGAGCGTGTTTGCTGATCATGTCCAGCTGATGCCAACGGCGAAAGACGCTAGGTACCCTGAAGTGCACCTTCACAAACTTCAAAGGCGCGCATTCTCCGGGTTGTACAGCATTCACAAATTGCGAGGGAGAGGGGATGGTTTTGAGGGAGAGCTTTGCGCAGGAGGTCATGCATCAACGCTCGCTCCGGTCACGGCATCTGCCGTAATAGAACGACTGCAACCCGGGAGGAAGAAAAAGAGGCGGACACACAGCACGAGTACAGCTATAGTGCACTTTAGAGCTGGAACTCGTGCCTGATATGGCTTCTGCTTGGGCCACATGTTTGCGACCCTTTCCCCTACTGAAATGTTGAGTGTGTACTTAGAGTGAAGTAAACAATATAATTTTGGAGAGCTTTATCTAACACAGCCCAACCCAGAATACGATACTGGCTTAAATTGGAAGGTACAGCTAAAATATCTAGGTTGATTACAGCTTACGAAGAGCTACATTTAAGTTTGGTCCTTTATAGGCGTAATCGCCCAAACAATAAGTTAGTTCGAAATTGAAAATGATCCCGGATCGCCTTCATTCGTTATGTGCCAAATCCACTCTTGACCTATGGGCGTGCTCCGCGAACACCACGTTACCAACACAAACAGCATTGTATCCTCCAGTATCCTGTCTTCCAGTACTGGCGACATCTAACGTCCCGTAAAGTATGATATTGAGGGAAAGACATTAGGCGCCCAGTCTTCTCTATGCACTGTCATTTAGACTGCTTGCTGGGCCGAAAAAGGAGAGAAAGCGGCAGTTTGGTTAGGAATGAGCCATTTCCAACGTCTAAAGTTGAACATCGGCTGTAGTAGGCTGCCCACATTTCTCGTGCAACGCAAGTTCGAGGTGCTTCAGTCACACGAACTGACAGATAATGCTGGAGCAGTTTCATCCCATTGTCTATCACATCTACCTCTGTTTTTCTCAATTTCGTTTAATGTGGATATGGCTCTTTAACAGAAGGAATACTCCTCAAGTTCTTTTTTGTCCTTGTGGTCAAAATTTACAATTTTGTTAGTGCAAGGCACGCTCCAGCATTACTTGAACTACTTGTCTACATGTCTTGAACGTCTAACGTCATCGCAATGTTTATTGCAGCTGCTAGGATCTTCCGGATATTGGTCAGGTGTTGCTATGTGCGGAATTTAGCTAATTCACAGCGTGAAATTGTGGCTTAAAGCGAAAGGCGCGTACTTGCATTGACGGGGCTCAGCGCCAGAAACACGGCAACGTAGGATGTAGACCGGGTACAGCTCTCGTATACATGTGTTTCGGTGGCGGTTTTGGCGCTTGGTGTCTTATTATTATTAAGGCGCCAACGTAAGAACTGCTACTAAGACACATGAAGGCCTTGGCGTGTCCTCACATGTGGCACGCCTGCCTTGGACAGAGTCGCAGTACCGCTTCCTGCTGGACCAAAAGTCTTCGACGTCCCGGTTCCTGTTCACGCTGTCGTCGGCGCGGTCGTTCAACGACCTTCGTACGCAGTTCGGGCAGCTACCGTTCCAGAACAGCGCAGCTCAGCTTCGTCAGTCGCTCGGCGTGCGAGGCTTCGGACTGCTCGACGGCGATCGCGGCACAAGCGGAAGCGCCGTCACAGAAGTCGCCATCCGTAGCACGGCGCTACTATTCGCGGTACGGCTTGATCGGTAGCGCTATATGCCACGCGACTTGCTCAGTTCAACGTTTCGGCGGCTGGGATAACGTGCCGTTACCATTCAATCAATCAATCAACTTTTATTTTCTTTTCTAAGTGAAAAAGAGGAGACAGGACTAAAAGCTAAAGAAGCTTGACAAGGATCCTGCCCCCTTTTACAAATGACAACAGCATATTGCATATATGTATTGAATATTGAGTAAATACAGCACTTGAAACAAAATAATACGCAAGACAGAGATACAGTTCAATCAGAAAAGGAAAGTATGTGCACGTACATATTTACGCATACACAAATAAAATCTCTACCAACAAAAGAAAGTGTACACTATACATACACACATTTTCCCTACCCCAGACACCAGTGCCATATAGAGGCGGAAAACACGCGAAAGAAGGGCAAAGACGACATCGCTGATGTCTGTATCATTCTTCCTGTAGTCTGCCGTTTACTCCACTGTTCTATTTTTTATATCATAGGAGAAGGTTATAGAATTGTCGTTCACTGATGCCCTTGTGTATTGGAGAGAAGCTCCCCACACTCGGTTCAAGTCGTTGAGGCTGATAAGCTAAAGCTCTCAAGGAACGAGAACGCGCCCTCGCCCGCGAGAGAAAACGCTGACGCAGGCAGTGTCTGCTAGCGTCAAACTGATGCAAACGCGGTGTGCACCTCCGTACTGCTTCGCATCGCCTCATGGTCCCCTTGAGCGGGAGATGGTGTAATTTTTTTTACATCTTAAACATTTGTGGTTTTGTGGGGTTTTACGTCTCAAAACCAGTTCTGATTATGAGAGACGCCGTAGTGGAGGGCTCCGGAAATTTCAACCACCTGGGGTTCTTTAACGTGCACTGACATCGCACAGCACACGGGCCTCAACATTTCGCCTCCATCGAAATACAGCCGCGGCGGCCGGGATTCGATCCCGCGACCCTCGGATCAGCAGCCGAGTACCTTAGCCACTAGACCACCGCGGCGGGGCAATCTTAAACATTTGAGTGCTGACGAAAGTAAATGCTATGGGGACCAACGGGCCTTCCCCTCACAATATTGCCATATGTGACGATATCAGGAATTGGGCATACGTGGCTATATATGGCACGTGTCCCTATGTGGCCGTTCTTGACCAACACGTGTCAGAGTCTTAAATGGCATTCCCCGTGTTGGTCTTTTCTTGCCATATATGCCTCTATCACGGTTCGTACAAATACGGCCACATACGGACACGTGCCACATATAGCCACATATGCCCAATTGCTTATGTCTTCATATATGGCATTCTCTAAGGGTCGTTCGCAGAAGGAAGCCTCCTCCACATACCAGCCCCGTCTACGCTGTCGATGATATGCGCATTCCTACAAATCTGACGCACGTCATCGACCAAGGACGCAAGTTCGCCATGGACCTCAAGACGTCAGTGTCGGAAGCTTTAGTGCTGGTCGAGTACTGTATCCCACATTTTTTATTCGCCCTGTCCCCATCTTATGGTGCTGTAACCTCTTCAAGTTGCCTTACCGACTGGTCCACCAGGCCTTCCCATGATACTTTATTATTATCGATGGGCCAGCTACGCCAGTTCGCTCTGTCGCGTGTAGTGGCTTCTTTGCGCGTAAAACTATAGGGCTCCTTCTCTTCGGCACCAAAACCTCTCACGTCTTCTTTAAAACCTATCGCCTCCTTCTTTCCTAGGAGCTTACGACGGGCCTAACGGCGGCGGGATACGCGGAGAAAGACATCGCGAACTTCTTCGCACTTCGGCCGGTCGCGCTTCGGAAGAACTTTTCGCTGTTCGCCAAATTGCTTCGAGCGCTTGATGGGTGAGTCCCGAACTTCACGTCGCCGTGGAACGTTGATCATCCGACGCGACAATTCTAAAATTCAATGAGCTGTACGCTGATGCAGCTCAAAGCGGCGGTGAAAGAGCCCTTATATGCGGTACGCAATCTGTAGAGACTTAGAAAGTAGCTCCGGTGTTTTATTTTTGTCTCTTTACCACATCGCTAAAGCTGGTTTGAGTTTTTCTGCGTCTGCAAAGATAACTTGAAGAATTGCGCAAAGACCGGGACCGCACGAGATAACCAGCCCAGCCGGGCATTCATCTCTCTCAAGTCTTAAGCTTCTCAAAAGGTTCTCTAAAGGTACGAGGGCTATTTCGAAAATGAGGGCGGTTTACTTACATTTAAGGAATTGGTAATTGAGAATAAAATTCAATATATGAGCGCTATCTACTGAACGTTCCTAAAGGTACTTAAGTTTTTGTTTTGATCCAACAATTATTTGCCTAAACAAAAACACGGATAACGTTCGCGAAAATCATCGCTACCGCTACTCGCAAAGCGTGCGTTGGGATAGCATTTTTGTGTGTACAGAGATCCGCAATTCATGGAGTGTTGTGTCTAGTTTACCGTCTCGAAGTATTGAACACATAAAGGCTAAGTTGAGTATGACACGAGGACTTCGAAAGTGTCAGCTCAAATGCTTCGGATGCAGAACGGTGTGCTATAGGCCCATTATTTGGAGCGATGAAATTGTCGAAGTGAATCAAGAACTTCCACTTCATCGACGATTGGAAAGTAGTATAAAGACGGGCAAAGTCAGCCTTTCGTTACTCTCCTTTGCTCATGCGACTGTGAGGGATAGGTTGTGGTACCACTAATTGTGAGAAAGTGCAAAATGCTCACAGGCCAATACAAAGAACAAACATCAAGTGAAGGAGCCCTTTCGAACCGGTATCGGCAAAACGTACGTTGGTTGCTTTCAATATTTCGCAGACGTCAGGATACTGATATCCTACACTAAGGCAATAACAAAAGAATGCTCAATCCGTTCCGATAATTCCTCGGCACCGAAGCCTGCCGAAAGCAACGGCGTCGCTGTGAATTCGCATTACTGTGAACTCGCGATTCGCAGGCGGCAATCGTCTGCACAGAAATGGATCAAATAAATTAGCGCGTCGTCATGACGGGTTATCCGAACTTCGCAAATTTTTACAGGAAAATAATGGAGAAGTCTACGAAGCTAAATCTGCCTCGGAAAACACTCGCTAATAAGAATAACTTTGTTTACGAGATAACAGCCTTGCTTGAATAATGGGGTTGTATATTCAAGCTCAACCAACTCGCCGAAGACATGTTTCTGTACTGCCTCTGCATTGGTACTCACAAAAGCAGCCGTGTTAAAACCTAACTGAAAGGAAAAAATGCCGCTGTTTGACGCTTGCTATAGAAAATAATGAATGGAAGTTACACGAGCCATATGACGCCACTGTAGGTTAATATTAGAGCCGCGCATTGAACCGTACTCTTTACGTATGTTCTGCAGCTTGGTGGGGTTTGTCATCCTGCTGTCCATTTCGGCTCCCCGCACCACCTGTGTCGTGGAGGCAACTTCGGCTTGGGATAATACGACGGGCTGCTTCGTGGGAGACGACATGCAGCCGACAGTGGTGAGCTCAGCGGACGAGAAGCTTGCTGGATACCCCACATGGAGGAACTGTGCTTTGACACGTTAATTGTTAAGCAACCACATGGACGACGTCTAATGCTGAATGTTACATTAAACGGCGCCCACGTGGTTACCTAGAGATGTATGTAGCCAGGTGCACATTGCGTAAGTAAACAAGTTGACTGCGTGTAATGCAGTGTGTTGAACGAGCTGAGCGAATCAATAAGTGGAGGCTCGACGAAAAGATAGCGGGTAGAGATTAAAACAGAAAAGTTCATCTTTGAGACGCCGGTGAGCAAAGTGATCGAATGCTTTTGAAAAATCAATACCGATGATGTGCAACTATGTCTTAAAAGCAGGAAGCTTGAAGACAAGGCGAAGTGTATGTCAGCGGAGTGTTATAGTAACTACCGCACTTTTTCTCCTATCCGCCTGATGAGTGACGAAGGCAATGTTTCGGAGGCAAAGCATGCTTTAGTCCAATCGCTCGTGCGAAAATTTTCGCACGTTGTCACTCAATCTAGCCTAGCCTGTAAAAGAAAAAAAACTAAATATGTTATTCCCAGCTCTGAGTGTGCATGGCAGAAAATATAAGCACTACGCAGCGTCAAACTGAGCTTGCGTTTTTCGGTTTCACCTTCCGCGATTGTGCAAATGCGAAACAGTAGCATTTAGAAGCCATATAGTATGTTTGTCGAGCAGGCAACACACCTTTATTGATGCACAGATGAAACACTGACAAGAAATTATTCATCAAAATAGGTCCCGCGAGTGGTAACGCGTGACCACTCTCAATGATGACTAATTACGGGTTCGGCGAATGTGGTCAGATGTCGACTGAAGCGGGCGGGGATTATCCTGAAATTGTACACACTGGCGCTTAGAAGGACAAATAAACGAGTTACAGCAAGCCACAGATTGTTCTTTTCTGAATTAGTCATGAACCTACGCATTAGTTCCCAAGGAGGGTGTCAGCAGTGGATAAGAAACGTGCACAGGCCGACCATGAGTTGTTCTCGTTTGAATTGTCTATGACTGTACGCACTCGATCACAGGGAAAGTGGCTGCAGCTGATATTAAACTTGTTCTTATCGGAATTGCCCATGAAAGTACGCATTCGGTCGCAGGAAGAGTGCCTGCAGCTGATCACGAGCGTCCAGATGCCCAAGTCCCAGCTTGCCCTAACCTTGACGCTGCGGATGGACGTCTTCGTGGACGTGGACTACTCGAACCGCGCACCTGAACGCGGACACCCCAAGAAGAGCTTAGTCGGCAAGAGCTGCTATGCCCGCAAGCAACGCTTCGTGGAAGAGGGGGTGAGAGCGACACCCCAATCGAAGGCGCAGTGCCTTGGCGACTCCGCCATATTTAGATATTTCGTGTAAAGTTAGCCGACGAGACCACCATGGACATGTCTGCGATCTGGTAATTTGGGCGTTCTTGAATCTAGCGTCGACCCCGACGGGGCGACCACTTCCAGGAATTGAACACTCGTTCTTTAGCTTAGCAATATGCACAGCACCCTAGCTACTAGGTACACCGCCGGATTTATAAGTCAGGCTATTATGGAAGGCGAATTTAATGTCCACCCGTTTGTAGCACAAAGTTAATTACACTGAAATCCATCCAGAGTTCGCAGAAGGGAAAGCTTCGTAGTTGAGAACAACTTGTTCTAGTCCTGGGTACGAACCCAGAATCGGTGCTTCTCTGGTACAGTCACTCTAGTACTTCTGGTAACAATTGTTAGCCTGAGGTAGATTTGACCGATAAGTCGATGCACACGGCACAGGAGCATGGAAAATGGGCACTGAGAAACTCCGCATGGTGGGGTAAAGGTTACAAAAGGGGGAATCGGAATAGTGGCCGCCCCGCCAGGCGTAGGTGCTGGGTTTTCTCCCAGGTTTAGATCGGAATTTTTTCGTTGTTAACCATGAAGCCTTGCTTTTTTAAAGAAATCAGCATGGATCTTCTTGTACATCACTGTTGACAAACGCGTGCGTTTCAGTCGCTCTTTGACAACCAGTACTCGACCTAGCGGAAAACCACAGAACCAATTTACCATATGGCTACTGTGCGTATCAAATAACGGCTCCTTCATTTGGGATCATGCACGCAAATGATGTTAACACGGCAATATCAAATTCCCGTTCCTTTTTCTAGCTGTCGTGGCGTGGGTACGAACTTTTCGTTGCCGGTAAGGAGTGTATGCAACGATGCTTAGGTCACCGAAAATAGTACGCGGCGATACAACAGAGCTAAGGATTTTTTTCTTTGAGAGGTCTGGTGACGACATGGCTGCCATCCCCAAACTGCTTTGATTCTATGAATCGCCGCGTAACAACGACGACGACGACGACGACGACAGCAACAACAACAACAATAACAATAATATTAGTATTAATAATAATAATAATAATTGATGGGTTTTTTGACCTATGATATAATTATGAGGCCCGCCCCTTGGAGGAGGCCCCCACAGTACCTTGGAGGAGGCCTCCACAGTGGGAGGCCCCCACAGTACTATCTTCCGCTTCGCAAGCCAACACCGTAGCCATTAAACAACCACGGCGGCTCGAATTGCAGTGTAGCAGAGTACACGTTAATATGGCCACTGATAAACCCACTGACCACTTGACAGAGTGTCCGGAACATTTGCGTGATGAATTTCCTGCGGTAAATCCTCCAGGTGTGCCCTCCAGTGGAGGAAGCTAGCAGCGCATCGACGTCCTTTGCAACTACGGGAGAGTGCAAGTTCGTGGCCGGAATGTCGCAAAAGGAATGGCGAGTGGAGACCTTTGAGACGCCAGCCACAATTGAGAGGACGGTGCGTATGCACTAACTATACGCTGACATTTTCACGCAGCGGTGAAGGGCTCACTTGTGCAAAGGAAAAAAGAAAGCGATAAGTATAAGTTAATGATACCATGGTCAGCACAGCCGGAGATTGTCGCACTTGAGTACCACTGCCAAAGAGTTACATTTATGAACTTCACATACATACAAGGTTGTAGGTTCGGTCCGTACCGAAGGCACAAGTGCTTTTTCGTTCACTTAAATAATTTCCATTTGTGTAATAATTACTACACACGAAAAATGCAATTCATGTCCCCAGCATTTGCTTGGCTTCATTGTACGTTGGCTGAATGGGGTTGTGTAGAATGAATGAAATGGGCCATTAAAGGGACTCAAGAGTAAAAAGCCGTTCTTTTCGCACTAGTAGGTTAGCTTTCCACAATACCAAAACGATCAATTTTGCAATGACAAGACCCTGGGGAAGCTAGGAAACGCGCAAAAAGAAAATACGAGTATCGACGGTGCTCTGAAGTTCCATCGCTAATACGCGTGACGTAACAGATCTTAGACGGCGTTTACTAAGGCATACATAGCTATTTATTGGTAAGAGAGATAGAGAGAGAGAGAGAGAGAATATTTTATTGATGAATCCGGAAACGTTAGCCTGGTTAATGGTAAGAAAGAAATGCATAGCGTTCCAAGAAAGGCTGAGATGTAACACAAGAAGTTTCAGAAAATTTCATGGAAATATGGCCAGAATGCGAAAAAGAAATAAAATCAACCTTCTCACGTCATTAAGTTCCGAAGTTCCCGCACGAGTTCCTAAACTAAAGCTTTGACATTGGTTTCCTCTTTATTATTAAACACAAGATGTCGAAATGGACAAAAATTGAATTCTCGAAATATAATTTGTCATTATAAACCAATTCACCTTTTCAGTTTAGTGTCCCTTTAATGTATTGCCTTTTTTGTTATTACGATGTCTTCGTAATATCAGACCAGGCAGGCTTCCCCTGCTGTTGGAAATGACGACAAGATGCAGTCACATCCGGTGCAGAAAGTAAATTATACTGACTGATGGTTAGAAGGTTTCCACCGGCAACGAGGTTCCGTGGCCAAGTGTTACGAAATCATAACTTTTGACACTGATTTGCAGCTTTTAGTCATGCAAGGGCCAAGTGTGATCAAAGATTGCCATAATCCATTATGTGATACCAGCAGTATTTACCGAACTACGATGATAGGATGCAATATGGCTGTTAAGAGGGCTGGAACCATGTCGCCACACAGATGTGCGGAAGTAAACGCTTAAATTTATGACATTGATATTCGGGATGGTCTATGCACTGCAAACGTGCGACAGGTAAGCAGGATGCCAAAATTCGAGAGCATGGAAATAACTCTTGACTTTCTAAGAAATAGGGTGGCGTTAAATTAAAAATAACAAAATTCACGCCAACCAGCAAATCAATACGAAGGGCCTAATTATCTGCTATCAGATATGAGATAATTTCCTGCTATAAGATATAAGATAAGACACTCCTTTTTCTGTATGAGAAATAAGCTTCAAACTTCAAACTCGAAATGCACATACGCTCTGAAAACTGTCGCGCCGTTTGTGATTATCGTTTTTTTTTTCGCCAACTACCACAACCACTTGTGGCTTTCTTGTGTTCCCTTCGTTCAAAACTTCGCTTTCGTCATTTTTTTTGAAGAACGGTATGCCACGCTGATGGCGCGCACAACACGCGTGACCGCAGAGCACCGGCCGTTCGGCGTCAACGCTCGGAAAGGCGCGCAGTATGATTGACGATTATTCTTGTGGCGCTCCCATTAGGGTGCAACTGCTTATACGGTGCTTATTACGCGCTAACCAAATGCTCCCACGAGGCGTTGCACGAGGTCTCATGTAGTTCACGGGAACCTTTGACGAACTATACATACTTGACAGCGAAGGTAACCTCTACCAGTAGGGGGGGGGGGACTTAGAACAATGATAGCATAGCTGCAGTCAGAATACAAGTATGGTGCCAAATTACGTTCAGACTGTTTGGTCTGAACGAATGAGCAGTGGTCGCAAGCGTGTTTTCGGAGGCTGACTTATATAAAAAAAATAATAAAGAGACGAACAGAGAGAGAAGTGCGCCTGCATGAACGTCCACCCATATGAAATCCATCAATGAACGTTCTTACTCATTCAGTGGCTGTACTTGCAAGATCCAGCGCTGTATTAACAGATGGCTGCTAAGTGGCACCGAAACCTTAACAGCTGTTGTCCTCCACGCGTAGAATTCAATACAGACTTTTTCTCTGAAGGTATTAATTACCGACGTTTCTTTCATTTCGACAAAAAAATATGGCCGATTCACGGAGAGGCCGATTGGAAACAATGACGGTCGTTATTTCAACTTCATCTCATTATTTCCGTTTGCGTCTTTAGGCTCCTCGTGATTCATGAAGGAAAGTACACTGCATTTAGGCTGCTCTAAAATATCATTCAGCGAATTCGATCCCCAAAGCCAACAGTTCTGGCACTGCCTTGAAAAAGCAAGCGCGAATGAGTGGCGAGACATCATAACACCGGCGCTGTCATTTTTGTAGTGTATGTCACCGACGACATGGCCTTTACTCAGTCCCAGCTGATCAAAGTTGTAATGCCTGCACATTGCGAAACGCAGATGGTACGAGCTTACAAAAGCGTGGGATCGGCGACGCACAGTCAACTCAGCTGGTTGCTCTACAACGTAACGTCCCACGTTGTGGCTGGAGCCTGTCCCAAGGGCCATACCCGCATCGACAAAGCCTGGGAAGTTCTCGAGCGCTACCGTAAACGAGCGGGCACCAGCAGCTGAAAGAGATGCTTTGTTTACCTATAGTTTGCCGAAGCGTTGGGGAAGGACGCATGCTCGAGTCTTTATATTGTATGCTGCGTAAAACCTAGGGCTGGACTCGAGAACATTTCTTTTATTGTATGCTTTTGTCATTCTGATTCGGAAGCTGATTAACGTACCTTGATTTTTTCGGTATATCTATATGGAGGCTCCTGAATTAATATTACTGGCGACTATATAAGCTGCGTATTCGATTTTGCTTTTATTAGACATCGTAATACAGTGTAAATTTGGGTTGTCAAGGTGTGCATTAAAGTTCATGTCCTATCGCAAGTACCTGTCAGTTCGCATCACAAGCCACACCAAGGTGCTTCCAATCCTGCAATGTGTTCGCTATAGATGATCAGATTACTCTACCACCTTTCTAGTGCAAGACAGCTAGAAAAATTTCGGTTGTGCTACGCCTATGCAACGCCGGAACATGGAGGGCCTGGTTCAATTTATTTACCTTTCAAGGAAATAAAGGAGCGGGCACTAAAGGCTATTGCAGTGAGAAGCTTGATGCGAGGACAGCCCTCCTCCCCTGGAATGACAGCAAAGGAGCAAAAGCGCTCCCCCTTCTTCTCGCACTCGCCGCCACACCACGCGATGCAAGAAGCGCAGCAAGAGGACAGACGGCTCAGCTGCTCTGAAACCTGGGAAAGTGCTTAACACATACAACGCTGTGCGCTGGAGAAGCGGCGTTGGGAGGAGAAAGCGCCAGCTCTGCGAGGCGGTGGCGCCCTCTCTTGCGCGCCGCGGGTATGGCGGGACGTTTCAGAAGCGTTTCTCACGTATTTCTTTAATTAGTGTCATTAATTATGCGTTTTTGCAGTTAGTAAAATTATTTTAAACTTTTGGGTTTAGTTTGACCTCGGTTTGAGCTGTTGCATTCCGGTATTCGACCTTGTTTTGCAACTTTTATTGAGCGTGATCATGAGACAGGACGATGCGTCAGAAGACGGTCGTCGACGAGGCTAAAGTGCTACGCACTTTAAAAGCGGTTGGACAGTTCCTTCGCCTACGCACTCTTACTTCAGCTGTGTCGCAGGGTTTCGCTAAATTTCGGCGATCTTGAAACTCCTAGCTAGAAGTGAAAGGAGAGCCGAGTCCATGCAATATGTTCGGCCCGCTTTCTGGCCACGGATTTACGTACGGCCGTGTTTCGGGCAAGAAACCGTAGCGTCGCAGATCGGGCACTAAGTGCAGTGGTCGCGTTGTTTGATGTCACCTTCCTTGCCTGAAAAAGCCCGGTAGTGTTAGCGAGGAGGGAATATGTACCATTGAAGGATAGTGTGCCTTTAGGGAATTTTGTCAGCACAAAACATCTGTTGTTTGTGCTTCTCAATTTTATTTTATGCCCATGTTCGGAAGAACAAGCGAGAATAATAGTAATTTCTGGGGCTCTAATTCGCAAAGCCTCGATTTGATCATGAGCCCTCGCGGCATTTCGCCTTCACCGACATGCAGCCGCCGCAGCCGGGATTCAATCCCGCGACCTTTGCATCACCATCTGAGTGTCGTAGCCACTGGACACCGTGGTGGTGCAACGTTTTATTAATAATTACTTGAACGAAAGCGGTCGCACTTACTGGTGACAGTCATTAGAAAGCTCGTTTTTCGCGACCTTTACTGCCTAAAACAGAATATTATCATAACCGGAGTAATTGCCCTTGTGAATATGAGCGTCCAGCTCAGTGTTTGGGTAAACCCAAAACAGCTTTTTTCAATACGTGCTCATTTTTCTCTTCACTCTTTATACTTTTGCAATCAAGATTTTACGCTGTCGAGATTTCCTGCGGTTTTTGTACAAGTTTCTTAGTCTTCCTTGCAGTCTTCCTGACTGAACAGCGTCGGCCAGCACTGGAGTGTCAAATCAAGTGCGGCGGCACTTGATTCAGCAAAATAATCATTTCAGATGGTGACACAGACGCACGTAAGCACATTCAAAATAGCTAATAACCCAAGTCGTAAACCACAGCATATGTGGATTATTCAGAATTTGGTTCTGGGGGAGGGGGTTACGAAGTTATTGGTTTGCTCGAAACTTTTCTGGGGGCTGTGAGGATCTATATTCAGGGGAGGGGGTGTTGGGGGGTGTACCTCGCGGCACAGCATAAGCATGAAGGAGCTAATAGGTCACCGCTTCACAGTAATCCTTATTGAGTAGTAGTAGTATGGCCAATTGCCTAATAACCGGGATCACATAGCTTTCTTCAAAAATTTTTTTAGGAGTAGTACTGATATAAACAATTGTGCACGTAACGGTAACCTCACACACTCACGACAGATCAGAGACTACTTTTGCTGTTAAAAAAATGCTCGTTAAGGCGAAAGACACGATAAAGCAAAACAAAGATGGCAACACCAGCTTGAAGCTCCCGCATCAACTAGCCGTGTTTCACGGATACGGTCTGAAATAGCGTGTACACGGTTCTAGTAGGCAGAGTTGAAGCACATTATTCTCTAAAGGGGCCAAAGATTTAGTATGCCAAGTTTCGGGAACTTCCTCTGAGCCAACAGGGCTGAAATAAAATAAATGACACGACAACTGGTACAATATTTCATTGTTCTGAAACAGTAACAAGAAAACAAAACTTCGCTGTATCTCACGTCGATGCCCATTTTCAGTTTTCATTATGAGGCAACTGTGGCGCAACTGACGACAGCAATGTTTTTTGTTTAATGTGAG
Organism: Hyalomma asiaticum; assembly: GCA_013339685.2. NCBI lineage: Eukaryota > Metazoa > Arthropoda > Arachnida > Ixodida > Ixodidae > Hyalomma > Hyalomma asiaticum. The sequence goes on along the minus strand of CM023491.1, from coordinate 43,792,365 downwards.
AACATGAGAATTCAGGCTACGTTAGAGCCGGCTATCCCATCATCATAACGTTTTGGTACATGTGCAAGTGTAAGCGTACAGCAGAAAATCAGTACATGGTCACTTATCACGCGCATTCAAAGGCAACTGCATCAAGAGCGGAATGGGTGGAATGATAAGGCATGTGACATCGATCGAAAAACAAACCGGAATAGAAGTAGATATTGCCGTGACTTGAACACGACGACGAAAGACGCAACAGAAACGCTTGTCACGGCAAGGCCGCCCACGTTTCTTTCGCATATTTCATTACTTAAACGTTCGTCTTGTTTCCGTATCGCAGCTCCGTGCTAGCTCCCGCTCTCCATATAGAGAATGCCCCTTTTGTGCGCATTATTTTCATAGCAGGAGGGCCGACGAGCACCCGTACGCTATTTGAATGCACATTGTCAAGCGACTAGATATTCGGCAAGTGAATGGGCTGTGTATACTTTTAAGGTGTCATTTGCCAACTCAACCGCAAGGGGCCGTGCAGATAAAAATAACTGGAACGTATGCACACCTGACTTTCAAAGACTACACGAGAAACCAGTTGTTTGCTTGGCACATTTTACGACTTCGATTGCGACCGAGGCAACAGGCGAAGTCAAGCGAGACCGGTTTATATGTTGCCTACTGACAGGCCCAACGTGGCGCCCATGCACATCGACGTGGCCTCACTTTGCCTTAACGTCGCCTTTTCTTTGATGGTGACCAAGCAGCCATTGAAGCGACTGCTAATGGCCTATAAAAATGGAAATGACTTGCAGTTGTCCTGTGCAGGCAACATCAATGTTCATGGACCCAGATAACGTACTAAGCAGTGACGTCGGCGTGGGAGTCCGCTACATGCGTGACAGAAATTGATACAATCTAAACTACGCGTTACAAGGCCACTTTGTGTTAGGCTAATTCGACGGTAGTGTGGTTGAAGTAGCGCAGGCAAGGAAGGCGGGGATATTGAGGATGCCATCCTTATCTACGTCTTATTTCGCTGCTTCAGCCGTCGACAGGCACCAACCAGTTGAACTTTTTGTACTGCTGTAACAGTAGTGTATATGAGGGGAAGTTATCGCCGCAGTGAGGAAAGCAGAGTACTGTATTTTTCATAACATTTTACCCGATTACAACGAGGCATGCGCACATTTTGATCCGAAAGTCGCGGGATCGAATCCAGGCAGCGGATGCTGCATTTCGATGGAGGCGATTCGTTGAGGTCCGCGTGCTGTGTGATGTCGGTGTAGGTTGCAGAACCCCAGGTGGTCGAAATTTCCGGACCCCCCCCCCCCCCCCCTACGGCACCAATCATAATGATATCGTTGTTTTGGGATGACTTAAATCCCAGACTTAAATCAATAAAACGAGCCTGTATTGGATAAAGCTTTCAATTTAACAAGACAGCGTAGCTTGTAGCTGTTATCGTGCGCTGTTCGAAATTTCAATCCGTAGCCTATAACAAATCACGTAGAAGTGCAGGGTATCTAAGCATTCCCGCCTCGCTGCAGGCTTTCAACCCAAAGACAAGGAGCCAACTACGCGCTGTTAATGGCAGCCATGACGTTACGTTTGTTTTCCACCGCATATACCGTCACCTTTTCATCTGCGCATTATTTCTACTTGAGCCAGGTGTTCGATATTCTCAGTAGATGGCACGAAACTCAATAAACCACCGACGAATCTTCATTGACTGAGCGCATGGGCTTCAGTGGAAGCTCCGCTATCATGTGTGGATGTGTGCGGCGTGCGGTTTCGATTTCTGATAATCGCAAGAGCCTCTTACATTTAGAGAGAAAATTGACCCTGGGACGCCGCTGTTGTATGCGTGGCATGTGGGGATACGTCGGATTCAGATAGGCACCGTTCACGAACAACCCAGACACCTCGAACACGCGACTACACAGAGTTTCTCACACTCACATAGAGGGATGGTGATGATGATGACGAAATTCATTTATTAAGAATAGGAGGACCGACTTAGTTTATGCTTTTTCATTCCAGTCATAAAACACCAGAATTCCTTCCCACTGTCATCCTTGACTCTCACGTCATTAGTGCAATAGATGAATGCTCATTTCTTGGTGTTACTTTAGACTCTCACTTAAAATTTACGAAACATATCGCCCATCTGAAGCGCAAACTTGCTCCTGGTATTAGAATTTTAATTAAAGCTAGGTACTATTTGAGCAAACCTACACTAATAACCCTGTATTATTCTTTCATTGACAGCCACCTGAATTACTGCATCACGTCATGGGGTACCACTTGTCCAACACATATAGCACCGCTACAACATTTACAAAATCAGGCCATCCGTATACAAACGTTCAGCTCGTTCAGCTGCTGTGTTTCTGACATCCTTCATAATCACAGAATCCTTTCACTTCATAGCCTTGTTAAATACAATTTATGTATAGTGTTATTTAAACTGATGAACAACCCTCCTCCAGTGAACATATTTCCCGAAGCTATTCTCGTTAACACCAATCGATCAAGGTTCGCAGCAAACAATGATTTATTACTGCCATTAGTCCATACTAATTATGGAAAACACTCTGGTTATTTCGCGTCATTATCGACTTGGAACAGCCTTCCTCCTAACATTAGGCAGTCTTCATCGTTAGCTCTTTTTAAAAAGAACATTATTCACATTTCTTCTTATAGATTAGAATTCGGAAATGTATATTACATTCACTTCTCATTCGTGTACTTTTCGCACTGCCACAGATTTTAATCTTTTTTTTTGATCATTCCCTCATTCATTTGGTTATGTTTTTTGGAGCTTTTTCTTTATTTTGTAAAATGTTCTAAGCATTGTTTCTGCTGTACTTATAATTGTTTAACTTTGAATACTTGTAGTTTGTATTACATTTTTTTGTATAACTTTTTCCACGTTGTTGACATGGTTGCATTTTACTTGTACATCTCTCACACATTTTTTCTGTCAGGAGGTCCCCCTTCAGCCAAGTGCTCTGGGACCTCCTTCTGTGTACTTATGTAAACATGTATGTTTTTTATGAAAGTAAATAAACTGAAACTGAAACTGAAGGTCCCTGGTGTGGAGGGAGGGTATTGGGGAGGGGGTACGGAGACACTAAATGATGCGCGCCAGGCCGCTAGAAACCGCTAGGCCGCTTGCAGCTGCCGTAGACATTGGAGTTGTAGTTTGTTTGTTTGTTGATTGTTTTTCAACATGATACAAATCAAGGGACGGTAAGACTAAAGGCAGAAAAAACTGCCTTACAATGGCCCAACCACCCAAGGACTGTTCACCAGGGTTGTGAACATCATTAAGAAATTATACAATTGAAAGCGGAAGGACTGTGCGGGAAAAAAAGGAGGTAAACATGAGATAGCACTATTAGCAACAGTTCATGACACACACACGCACAAATTCAGTCAGGTTTTTATGCAAAGATCGTAAACCACATGATGTTTGAGGTCTTGCTCATACAATGAAAGCACATAGGACAACAAATATGATTTAACAACACGCCTAAACATAAATGCTGATATGGCTTCCTTTACTTGCGGAAAACTTGCTGATGTTAAGAAAAGTAGGTATCAGGAATTAAAGTTATCTAGTTCCATATTGAGTTCTCCATAGTAATGGTCGTTCTCTCTAGTAATGGTTGTAGAAAACTTGGTAATACCTAACATCGGCAAGTAGTACCGAGACCTGCTGTATCACACGCAAGCGCCGAAGAACATGCCCAATGTAAAGGCTGTCTCTTACGTTATTGTACATAAAGATATGTTTAGGGAAAGACCACAGCAGACAGCGGTCGCGCTTGAGCGCGCTTGGAGAACTTGCACAACGCACAGCATATTTTTTTTTTCTCGCCGATGTTAAAGGGACGCCAAAAGTAAAATCAATTATTCTCGTATTATAAGTCACCCTTCCACATTACCAGAGGCACTACTCTGGCACGGAGAATGCGCTCGACAAGGTGGAAAGTGTTCAAAGAGCAAAATACATATGACGACGCCTGCTCGGAGGTTCCTGCACTGATATGCAGTGGGATCATAAGCTTTCGTGGAGTCTCATAAGGCGTGCGCAATTATTTATTGGTAATTCAGATAGAAATTGTGTTTTCAGGACCCGCAGACCTAACATGACGTGTTTTAAACAATTGGACACGGCCACACCAACGAGGGTACAAAAAAAAAAAAGAAAAATGTGGTGAGTGACATCATCGCCTCAATGTTCCGGCGTGGAATCAAAAGACGAAACTTGGACGTTGAATTTCTCTCTTAATCTTTACCATAACTTGACGAAATAGACCCCCCCCCCCCCCCGGTACTGAGTGGCGTGTTTCGATCACGTCGCTAATAAGTGGACAACCTTCGATGTTCTAAAATGACCTGCGTCGGCAGTGACGGAAGAGCACATTCCTAACGAAGTGGTGTTTGGTGCAAGTGCAAGTTTGGTGAGAAAAGGCTTCGTTTTTGCCAGGCCGATTGCTAGAAGACAAGCTTCGACGCTTGTTACTTAAATTCTAATACGGTCTCTCACTTCAGAAACGTGAATTGGGCAAGTTCATAGCTGTTAAGTGCTCTCTTTTCGCCATCGGACAAATGCCTAATCGCAAAGCTCGCGTTTTTTTAGTTGCGGCTTAGCCATTGCTTATGCTCCCGACCCTTTAGCGGCGATGTAAAAATACGTCAAATGGAGTATTTCCCTCCTGTGGCGAGATCGAATATCAGCCAACAGATGTGCCGTGCTTAGATATGCTATCATTTTCTAAGTTTTCCTTACGAATGCCTTAAAAAGGTTACTGTTGAATTTCAGTTCGTTTAGCAGGTGCCCTTCCCCCGCCCTTTCGCTAGTGAAATTCTCGTTATTGCAGCTTATTTGCGGAATCTGGCACCAGCGCAGCTGTTTAGACAGCTGCTGGTGCGTTTGTCACGAAGCCGTGAGGCTGGAAATGCATGGTGCTTCAGAATCAACTGAAAGTGGTATATTGACCATAAAACCGGTGTGGGCCGCATTTTAAATATTATCTGCATTTGTTTTATTTATTTACCAAATAGACCACGCCACACGCTATTTTGGAGAGGTTACAATACGCTCAGTCGTCCCTATACATCAAAGGTCAGTTGCTTTATTGCAATAATGTGTAAACATGTTTACTGGTTCAGCTGTCAATGACAGTGCTTTATGTGTATATATTTCATGCCCATTTCGGAGGAAAGGCCTCACCTTATTAACAAGCTAATCACGTCGTTGAGAAAAACGTTTTTTTTTTCTACGTGACGGCTGCAAATGACCTGTCATGAATTGTTTTTCAAAAACAGAGACAAGCATTTCTCTTCCGTTTTGCTGAAACTGCAAAGAAATAAACTGAAATAATAATTGAACAACTGCTTGTGTGGTGCTTTGCATATCGACCAGCAGATTGCGCAGTCACGGTCATGCAGGATGGTTTAACGATACGGGCCCGCTCCAATGTTTTCTGACTGTTGTTCTTGGCGCTTACGTGAATGCATGTATGTATACATATAAGATATTGTGTCATGAGCTGCACATTTTAGAGCTGTTTATCGACCCTGAATATATTAGCATTACTTTCATGCTCCAATTGCATTTCGCCATTTACAGCTCGCACAAAAGACTTCTCTACTAGGTGCCAGCTCGAGTACAGCGGAGAAGTTGTAATGTTATCCCTGGGCGCAATGCTCAGCAACCTGAGGGGCAAAAAGACCAAAGGCAACATTGAAGGATGAAAGCGTAGCTGGGAAATAAAATACGCACGTGTAAGATCCAACTTGCATTTGTGTAGTTTATATATATATATATATATATATATATAATATATATATATATATATATATATATATATATATATATATATATATACAGAAAATGTTCTTCCTGTCTATCGGGATAATACTATCAGAAAGTCACAGTGACAAAGATATTATTTAGGATTTATTCTTACGTTTCGGCTGGGGAGCAGCCTTTTTCAAAGATGAAAGTTTTTCATGGGCGCATGGTTTTTAAGTACACTTCACGAACATGTTGTTATGTGGGGTTTAACGTCCTAAAACCGAACATGCATAATGGGGGTTTTCTCTCTTTTTTGTGTGTGTGCGTGTGTGTACATATCTTTCATGGACCAAACCATTCAGGGTCGTTCGCGTATGCGCTGCGTTTCTTTTTCTGTCCTCCATTTTCGGTGAAACTCGGCGCCGGGACTATCCTTTGAACTGTACTGGTACCGACCACGCACAGAGCAACCTGTTTTCCCCCCCTTCCCCCCCTCCCGCTTCTTTGTACTCCCCACACAACAGCGACATTTGGCTTCAGCGGTTCCGCGCTGCACTGCGGGAGTCGCAGCACCATGGACTCAGGTGATGGCAGCGCGAGTGTCTTCAAACGAGGGCGCACAATCTGCTACCAGACGAGCTCGGCCCACCCCTTTTTTTATTATGGAGGCGCCGTGCGGACGCAGACGTCATCTTGGACTGGCCTTTGCTTCTTGGACACACATCTGTATCCCACCCCCCCTCCTTTTTTTTGTGAGCTTTCCCCTTTCCACCCCCCATTATGCATGTTCGTGAAGTGTACTTAAAGACCATGCGCCCATGAGAAACTTTCATCTTTGAAAAAGGCTGACCTCCAGCCGAAACGTCAGAATAAATACTATGTTTGTCACTGTGTCTTTCTGATAGTATATATATATATATATATATATATATATATATATATATATATATATATATATATATATATATATATACTTGATATCTGCTTGACACCCTAGGCCATATGTGAGTGTTATATATATATATATATATATATATATATATATATATATGGCCTAGGGTGTCAAGCAGATATGGCAATTTAAGGGCCCGTGTACGGACATATTACAAATTGTGCAGATATGTTCATATAAGGCCATTATACGGATATATTAAAATTGGGCCGATATGGTCATATAAGGGCCCATATATGGATTTAAAATGGGACAGATATGGCCACATATGGGCCCATATACGGATATATTAAAAATTGGACAGATATAGCCATATAGGGGCCCATCTACGGATACATTAAAAATTGGGCAGATATGGCCATATAGGGTCGTATATGCCATATCTGGCCATATCTGCCCAATTTTTAATACAGCCGTATATGGCTTTTTTCATATCAGTCCATATATAGCATTTCCGTAAGGTCATAGACGACAGCGAATAAAATCGCAGGACGATATTAAGAAGTTCGCAGGCATCAAATGGAATCAGCTCGCGCAGGACAGGCAAGGATTGAGAGAATTGGGAGAAGCCATCGTCCTACAGTGAGCATAAAACAGAATGATGAAGATGATGCTGAGTATATGCTGGACAGAGAAACCAAAAGACGTAAACACGTAAGATTTTACTGAATGTTGAAGAATTATGCGCCGACTCTACTCTTACAATAATGTCATCGTGTTGTGAGCCAACGGCAAGTAGCAGCCAAGCTCGGCCATCGGCCGCGACTTCGAATATCGCTCGCCATGACCTTGTCCTGATCGTGAATGTGTTTTCAAGTGTCGCAGCTGGCAAGCTGTCACTGGGCGCGCTTCGAAAGTGAGAAACAGGTGCGCCGTTTGAGTACAGGTCGAGACGAACGAGTCTCTTGAATGGCGAAGCCTACCGCGACATCGGCAGGGCCTCTTCGTGTTAATGTGAGCGCTCAATTTCTGTTTCTCCCTTCTGTCCTTTTCACGCCCAGGTGAATCTGGAAATATTAAAGATTGTGCATGTGGCACATGTCTGCTTCGCTTTTCCATTTCTTGCACGAAAAGTACTCTTAAAAGAAGACTTGCTTTGAAACCTGGAGCCTGCGTGGAGAGAGGCATCACTAGATTGCTGTTGACTGGTGACTAGCTCAGTTATTAAAAGAGGATCGTTAAGCATTGACGAGTATTCTTTACAGTGTTCAGGATCCTCGGCGTATGGTTGATGATCTGGAATTATTTCTATGAGCGAAGGAAGAGTGGGGAAGGATGTGTTTGCTGATGCTCCTGGCCACGTGTGGATAGCTACCCCGGCAGCTCCGACGTTTTATTAGTACGACGACAGCAGCAGTAGCAACGATGACGGCGAAGTTCACTTGCAAGCTTTATTTAGAATCGAACGTACTAACATTCAATAAAGGTATTTATTATTTAGAAACAAACCTCCACATAATAAAAGCTGACAATTTTTGCGATTTATGCCTTTCTCGGCACTGCGCAATCGCCCAACTAATAGCGACACATTGAAGGCTGCAAATGAACAGAAAGTTGTAGATGCGCATGCTAATAATGGCTGTGGATCTACGTGCCAAATCCACGATGTGATTATGAGGGGTCCTGTGGTGTAGGGCTTGGCAAATTTTCACTTTACGGGTTTCTTTGACCATGCACTGATAAGACACAGTGCTCGGACCTCTAGCCTTACTGCCTCCGTCGAACACGCGAACGCCAGCATCCGGGTTCGAACCCGCCTCCTTCGACTCAGTAGCAAAACACTTGGATTTATTGGCGTGCACGTCATGACTTCACAGTTGATGTCAGAAATGGAGAGCTTCACAGAAAAAAATTTCTCTTATAGTGTCTTTATTATGACGTAATCAAAGAAATGCTCAGTAAGCTTATCCAGCAAGAACAGGGGAAGGACGGCCATTTGAGCCGTCATTGCAGTTCCATATGGAGAGTGGGCTACTTTCTTTTCTTTGATGCACTAGAACACACGCGATAGAGCTTGCATCTTCATCCACAAAGGTAATTTGCAAGAACTGTGTGGTCTGTCTGCATGATGCCGTCTCATTCAGCCGTGTCTTCTAGCGTGAGCCAAGGTTCGCTCAATGAAAGTAAGTGACTTGACGACAGGCTGGGGTGTCGCAATTTCCAGTGCTGTCAGGCTGGTTGACTGAATTTGCGTCACAGTGAAAAGAATGACAACGCTGTAACGCTGAGACCGCTTTTCAGGTATTGAGATCAGGCTATAGAACTACAGTTCACGAAAAGAGAAGAGGTTCGCCTGGTGGTACGTACCGGACTCTTAGATTCGGGCTCATGGAGTACTGTCTTTTCGCGCATGTTAAAAACGGGGTAACTGGACTACCACGCTACGTGCTCTCACCCATTGACTGAAGACTACTAGAGACAGCTCAAGTAAGTTGAGGCAATTACTGGCAACTTGAGTGAAGGCATTGTGTGAAGGCAACTAGCAAACTACGCGTCCTCACCCTATCAAGTGAAGGCAACTAGAGGCAGCTTGAGGCCACTAGATGATATCAGAGACAAGTGAATGAAGGCAACTACCACGCTACTTGCGCTCACCGACTGGAAGACCACTCGAGGCCACTTGAGTGAAGGCAACTAGCACGCTGAGAACGCTCGTCTGTTGGGTGAAGGCTACTAGACACAACTTGTGGCAGTCAGATTGAACTTGAGTGCAAGCAGCAAGTACGCTACGTGCGCTCACCCACTGAGTGAAGGCAGCTAGAGGTAACATCAGCGAAGTGGTTGAGTAAAGGCAATTAGACGCTATTTGAGACAAGTTGAGGCAATTAAAGGCAACTTGAATGAGCCGTTGAGTCAAGACGTCAGAGAAGGCAACTACGACGCTACGCGCTCTCACCCATTGAGTGAAGGCAGCTAAAGGAAAAATCAGCGAAGTGGTTGAGTAAAGGCGATTTGAGGCAAGTTGAGGCAATTAAAAGCCAATTGAAAGAGCCGCTGAGTCAAGGCAGCGTGAGCGAAGGCAACCGCGACGCTACGCGCTCTCACCTGTTGAGTGAAGGCAACTAGAGGCAACTTGAGGCAAGAAGAAATTGAAGCAACATGAGTGAAGTGAATTCGTTGAGTGAAAGCAACTAAAAGTAACTTGAGCCAACTTGAACTAAAGCAAATATAACTCTACGCCTGCTCACCCGTTGAGCAGGCGTAGCGTTTTAGGCTACTAGAGACTACTTGAGGCTAGTTGGGGCAGTTAGAAGCAACATGAGTGAACGCGGCTACCACGTTACGCGCTCACCCATTGAGTGAAGGCAACTAGAGGCTACTTGAGATAACTTGAATGAAGCCGTTCTGTGAAGGCAACTTCAGACAACTTGAGTGAAGGCATTGAGTGGAGCCTACTACCGCGCTACACGCGCTCACCCGTTGAGCGAAGGCAACTCGAGGAAACTTGAAGGTGTTGAGTGAAGGCAACTAGAAGCAGCTTGGGGCAACTAGACGCCACTTGAGTTAAGGCGTCTAGTTAAGGCAACTAGATGCAACTTGAGTGCAGGCGTCTAGTCAATGCAACTAGAGGAAACTTGACTAAAGGCAACTACTATGCTACTCGCGCTCACCCGTTGAGTGGAGGCAGCTGGAGTCAACTTGAATGAAGGCGTTGAGTGCAGGAAACAAGAGGAAACTTGAGGGAAGGCAACTACCACGCTAAGCGCGCTCACCCATTGACTGACGGCAGCTTGGCGCCGTTGCTGCCATGTTACCTTCACAGTATACGTTTCCCGTATAAGTTGCCACAGTGTAAGTTGCCATAGTATACCTGCTCTCACTCGAAGGCACGTATACTGCGGAGAGCTGCGGGTATCATCCGATGGGTCAGGACAGTGCACGCTTGTGCTCAGCTGTGTGGAGAGTGTGCTTCTTGGCACAAGTGTGCCGTAGGCATGGTGCACTGAAATAAATTGTCAGCGCGAAGAGCAGCAGTTGGCCTACAAGTACAATGTCTGCCGAGCACAATGCATCTGCTCAACGCATTCTGCATCTACGGTTACGGTACTCAGCTTTCAAATTCTCTCAGTAGTGTTTTACCGGACACCTCAAGCATACTATGAACGATGCTGCGCATCATTTTTCAAGAAACAAGGTTGCCGCTAAAAGCGAAAAGAAATGAATGATATCCCCTTTTATGAACGCCTGTTCCTTTAACCGTGTCACACTTAATGGAAACCCCGACAAATAATTGAATTTTTAGCTGCAAATGCGTACATCATATAAGGAAACAGTTTGTAGCAATGGCGCAGTGAAGTGCATGCGTGATAGCGTTTATTTCGGGACTGGCGCGATACATGTATGGTCAAGAAACGTGTGTGCGCACACATGAGACATAGTGTGCGCGTAGGGTGTTGTTGCTATTGTCACGTTTGTTTTTCCGGTTGTTTGTGTACGTATCATGAGCCGTACAGTGTGTAGATGTACAAGCTTGTCAAATGGGCTGCTGTTTCTCACGTGGTCAAGTGTTGCTAGCAATGTAGCTGCAGCATCGTACAAGCGCACTTCTTGCTTGGGAACACATTAATCTCGGCTTGTCTTTTTTGTAGGCCGTACATAATTGTATTTTAGACTGTCTTCCTAGCAACAAACTTGCTGCATAAAATTATTAGGAAGAAGAAAACAGTTCAAAAGTGTAAAAAGGAAGCTTGGGTTGGCAAGTCCGCGTTCAATAATTGGAGTGCGGTCAACAAAGAAACAATCAAACAAACAAATACAGAAACAACCAAGCAAGCACACAAAAAATGTGACGGCAGCTCTCGGCAGTTGCCACGCCGTTTCACCGTAGGTGAATGAATAACAGGCCGAAAATACTAATATCCCGCGAGCAAAAGCTAATTGGCAAATACATGCACGGATTCATGTAACAAATACACGTCGCAACATTTCGGTAAAAATTCCGCGTCGCAGCTCAAATCACGTACTTTCCTTGGGAATTCGAATATAAGACAACGATGCCCGTGAGATATTCAGAGGCTGCTGTTTAATATATTGACTCCAAGCAAAGTGCCAACCATGCAGCAAGCTTCCAGAAGAGAGCTGCCCACTACAGGCACCGACCTCGAGCAGAGGGAAGACGATGAAGAGCGCGGTTGTGCGACTTTTCTTTTTCGTGCTGGCCAGCATTTAAGAAAGCTGCCCGCTTTCGCCGATCCTGTATTCCTTATCTTCTTGACAATATCGAAATGCCCGGTGAAAGGGCGTGCTTTTCTCCATGCCAAGTTTTGCTGGTATGGGTCCAGTGGCTCTCAGCTATGTAGATCCACTGGTCCTTTCTGATAACTAGTTTTGTTCGCGAGATATGATTATTTTTCCCCTATTACCCACTCAGTTACGGTGGGACACACCTGCGGGACACACCGGCGGGACACACCGGCGGGACACAAACGTAGAGAGTGCCACTGGCACATGCCCGAAAATCCTGGGAATGAATAATGCATATAGATTTCTGTAACCGCGTTGTGAAGTGGCGTTTACATATGGAATGGATTCGTTATGATTAAAGGGAAAGTAAACAATTGAGAAATGCCGCCGTTTTTTGAAGCAGCACTGCAATACACGGGGACGAGCCGGACAGAAAAATCCGCACTGTTCTTTGTTCAAGTTGAAAGCGACGTTGTTTTAACGGCTTTATTTCTGCACTGAATAGGTTAGACCTATGGGGGTTGAAGAGGGGGACCAGGGTTCTCTTCTTTTCCTCGAGCTGAAGTGGTCCTGAGGTCTGATCTGCAAAATGGCGGTCACGTCCTTATTTTAGCCAGAAAAAAGTCCAGGAAAGCACGCCAAAGCGGGATCTCTTTGGCCTGATTTGCTGTGGTGTATCGATCCGCTCCTTCAGAGCACCAAGTCGGAGCCCGCCCAAGGAAAAATGTGTCTTCTTTCGGATCGTGTCAAAAGCAGACCAGCTCCACAGAAGGTGTTCGGCTCTACCTCGGGCCGCGTATTTGGGACACTTAGGGCGCGGGTATGATTGCGGATTTATGATGTGCATCCTTGTTGGTCACATAAGCTGGCTGGTCTGTGCTCGACGAAGAAGGACCGCTTCTAGTCTTGGCAGTGTGCTGGGGTGATGGCGATATAGGTTCTCAGGACTGGCCAAGTTCCGTGGGACGCTGCGATGGTAGCACTGGGTGCGGTGCCATGTCTCGGCCTTGTCATTGATGGGTCGATGTCGGGTGTGCAAAGGCGACGGGGACCCAGGAAAAGGAAACTAAGTTGGATCCAAGCGAAAGTAGGGAAAGGGATGCTGCGATCGCAGTCTGGTGGTCCTTCTCGTTTCCAGTAATTCCTTCATGCGCAGAAACATATTAGACAATCGCGGTGTAGCCCTCCTCTCGAAGCTTTATTTAGTGAAACGAGCTTCGTGAAATTGGCGGCACCGACAAAGCCGCGTTTTCAGCCGCTTAGTATGTTTCCCCTTTCATCGGGGCTCTTTCGTATCTCGAACGATAGGCAGGATACAAGAACAACCTGCGCCGCGAAATGCGACGGCTGCAACGGGAACAGCCTGTTTTGTAATTCCGTTTACGCCCCGCACCGGGTCTTTTGACTCCGTCATAGTATCAGGCCGGGCTTTCATATTTGAAGCTACATATGATGTGCGTTGTGTCTCCGCTATGTTACGCTCAATTAAGGGGAACAACTTTAGCTTGACAAAAATTAAACGCCCCAGAAATGCCTACGTTTGAACCTACACTTGTCAAGCTCGAATGACGTGAAAAATAAAATGAAGTGTGGAGAGGTCCTGGAAGTTCGAAACTGAAGAGATTTACGATTTCCATAAAGAGACCCTTTAAAAGGAAAGCGGTACACGAGAGGTGTTGCATGCTGCAAGTTCAAAGCGAATCTTCATGAAAACATTCAAATGAAGGGAAAGAAAAGACGCCTGATTTCTGAGGAAGAGCACTACATATCTTCACGACAAGAGTGCTTTTCAAAGTGCGCTAGTCTTGTGCGCGTATAAGAAATATGTCCCACATCAGGTGTACGCACGCTCTTTAGACGATTACACCTTTCACGGGTATTTTGAGTGCAGTGGAACCTGTAGAAATGTCCTGGTTCGAACTATAGGTGACTGAAAGGTAACAGGAAAAATTCAGTCCCCCATTTTCTCCACCTTCTCGTTCTTTTATTTGTTTCGTCTTCTACGAAGAAAACTAGCGTCTGACCTCCATGGGGACACATTTACGAGACTGCGGGTTCAAGGCTGTTGTGCTATGCTTTGCAGAAGACACGTAATTTCAATTGCAGGGTTCTTCTTACGAGAATTATTTATTTATACATTTAAAATAGTACCAGTGTCATGCCTAGAGAATGGCAGGTGGGCGTACGATTTCACGTGAATTCATATTTCATTCATGTACATATGAGTGTGTGAGTGTGACTGTATGTACGTGTAGTGCTACACGCGATCATTGTAAATATCATAATCACCGCTAATACCTGGAGTAGCAAACCAGGCCATTGACCAGGCTAACATCTCCGGATTCATCAATAAAATATTCTCTCTCTCTCTCTCTCTCTCTCATGTTTCATAAAACGGCACAAAGATACCACTAAGCAAGTGCAGCAGTTTTCTATACAGAAGTACAACGAACTGGTTACGACAAAGCGAAAACATCAACCCATGGAAATAATGCACTTGAAGCCACATAAGAGTGCTGGTTTTCGTAAAGGTAAATAAAAAGAAAAGGAAATACGCAAGGTTAGAAAGAATTAGCTACAGTTAAAAAAAATAAAACTCTGAACGACCACTTTTATCAAAAGCTATTTTTCTAACTGTTTATGGCATCTTAGAAAAAATTCACCAAATCGGACTGTAACACAGTGTTGATGATTTGATGGGTTTAATGTCCCAAAACGAGTTCTGTTATGAGAGACGCCCTAGTGGAGGTCTCCAGAAATTTCGACCACCTGGGGTTCTTTAACGTGCACTGACATCGCACAGCACACGGGCCTCAACATTTCGCCTCCATCGAAATGCAGTGTTATAGGGATGCGTCAAGGCAATGATGGACAACACGCAGAAGAAGAAAGAAAACTGAAAAGTACCATTATTTCAAAACTCCTTTAGTGTGTACGAATGATTGTGGAGGGCAAAGCTAGACTGATGATATATCGGTAAATACGCGCACGCGTTGCACCATGTGCGTCACATATTAGGAAGGGCGAGCTATTGGAGACGGCCAGTTTTGTATACCTTTTGACGGATATCCTTGTACATGCGCTGAAACGTCAAATGGTAATCGGAAATCTCTGTGGACACCAAAGATGATCGTTTTCTTTTGTAGGAACTGTTTTTCATGAGCGCTAATTTGTCCTTAACAGGTGAACGGAAGTCATGGCTAGTTGGAAAGAACTCAGGGACGAAGCATGTCGCGATGCTGGTGCTATGATGCTAGGACGGCCGCGTTGTTATAGATGAGCTCCAAGTTTGTACCATAAACTTCAGCGGTAAGGAAAGAAGCAGCGGTTGGAGTGTATCGTCCCTACTGTTCCGCGCCGGTGCCACTACGCATGATGTATGCTTTGGTAGTCTGTGTGTACAAGACCACACACATTTCTGCGTACAACACACGCATGTTATCTATCTATCTATCTATCTATCTATCTATCTATCTATCTATCTATCTATCTATCTATCTATCTATCTATCTATCTATCTATCTATCTATCTATCTATCTATCTATCTACATTACAATATTACATACACGCATACATATATACAAATAGTGGAATGAGAGAAGGCTCAACCGCAACTTGGACGGGGAGGAACAGTGGACGGGGAGAAAAAAGCAGAAGGTAATAAATGGCTTTACTTGCTGGAGAGGGTCGCAGTCCGATCTTCGAAGCTCTGCCTTCTCCGCTTCTTTTTCTTTTCTAAATGGCCTATCGTACGTGCGTTACATTTCCAGTCAAGTAGACGACGCCCATAGGTCGAGCCAGGAGCGTTTAAGGGGATAAAGACGTTTCAGGCGGCCAACAAGAGGTGCCTGGCCTCTGACTGAGAGCAAACCATTGCGCACGAGGCCTACCACATAAGTCGACTCAAACAATTCGGAATATTGAATGGGATGGTATAATATGAAAAGAAGTTTTGACGTAATGGATTCTTCCATTGGTGTGACCAAAGAAGCCTGAAGTCACCTTTTGCGGGCAGTACAAGTTAGTGGTTCCTATCATAGTAGCCCTTTCAATGGCAGCGTGGAGCCAAAGTGCGAACACGGGCTATGCGAGGGATTTCCTTAGCCAGACACACACTATTCGAGGAAGAATTATCCTTATGCAGACTAACAGTGGGTTTGTACGCGACGGAAACGTCCTGGTTGTCCGTGCATTGAACAGCCAAGTGCCCTCTTGGACCCGGTGCAGCCACGCTCCGTCGCATTCACGAAGCCGGACCGCGCAAGCGGAATACGTGTCGATACTTTATACTGTGTAAGTCCGAAAAGTGACGGTTGCATCGTCGCTCCGCGTTTGTCTGCACGGCGGACATTTCTGTATGTCGCGGTGGCCGCGTGGCCTGAATAAAACCATAAATTGCAACTTAACCACGGCTTGTCTTTCCTCCGGTCGCACAACAAGAGCACATGTAATCACTGCCCCAAACGCACAAGGTTTTGAAGCCGACAGCATGTCACAGCTTGCCCTGAAAATTCGGCAAGTGTTGATGCATTTTACCCGGAGTCCGGTATACTGAGAGTAAATGACCGTCAAGCGGACGGACGGAAATAAATGCCAGCGATTTGAATCCGGACCGCGAGCAGAGTTTTGATCATGTGCACATGACGTGATACGAGGTCCACTACAAACATTTCTACTCCGTGCGGTCGTGTAAATCCATCCTGAAAGGTAAACATGTGCCCGATGACGCTTGCTCGCCACTCACTCCAGAAAGTCTCGACAACCTTGCAGATGGGTGGTAAAATGGTGCTGTAATTCACTGGTTGGTGTTTCAGCATGTTGCGTGAGTCAATTTAAGAACGGCAGTAGGTTGCCCCTGTTCTTAGGATTGGAGGAACCGCGCGCATATGGCCAGCATGTTGATCAGTGTTCTGTTTGTCCTTTCAACGAGGCCACTGGTCTGCTGTTCATACTGCGTGAAACGGCGAGACTGTTGTGTGCATACGAGAAGTAACGACGCTAATGGTTAGCTGACGACCACGGTCGCTGATGGTCAGACGTGGCTGGCCATGATGAAGGACCACAGAACGCAGTAGAGGGTAGCCACACGAGCCCTGGCGGATTAAGCTATGGCTGCAGGTTCTGCGTTCCGTGCAAGCTATCGCTCTGCGACGATTACCCAACTGTTCTACCTGATAACGGCAACGAAACGATTGGGTGAACGCCTACTTGCTCGAACGCTTACTAGGTGGCGGAAAAGGCGGGACTGGTCTTGGTGCGGTGGTGGTTGGTCGCTTGTGACTTCGACATGTTTCATAACTGGCGACATAGCATTCGGTTCCTACCTGTTAGGCTAGTGAAAGGGCTCATCTCATGCACGGTACTTGGGACGTCGAAGCGGCGCTTTTCGTAGACAACTGGGAGGAAATCCGTTCCACTCCCGGAATTATCGTTGCTGCAAATCTCTCTCCCCCATCTTTCTTTTCCCCCTTCCCATTACCCCAGTGTAGGGTAGCCAACCAGACTCCCTTCTGGTTAACCTCCCTGCCTTTCTGTTTTCCCCTTCCTTCCTTCCTTCCTTCCTCCGCAACATGAAGTAAACGCTGAGAAAGAAAAGAAAAATGACACCCACAGGTTTGTAGCAGGAAGGTGCAAAAGGAGTCAATATGGATTCTCCAGAAAAAGAAAGTTCAAAGTTGACCGCAAATTCGTCCTCGTCCGGCGTTCGAACGCGGAACCAACAGCTCTCAGGGACGGTAACTCTACCGACTCTGTTAACCAGTAGGGCGACGGGCCGCCTGAGGACGAATGAATTGCGAACATGAAGCACACGACCATGAATGTGGCAAGCTCGACCTCTCGGGATTCCGCAGGGTTAATTTGTCATAGTTAAAGTACACGCTTTGCCTTCCCTATAACTCTGTGGCTCAGTCAAGTAAACACGTACGGACACTACGTGATGCCTTTCTGCCGCCAATAAAAGCAATGAAGGCAGTGTGAAACATTTGAATCAAAAGCAAATGCACTTAACTGGACCTCAAATACAATATTCAAAAAGACAATCAAACATTGGAAAAATGTTTCGTACAACAAATATGTTTCGTGCAAAGGGTAAATAAAATTAGTTGAAATTCGGAAGATGCGTGATGAAGCAATTCGCATCTTTCGAGAAGGGAACGACGATAGAAGCGAGCTTCTTGCTCTGGAAACGTAAGAGGAACGTTCAGGTTATGCCACCAGCAGCGCCGGGTGCCTACAGTGGCAGGGTGGGAAAAGGGAGGAAGGCACGCTTTTTCGCACCGTTTTCCGCGCTAGAAGTAGCGCCGCTCGGCACTCGTTTTCCCCCACTATTTTAGCGCAAACGACGGAGAACCTTGTAGCAGAGTCATCTGTCAAGACTTCTTTTCTTATTTTTTAGTTAAGACTTTAAACGACGCAATGCCTCCCATAGGGAGCTAGAAAAACCACAAGCTGCTGTAGCCTAGCCTGCGCACATGTTCTTACAGTTGTCGCTTAGTGCTGATGGTACAGGAAATTATGGCGTCATGTGTTTGCGGTACTGCACCGTAATTATGCGTCTGAGAGTAGCACGAAGCTATCATGAATGGCGCAGGCCTCTAAGACTGCGCAAATGGAGACATTACAGATGAGAAAATTGAGGCGGCTGGAGAAAAGAAAATGCTTGTCACGGTGTTTCAGAGTGAGGAATATTAGCCTAGAAGCGCGTTTTTTTAAACACCGTGGAGCGGCAACACTAAAATTTATGGTCGCGACGCGAAGGCTTTCTACGTTAATTAAAAAAAATCCACATTAGCTGTGAGAGTACTTTCAGTGAAAAGCAAGTACACTGACGTAGAAACGGAAGTATAAAAGCGTTCAAAAGGCTGATTGATTTCGGTGGGTTACGAACCAAAGGCACGCTATGGTTTCAAAAGGTAATGCTAAAACTATAGCACATCTTTCGCAGTGCAGAAGCTGCAGAGGCTTAGAATTAAATAGAGCTAACGTATTCGTGACAGTGACTGCCCTCGAAGGCCGGCTCATTGGAACCAAATGCCCAAATCGCAGAAACGAGAGTACGTGTGTGTGTGTGTGGGGGGGGGGGGGGGGCTGTTCATGAAGATGTAATATCATCCTCAGGACTTAAAAGAAGAGCATTTATTCATATAATTTCGTTTGTCCTAAACGATTCTGCCGTAACTGCTTGCGGTTTTAACTTTCACACTTCAGGAGTGGAGACCGACGAAAAGCAGCAATAAAAATGCAGCCAGGTGTGAAGACAGAGAGGTGGGAAGGGGGATGTAGGGTCGCGGGCGATTGAAGAAGAAAAAGAAAACACGTTAAAAAGAAACTAAACTGTAACTGGCTCCTGTCAAAGCCGGGCCACAAGCGACAGCTAATAGCGCAAGCAAGCATTAAATCACTCTCTGTATGAAGCTTTATACCAACCACGTTTTCCTTCCCACTCTATAATTTTTTTTCACGAACTCCCTCTCTCCCTCTCTGCTGCCTTGAACGAGATCTAACCTCACGACGAAGCCGTGAGGAGCGGTCCCAACACGCAGCTGCGCAGCTACGGCCTCGGGTTCTTCCTGTAAGCGAGAACTTCACTTCGATACTCGCCTAGAGTTCATTTTATTCCGCTTCTTCTGGACCATCTGTTCGATTTATTTTGCTCCTTCTTGTATCGTCCTCGATGCGCGTCGTTCTACGCGAACGTGTCAAAGTCGCCTATTGATAAACCGCTGTCGAACGCGCACACCGCATCGTGAATTTCCTACGCAGAAACCTTTCACTCCGAGGTCCTCCGACACTCCCTCCACCTTCTCTTCTGTAGCTCTGTCTCGTTCGTCACTGTTCTCTCCACGTGAACCTCCTCGCTGTCTCTAAATGACGTAGGCAACCACATTTGTGTTCACTAGCGGTACATAGAAAGAAGGGTTAAAAAGAAAGTTGCGAATCGGAAATGGACAGCTTGATGCATTAGGACGTTGGATCTGTATGGAGGGTCGTACAGTTGTTTTTTGAATGAGAGTTTCAAATATGCTTGAGCACAAAAGACCAGTGAACGCATTGAAAACTCTTACGGATCATTTGAACCACATTGAATAGAGTTGGTCCTGACGGTGATGTGAAAGGCTTGGAGGAAACGGGGGAGGGTTGTGTTTAGTGAAGGCCATGACGTAGCGCAATACTGCATGGAGAAACGTAGCGCCTGTGGTTTGAAATGTTTAACTATACGTCTAATGTGTTTGATAACGTAAGCGTCGGACATAGCCGCGATCACTTAAGTGACAGGTAGCCCAAATCATTGGTTTCTGGTATACTTCTGGCTTCCAGTGCAAAGCTATCCTTTTTACTCTTGCCGCAGGTTGTTTCAGTCGTCAGAGGTGATGGTCCTGCCCTGACTACCTCTAACATTTCCTTGGTTATGCATCGATTGTACAGGTATTGATTCCTCGCTTCTAACAGATAAGACTCTCGTCCTCCAGAAATAAGCAAACAGGGGGAGAAAGGAAAGTGCGGTTACAGATAGGTGAGAGTCGGTAGAGCACTGGCGCCGATTTAAGAGGTAACTGACAGGACGCCTTTGTGATTGCTCGCGGGGCTCGCTCCGAGGCCGTTCGCAACGATATTGTCGGCCAATCGCTGAAGCACAACCAGAGCTTGTCAATCGGCCCTTCTCTCCTGACGTTCTCCAATTTACACATTCACCGCCCTTTCCCATGTGTCTCACACGCTTCCATTCGCTCGGCACAACCTGGCTGTAACGGCGCCGTGGGGGGTCCTTGGTAGGCGAAGCCTCGAAGCCGGAACGCTGGACTTTCCCAAAGACAACAGATATCGTGCTGATCGAGTTTCGTTTATAGGCCAGTGCCAACCTTCTCTCCTTCATCTTTGCACTCGCCTACTGGGACTAGCAGGGGACTTCTGGACTGAGCTGGTCAGAGCGCGAAGGGTGTCGACGTATCGTCGAGCAGGAGACTTCAACACTCATCGCACAAGGGGGGTTCGGCACGCACCGGGTCCAGGAACCGGTGTTGTACCTCTCCTCCTCTCTCGTATCCAAGGGAACGCGCGCCCTGCGAAGAACGAGCGCAGTGTCGTCCGCGTCCCGCCGGAACCGGCTCACTGGCCGGTGTCGCCTCGTCGAGGATACGTGAGGAATACACTGACGGGAATCGGGAAGGATTGGTTTGTTGGACGTCAGTGCTACGCTCGTGCTTCGTGCGGCGATCGGCGGTAGGGGGTGCTGAGTGTTGCTCGTACCGAGAAGACAACGAGCGTGAAACCAGTGCGCACACCATCGGCAACAGCGCAGCGAGGAGGACGGCAAAGGGGGTGAGGAGCCCCTCGGCAAGGGACAGGATGCTTCGAGTGTCGAAGACGGGGCTAGGCCTAACGCTATTGTGGGTGAGTACCGAAGCGACCAGTGACGTGGCTTTTGGCGTGGTGACACGGATGATGGCTGTGGTTGGTAGGCTTCCTGTGAAAGGACAAAAAATCAAATGCGGTCTAATGGAACGACGTGGTCGGGCACTGGAATACGGTCATTCAATCGCGTTTTAGTGTTTACCTCCCTCGCATTGAATCAGACGATTGTAGACCACCGGTCTAATCTGTTTGGGCAGGCAGAAAATGGAACCTAAAGAGGAGTCAACGCTCCAGGAGTCGCGCTCTTTCAGCATGCTAACCCTTGTGCTTCTTTCCTGCTCCTTGGTAAATGTGAAGAAGATGAACGCAACATTGCAGCTTGAGCTTGTAAATTATGGACTGTTCGTATAGCGACGGAGAAAACGGCTAATTTGAAGATTGTGAATCTGATGGCAGCGATCCTGTTTTTCGTGGAACGCATAGTTGACGTTCGCTTCGCCGGTGTTTCGGCGGCTGTCGTCCAGTGTGGTCTCACCACTACTATGATATATTACTTGCCTCCAGAAAGCAAATCCAAAATTTTATGCCAGATTTACTTGGTTCAAAAATAGCCAAAAGCTCACAGAGCTTCTGCGATGAAAACGAGATTGCAACTAGTTTCATTGCCTATACGAGACAGTGGTTTCACGGTGAAGTTTCCATAAGTAGATTAGTTCAACGAAACGTCATACCGTAATGTTGCAAAGACTCTCAAAGTGGACATTTTAGGCTAATATTTTCTTAAAGGAGACATCGACGGTAGAAAACCTAGCATATATCACCCTCTCATGGTACGTCAGATGGATGACGTGGCCTTGCCACGTATGAGCTATGGGCTGGGATCGATGGCGACGACTGAATCCATCCAATGCTCAGCAATGGCTACTGTACCTAGAATGAATAGCTCTCAAAAATCTTAGACGTATTGCATAAGTGCTACATTTTAGATACCGAAATGCGAAATTTAGAGTGTATTGTGAGCCACGACACTCTTCCAGAGATGACAGATTGGATGAAAGATGGTGCGTCAGAACTTGCGATCGTGTTGATTTGTGACATATTTATTCCTGTGTGCAAGGTCGGCACGGTTCTTGGAAAACGAACGAACAGTCGTATAAAGTGTCTTCCAAAGTCGCGATATAGGAAGCAAATGCAAATACTTTTCATGTGAATATGCTGTTATAGTGCTAGATCCTTATTACATTCTCCGTTATGCTGCGTGTTTGTAGCAACATGCACAGTCATAGTGGTTTGTGAAATTTCAATAACCATTCACCAAAAAAACGGAATTCAGCACAAAGATGTGCCTAACTGCGTTGTTGCGGAAGCAAGATCAGGTACGGTTTGAAGTTACTATTTTAATAATTTACGATATCCGTGTGGTTTCAGGCATAGTACCGATCCGTTGTAGTACATTGCAGAGATGGAGCTGCAGCTGCGTTGACAATGAAAGCCTACGTTACTCAGAATGCCTCCTAGTTGTCGATTCTGATGGCCGGTCGATGGCTTGAAGTACATTGCTCCGGGAGGTCCTACCACAGTGCAGTGGAGCGCGAGCGGAATTTGTAGAAACGACTTATAATGGTCGATTTTTCCAATCTGCCAGCATCTACGACTTCATCGTTTCATGTTTTTAGGCAGAGAACGCATTTTTCTCTTTGTATCCCAATTGTTTGATTTTTGTAACCATTTTTATGTCACATTGACAGGCAATCCGTAGCACGGCCTCTGGAGAAGTGATGCTGCTTTCGTAGGGCATTTAAAAGGAAGCACACCTTTCTCGGCCTTTGGGCACCATAGCCTCGCCTATTGTGGTATCGTGCGATTTTTAACTCGAATTTTAACGCCATAGCGTTCTTCCATACGTTCAAAATTAATATACCGTCTTACTTGTCATAATTAAAATTTTATACGATGCATGTTTTCACCTCTGTCCAGCAATTTTATTTTAGGCTTCTCGGCAGCTACGTACCATCCTATCAAAATAACCCACTGGTCAGTGCTGAAATTGCCTTATGTGACCTAGGGCCAAGGGCCAAGTATGGCCCTTTTGGTTACCCTTGTGGGTACACCAAATATCATGGATGTTGATTTGTTTACCATAGATTCTTTCCAACTTATTTAAGCTCGTCCAAAACCCTGAAGCCGGCAAAAAGCTTCACTTGCTATAGAATCGTCATGAAAACAAGAAATTTGAAATTTATACAAGCCGCCATCCACGCGTTTTATACTCACCTAATAAAAGATGCGCTGCATTCGGTAGGTCAGCCTCACAGAGCGGAGATAGCGGGGAAGGCCTGTTATGCAGGCAGTAAGGCAAGGAGGTGTGGTCGTCTGGAACTTGCTTCCAAGCAACAAACGTTCCTCGGCCGGTGCTAGCCGACGGAAGACAAAAGCAGCCGTCCCCTGCAGCCTTTCTTTAGACGACAAAGGAGGTTGCGTGACAGTGCCATCCACGAAAGAGATGTGCTTCCTTTAATTTTTCCCCGTAACGAAGGTAACTTCAACGGTCGTGCGGATGCCCTGAGCCTCGGAGCGAAGAAATTGCGTACCGGATTAACGGTTAGGCCGAGGGACAGCTTGGCGGGTTACGCTTGCCGATAAAATGAAGACAGCGAAAAGAAACAAACAACGAAACGGCAACCATAACTTGCTCTTTTTATGCCTGCCGGCTCGTTAAAAAGGAGTAACGTTATCATGTAAGCCACGAGTTCTGGAAAGCCAAGGCAGTGCTACGTCTTGTCGTGATCAATTCGCTGGAAAACACACACACGCACACACACAAGCAAGCAAGCAAACAAACAAACATCTTTCAGCAGTATACCACGACCTACAGCCGTTTATTTTCCGACACGGTTCTCGGAAAGAAAGCGTCACATCTGGTTGTGGAAGCCAACGCGTCTGGATATTTAATTGCCGAGAATGGTTTCTTAGACGTGACTTTCCCGAAGCCTTGCTGAAGGCTTTTAAAGTGGGAAAGAGGCAGCTGCGGCTGCGAGGCTTTTCAAAGAGATCTGGAAAGCGAATCGGTGCTCGGCAGCCCGGTGCTCGGCAGCCCATGGAAAACAACGCCGAGTTGAGAACCCGTCTGCGCAATGTGGGACAAGTAGCGTCGCCCAGCGCGATCGTAAAGATGTCCGACACGTCAGTAATAGGATGCGCCGCAGGTACTCGACGTACTATACCGCTGCTAAAGCTGGCAGGTGTTCAGTGAGTGGGTGGGAACATGTGAGCTTCTCCGAATGTCGATGTGTATTAAAGTGCCGCTGTATATCGATTTGTTTATCACAAACTGAACTGGTGCAAACTGCTTAGATTAGCATTTTTTTTGCACACCACGTACTGGTGTCTCATTTCATGACTAGACGTTGATTGATATCCGTGGTCTTACGCCACAGAACCGCGCTGTGATTATGAGAGACGCCGTAGTAGAGGCCTCCGAAAATTTCTGCCACCTGTCGTTCTTCAACGTGCACTGTCATCGCACAGCACAGGGGCCTCAACATTTCGCCTCCGTCTAACTGCAGCCGCCACGGCCGAAATTCAATCACTCGACCATCCAAAAGATGGAGAACGCCTAAACTTCGCCTTTACGAGTGGAACTCAATAGCGCCATTGCGCCTCGTTCGCACCGCCTTCTCAAGGGACATTCATTCAAATCAGCACATTCTTCATAAAATACCGAAATTATTCCAGTTGTGACACAACAGCGTTTTCTCCTAAATTCAAATTGCAGCCCGAGATATCATGTGTGTAGGGTCCAATTAGGTCGTAATTTACAACTTCTTTGATGAATATCATTTTTATAATTTCTATTTCGCTCGTTAAACTACCTCTGTCATGTTTGATTGATCGATTGATTCTTGTGGTTTAAGGTCCCAAAACCATCTCTGATTATGAGAGACGCCAAAGTGGAGGTCTCTGGAAATTTCGACCACCTGGGGTTCGATACCTCTGTCAGGGCGGACGCATTCCGCAGTCGGGCAGTCCTGGAAACGGTGGTTGTTGGAAATAATTTTTTCCACCGTGCACGCGAACGCATACACCGGGACAGATACTAAGTTTTCTGTGGCAATAGCTCCCTAACGCTACCGTGTTAACATAACCGGTGGATAACGGCAGCATGGCCCGGGCTGAGGTACGCGAATATGCAAGGCACACGATCGTGTGCGCGCGTTTTCACATGGTTACGCTATGTTTTTGCACCTCGCTACGTGACCTAAAAAGACAGAGCCTTCAGGGTTTCCTCTTAAAATCGTCGCACAGGAAACGTGACTGGAGCCAACGTTTCGACAGCGGGCAGTTTTTGTCCTGGTACAGAGAACACGTGTTGTGGAAGCGTTGGGTGCCGTGAGATTCTCTGTTCAACAATTTGCGCAGCCCCTGTCGTATCACACGTACTGAGTAAGGCGCGACCAAGCAGTTACGAAAGGCTTAGGCACGACTGTTTATTGCTGTTCGGTAGGTATTGCGCCGAGAGTCACGTGTGAGGCTTAATAGCTACGTACGCTGCTTCGTGGTTCGAGAGTATCGCACCAAATGTGCCACGTCAAGTGCGCAGCGCGCCGCCGCGGGACAATTAGCAAGTTCTTGCAAATGGCTCCGCCATCATTCATTATCATCATCACTAGAGGCGACATCATTGGCTCGTCTAGCACACGTGCTTTCGGAGCCTCGGTACCAGCACCAACATTGCCATTGCTCTTCATTTTCGCGGCCTTGCAAGTTTACCGTTGAAACTTTTGCCTTTATAATAAACACGCTCCCATGTCTACGCACACCTAGACAGCACATATGGATGCCGACATCAGCTTGTTCCAAATCCAGTTAAGTACTCTCCAGAACACACATATCTATGTGCGTGGCATATTTGCTTCCACTTTGCATTTGTTCTATCCCATGCTTTATCGCTATGGCTCCGAGCGACTCACACGGCACAACTTTACAAAGAAGTTTTGAAGTCTTGTTGAACAAAACACCGCGTTAACAATTTCACACTCCGAATTCTGCAGGCACGAGCGCATAATGATTTCATGGCTTCGGGAAGGCATCGTCAGTAATAAACTTACGTCCACGCAGTAGACAATAGCCAAATAAAACGTAGTAAGGTCATATCAAGCAATAGTAATATGCCATGGCAACTCAGCGATAGCATGGCTATGGTTAACGATAGTAATAATTATAGGAGACGTGACTCACAGGTTATATTCACTCTTTTCGGCACAGACATTCGATGAAAGTGCCAATTACGCTATGGGTAAGACTGGGGCTTCGGTCATGTATTCTACGCACTTTCTGTAATAGTCGGCGGTGGTACGATAAGCGTGTGTACGAAGCACCTGCGCCTCTTTGTGCCCAGGAAAAGATTCATACGTGCCTTATGCAAGGCCAAAGAAATCGGTTCGTTTGATCTCAGCGATGCTTCTATAAGGTAAAGGAAAACTTAAATCGCTGAAAACGTGGTATGTTGAAGAGATGCTAGCGGATGCTCCGTAAATCAATCCGTGTTTTCGAGAAGGATTTAGGTCGCGCTAATGGAGCGCATAATATTCGGCACTTGTGCGTAGTCAATCGGCTTGTCCGTGACATAGGTGGAAAACACAGGAGCACGCACTGTGTACGGGCCTCCAGATCGAAGAAAAAAGTATACCAAGCAAAAACGTTGGCAGAGGCACGTAAGACATGCTTGCCTATTGAAATGTGCAAAAGCCCGCAGTCGGCCACATGACTCGGACCCGTCTCCTGAGAACACGCGCACATTGCGCCTACGGCTGACCTACCACCACTAGGGCTACGTACAACGTACATGACTGCGTACACAGACAGGCGTCACAAAGTCTAAATAAAAATCGAGAACTATAATTATGAGGTGTGCTCAGAAAGTAAGGGTCGTTTGCTCCTGAATAAAAGGTCTCTATTAGCATATTTTGCCGAAGAATGACGCAATACATAGACGGTTGTTTATTACTGCCTTAGCCTAGGATATCCATACCTTTACCAGTACAACAAGTAATGAAGGCAACCCGTGCGTGTTTTGTAAATAGCGTTTAGAAAAGGTCGTTCACTAGACCTTTTTTTCTTTTTTGTATTGACGGGTGAGCCTTTTCAGCGCTCATTTTCTAAGAGTTATTGGCATCACAACTTTTTCCTAATGATCGTGTAAAATAGCGAATTTACCATCCTGGCTACAAACCTCCAATCGTCGACGAGCTCGCAGTCTTCGTTCACTTCGAAGGATTAATCGCTGCGAA
Source organism: Hyalomma asiaticum (assembly GCA_013339685.2). Lineage (NCBI taxonomy): Eukaryota > Metazoa > Arthropoda > Arachnida > Ixodida > Ixodidae > Hyalomma > Hyalomma asiaticum. The sequence continues at coordinate 43,764,799 of CM023491.1, read as the reverse complement.
CAATGGGAGTATAGCAACCGATCTAGATCAGCTGTATCTGAGTCGCCGTTTTTGACGTCCTCGCGTCACACTGTAGTCTCTTTTTTACAACGCTGCCAGACTATATGCTACAGACAAGTTAACAGGAAACTTCGGCTCGTCATGATCTTTGCGTAAAAAAAATCAAATAATACCATACACTTCGCGCTTGTTCAGAGTGACGATTTTCACTGATGTTGTTACGTGTATTTTCCTTTAAGCAATTGCCTAATTGATCGAAACGATGAACTTGTCACTTCAGGGCATCCTCCTAAGTCTGATAATGAATTGCTACAAATCCCTTGAGTGAACATGAAGAGCAATTAAAAAACAACGGTAAACAAAGCCCCAAAACTCGGAGCTCAATAGATCCTCAGAGTGAAGGAGGCCTTCGTTTCTCACTTCTGCGAGCATAGCCCATCTCAGTACAATAACAAGAACGACATTCGGCGTTCTAGCGACGCCTATGGCACTAAAATGTGCGTAGCGGTTAACAGCAGTTAATGTGCATGAGCAATACAAGCGCTCGAGAAAATATTGCCCCCTTGTGCGATGTCAGCCAGCAATCAAACAAGTAGCGCGTCTATATATCGATAAGCACAATGATCTCTCGGAACAAATGACAGCGTCGTAAATGCTTGTATGGGGGGTCTGACTGTTACTGCTCAAAAAGGACTACGACGTGGAAGCCGACGTAAATCACAAACGCGACGATGAAAGTTCGTGATCTCTTTGTTCTCACTCGCTCCAGCCAAATGCACAAGGGAAACAGGGCGAGCATAAATTAGCCGAGGACAATAATGCTTACTGCATAAATGACAGTAGCGAGCGTCCTTCGCGAACCCTGTCACCTTCGGTGATGTGCTTTCTCCATGTGTATATTAGAAAGTGAAATGGGAAACATCAAACGGCGTTCTTATATTTATTCTAGAGCGGCATGGAAAACAAGTGCAAGGGTTGGAAAGGTTACTTTAACTCTGATGAAAAAGCTACGACGTCACATTTGGGTCTCCATGTGAGACAAGCAAAAAATTAGCGTACCGTTTTACCCAGGCATGAAATGAGTAATGAGTATTCTGAGGGAGTAACTGCAGGTAAATAAGTGAGGCCACTTCGTTTCGGTCTCGCAGGCTACTAAATCATGACACAAAACGAAAAGAGAAGCTTCCATTGAGCCTACCCTTGAGCTACGCTCTTAGCGTGTGTGCTATCCTTGTTTGTTCGCTATATATGGATTCTATAGATTATAAATCACTATGTGTGGAAGAGCCAGGCAGTGGGCAAGCCTAGATGTATTTAGAAACAGTGGCCGAACTAGACGACATACGCCCTCACTACGTCTTAGCTAACCTGCCAACCAAGAATGGAAAGCACTAACCGGCAATATACATTATTTAGCCGCGACTAGCGGACGTTAGTCGACATCTAGGCAATAGTCCTCACTCCGAGAATTGCCACTGCTAGCAAATACTAGCGAGCAGAAGCCTACCTGAACCATCATTTAGCCGAGCATGGATAGCAATAGCCAGTGATAAACAGCTAGCCGACAGAGAACGGCACTAGTTAACATTGAATGTGAAAGCAAAAACGCACCTTCCGGGTCTTCGCAATTTTAGCCAATACTAGCCAACTCTTGCCTACTGTAATCATTTGGCCAATGCCGGAAAGAAAGACTCGGCATTAAACATATCCAAGTCTGGCCAACGTTTACCATTATCGGGCAATGGCACCTACTCTGAAACGTTTGTAATCACAACTTACGCACGTTCTAGACAGCACACACCTAGGTTACAGTAGGTAAAAGCATGGGTATGTGCTAGCCAGAATACCTGCATCATTTATCATTTAGCGAGCATTAGAAAAGGCTAGTTGGTGCGAAACGTGATTTAGCAAAGACTAGCCGACGTTGGTAAATATAGGCAATAGCCCCCATTATCCGACATAGGCCACTGTTATTCAGTATTATCAAGCACGACCTACCTTAACCTTCGTTTAGACATTATTGGAAAACACTAGTCGGTATTAAGCATCATTTAGCAGAGAGTAGCCGACACTAGTAGTTATTTAGGCAATAGTCGCTACTCTCCGACCTCGACTATTTATCGATCCTCTGCCTACTTAGGAACAATTAATCAAATGCCCGAAATGTCTAGTCCCGAAATAAGCATTATTTAGCCTAAACAAGCCACCATTAGCAAATACGCAGAAGGCACCATCGCTCTCAAGCATTGGCCATTGTTACTTAACATTATCCAGGACTGTCCTTGTTTAACCATCACTTAGAGAACAGTAGAGGAATACACTAGCCGGTAATAAACATCATTTAGCCGCCACTAGACTATTCAATATTTAGGCGATAGCTCCCACTCCACCAGTTGACACTACTTAGCCAATTCCAGCCAGTATATGCCTAGGCTTTTCCTTTAAGCAATACTCGAAAACAATCGCCGGCAATAAACATTTTTTACCTGGCTCGAGCCAACATTATTCATTATTTAGGCAATAGCTTCCACTGTCCTACATTAGTCATTATAATACGAGTGAGTGGTAGCCAGCACCTCCCTACGCTAGTACTCATGCTATTCATCTTTTAGCCAACACTGGAAAACATGCCGGTGTTCAGGATCCTTTAGCACACAGCGGGCACTAGTAGATGCATGGACAATAGAGCCTCCCCTCCCTTCCCCTCAACGACACTTGCTTTGGCTGTTCAGTTGTGTCTAGAACTTGCCTATCTTAACCATAATTAGGCCACTGTTGGTAATCTCTAGCCAAGAATAATCATTACTTAGCCAGCAAAAGCCAACATTAGTCAGTATATTTATGCACGAGACCCCCGCCTCCAGTCTCAGACATTGGGCGTTATTCTCCAACATTATGCAGCACTCTCCTCGTTTAACTGTCCTTTAACCAACAGTTGAAAAGAATAGACAGTAGTAAACGTATTCACCTGTTACTGGCCGACTCAATATTACTCGTTGTTGGGGCAATGGCTCCCACTCCGAAAGTTGGGACTACTTGCCAACACCTGCCTACGTCATTCACTTAACCAATACTTGAAAGCAATGGCCGGTATTAAAGATTATTTGTTCGACTCTAGCGAATATTATCCATTACTTAGGCTATACCACCCACTGTCCAACATTTGCCAATGTAACACCAGTAAATGTTAGACAGCACATACCTACACTATAGTAGGTAATGAGTGGTAGCAAGCACTTGCGCCATTCATCATTTAGCCAACACAGGAAAACACGCCAGCATTAAAGATCATTTAGCACACAATAGGCGGTACTAGTAATGAAATAGACAACAACCCCCCCATCCGCCCCCCAACTTCACGATACTTGCATTTTGTTCAGCATTATCCAGCCCACGTCAACCTTAACCATTACTTAGCCTCTATAGTAATAAGTATGTTTTTAGCTTACTCTAGCCGAGATTAGTATTTATTTATACAATGACCGCAGCTATTCGGCATCATCCATTGTTTAATCAAGGCCAGCGAGTGGTTGCCTAATTTCTCCGCATTTAGTGCACATGGAAAAATAGTACTGGTATTAAATATCATTTATGAGAGATTACCATACATTAGAAGTTATTTATGCTGTAATCCTTCACTGCCGGGTCATTGCATCATTATACCAGTGGTGACCAGCACTAAATGTGTTATTTGTCATTTAGCCAACAATGGCAAACACTCGGGTGCATTAAACCTCACTTAACCGACACTAGCCAATGTTAGTCGTGATATGGGCAGCAGCCTGTACCATCTGAAATTGTCAGCACGTTGCCAACATACTCGTCCGCATTAGGCCTCACTTAGGCAGCACTAGCCCGCAGTACTTACCATTTATACTGCATAAGTCTCCACTAGTGGGCGTTAGTAATCTTGTAAAAAGCAGTAGTCCTGACCGACATATTAGCCCGCATAATTCGACATTGTTCATAATTTATCTAACCGTAGCCATAAGTCCTGCTCGGTATTATTGTCATTTCGGGTGATTTTAGCCCACACTATCCCATAGTTGGCATTATATAGCTAGCATTATCTGACATTACCGGTTAGTCATCGAAGGCTACCACAGCTGTTAGCGCGAACAAGCGGTGGTAGAATTTTATTGCGATAGCACTTATATGGACAGTCTCGACTGGTTTTTGCCGTCCCCGTCGCCGCCGTCATGAACCGTATATGTATAAGGATTTATATATACATAAAACTCCCAAATAAAAATTATTCGAATAAATGCTTCCGGCGCGCGGAATCGAACCAGGAACCTCTCACTCCGCAGCGCGTGGCGCTAACCACTACGCCACAAGGAGCAGACGCCCGAAGGAGCTAACGGCGAGCCTCATGTACACACCCTTTAAAGCTGCCTGGACTCAGAAACGGCAGACGCTTATAGCGTTTCTTCATTACCAGCGAGATGGCGGGAGGAGCGCAACGGACAGCCGCTTTTGCAACAGGAGCGCTGTTCAAACTGATTGATTGTAGCCTTGTGACACACAACGTATGCAGCCCTTCGTACTAGAACGCCCTGCCCACGGGAGACGCTCACTTAGCAAGTGCTTGTTTGCTATACAATTAATATTGCTCCTGAAGCTGCGAGCCCTACTTCGTATAGCATTACAGTTTCTTGCTATCGCATTCATTGTTTCGCCCTTGCGGCGAAACTGTGACTTTTTTCTTACATATGTGACAGAATACGTGACAGAGCACAAGAGTACAAGCGAGTGTATTAAAAGTACTTATGCACTTCATGGTTACAACTAGTACAAAACAACGTTTCTCTCTCTAAGGAAAACTAAAATGCCTCAATGCTATTATTGAGTACATTACTTATAACTGTTCCGTCTATCAAAAGCCTGTCCAAGTGACGAAATATTAAAGGTACCCTGACACGGTTTTAGTGATTTTACACGAATGCGTTGCGACGGTAGCTCAAGTCCTTCTGACCGTCAGAAGCCGAACATCAGCGCTCTTCATTAAGTGTATAATTAACTAAAAGATTTTAAATACGTGTATTCCTAGAGAACTATGCCACTCACAATAAGGAGTTTTCACACAGCAAAGCCCACTGGCCGTACAGTAGGCCCTAAAGGAGCGATGTGGTTGGCCTTCCCCAACTGACGTTAAGAGTACCGAGGGGCGAGCCATTGATGTCGTCACGGCACCTGGCGGCACACAGTCGCGTCGCCGGCGCACTCCTAGGGCAGAATTATAGTCAGGTTAGAACCATAGAGGCCAGCGGGCCTCAGTAATCACGCCGCCATGGCGATTCTGAAGCCTCGGTACAGCGGCTGTCGGGGAGGTGCAGCCGTCGCTAGCACGCACCCTGCAGCTTAGCGAGCTGAGGCGGAACAGCATTTGTAAGGCGAAAGGTGACACAAACATGTCGATAGCTGTCTTGGTGCAAGGTTGTTCCCTTAATTGATTTCATAGTGACTCAGCCTAACGACCGGTGCACCTTTAGGCTGAGTATTACAGAGATGATTTAAACTATCCCTGTGACAGACTATTACGGGGATGGTTTGGAGAACTTGCGTTGAATCTCAAATGCATAATGTGCCTGCTGAGTTTTGTGCGCAGTTGTGTATCTGTCGGCCTTTATTGCACGTAATGGAACGAAGAAGTGTAAACGAAATCATTTTTTCTAACAGGCCACGCTCTGTCTTCTTGACGGCACCAACGCCAGGTCAGTACACAGGTTACCTCGGCAGACTGGTCAACACGGCGTCAAATGGGCCGAGCGCGGTGAAGGTAAGTCATGATTATAACTCAAAGTAAAGCAGGCTTCTCGTCTGCGAAGTCTGAGTGAACAGCCGAGCGGGGACAAGGACCTGAAGTTCACTATGACTGTCATGCAGCACTATCATTATCACTATCAATATCACGCTGCAGTGGTCTGAGAGCAAATGTGAGGGTGGTGGGTTGGGAGCGAGCACGTGCCCGACTTTTCCTTCTGCGATAACTATCATGTAGCGCTACCATTACCACTAGCGGTATAATGTAGCAGTGGGGATGAGGGGAAGGGTGTGGGCAGTAGGGATAACTATCATGCAGCACTATCATTACCACTACCGCTATAATGTAGCAGTGGGATGAGGGCAGGGGTGTGGGTAGTAGCGATAAGTATCATGTAGCACTACCACTATCATTAGCGCTATAATGTAGCAGTGGGGATGAGGGGAAGGGTGTGGCAAGTAGGGATAACTATCGTGTAGCACTACCATTATCACTAGCGGCATAATATAGCAGTGGGATGAGGGCACGGGTGTGTGGGTAGTAGCGATAACTATCATGTAGCACTACCATTACCACTACAGCTATAATGTAGCAGTAAGATGAGGGCAAGGGTGTAGGTAGTAGCGATAACTATCATGTAGCACTACCACTATCATTAGCGCTATAATGTAGCAGTGGGTATGAGGGGAAGGGTGTGGCAATAGGGATAACTATCGTTTAGCACTACCATTATCACTAGCGGCATAATATAGCAGTGGGATGAGGGCACGGGTGTGTGGGTAGTAGCGATAACTATCATGCAGCACTATCATTACCACTACCGCTATAATGTAGCAGTGGGATGAGGGCAAGGGTGTGGGTAGTAGCGATAAGTATCATGTAGCACTACCACTATCATTAGCGCTATAATATAGCAATGGGGATGAGGGGAAGGGTGTGGCAAGTAGGGATAACTATCGTGTAGCACTACCATTATCACTAGCGGCATAATATAGCAGTGGGATGAGGGCACGGGTGTGTGGGTAGTAGCGATAACTATCATGTAGCACTACCATTACCACTACCGCTATGATGTAGCAGTAAGATGAGGGCAAGGGTATAGGTAGTAGTGATAACTATCATGTAGCACTACCACTATCATCAGCGCTATAATGTAGGAGTGGCGATGAGGGGAAGGGTGTGGGCAGAAGGGATAACTACCATGTAGCACTACCATTATCACTAGCGGCATAATATAGCAGTGGGATGAGGGCACGGGTGTGTGGGTAGTAGCGATAACTATCATGTAGCACTACCATTACCACTACCGCTATGATGTAGCAGTAAGATGAGGGCAAGGGTATAGGTAGTAGCGATAACTATCATGTAGCACTACCACTATCATCAGCGCTATAATGTAGGAGTGGCGATGAGGGGAAGGGTGTGGGCAGAAGGGATAACTACCATGCAATACCAATTACCCATAACGCTATGATTAGCAGTAAGATGATGGCAATGGGTATAGGTAGTAGCGATAAACTATCCATGTAGCACTCCACTTCATCAGCGCTATTAATGTAGGAGTGGCGATGAGGGGAAGGGTGTGGGCAGAGGATAACTAACATGTAGACATTACCATATCACTAGCGGCATATTAGCAGTGGGATGAGGCGCGGGTGTGTGGGTAGTAGCGTAACTATCATGTAGCACTACCATTACCACTACCGCTATAATGTAGCAGTAAGATGAGGGCAAGGGTGTAGGTAGTAGCGATAACTATCATGTAGCACTACCATTACCCCTACCGCTATAATGTAGCAGTAAGATGAGGGCAAGGGTGTAGGTAGTAGCGATAAATATCATGTAGCACTACCGTTATCATTAGCGCTATAATGTAGCAGTGGGGATGAGGGGAAGGGTGTGGGCAGTAGGGATAACTATCATGTAGCACTACGATTATCACTAGCGGCATAATATAGCAGTGGGATGAGGGCAAGGGTGTGTGGGTAGTAGCGATAACTATCATGTAGTACTACCATTACCACTACCGCTATAATGTAGCAGTGAGATGAGGGCAAGGGTGTAGGTAGTAGCGATAACTATCATGTAGCACTACCATTATCATTAGTGCTATAATGTAGCAGTGGGGATGATGGCAAGGGTTGGGTAGTAGCGATAGCTGTCATGCAGCACTACCATTATCACTAGCGGCATAATAGAGCAGTGGGATGAGGGCAAGGGTGTGTGGGCAGTAGCGATAACTATCATGTAGCACTACCATTACCACTACCGCTATAATGTAGCAGTAAGATGAGGGCAAGGGTGTAGGTAGTAGCGATAACTATCATGTAGCACTACCATTATCATTAGCGCTATATTGTAGCAGTGGGGATGAGGGGAAGGGTGTCGGCAGTAGGGATGACTATCATGTAGCACTACGATTATCACTAGCGGCATAATATAGCAGTGGGATGAGGGCAAGGGTGTGTGGGTAGTAGCGATAACTATAATGTAGCACTACCATTACCACTACTGCTATAATATAGCAGTGGAATGAGGGCAAGGCTGTGTGGGTAGTACCGACAACAATCATGTAGCACTACCATTACCACTACCGCTCTAATGTAGCAGTGGGATGAGGGCAAGGGTGTAGGTAGTAGCGAGAACTATCATGTAGCACTACCATTATCATTAGCGCTATAATGTAGCAGTGGGGATGACGGGAAGGATGTGGGCAGTAGGGATAACTATCATGTAGCAGTACCATTATCACTAGCGCTATAATGTAGCAGGGGGATGAGGGCAAGGGTGTGGGTAGTGGGTGTAGGGTAAGCGCGTGTCGGCTTTTCCCTTCTGCGCTGCACGAGACTTGTTTGTTTCTTATTGCTCTCGTTTTAATTTTTTCTCTATCTCCTCCTATATGGTCCTTTGCGTAAACACTGTCTAGTAGGAGTGTGGTTAGTGAGTCAAGTGCAAGAGCCTCTATTTTGAGCGTGGCGACTCCGCTGTTAACTGTGAACGACGCTTCAGAGGGTCAACCTCTATGTAAACAGCTGCGCTGTTAGAGCAGCGAGAGCGCTGTTTCTTAAAACTGTAGGCAGAATTGCCTGACATAGTTATTGGCAAATTCGCTTCTGCAGTAAAACAGCGACGACAGAGGAAGCAGAATACAGAGCAAGAACACACACACAAAAAATTATAACACATCTTCATGGAGATCTTTGGAGCGCACGAAGATATAAATCTCGTTAACCGCACCATACATTTCATGTTTTGTTTTTTCCGTCTTTGTATTTCTCCAATCTGCACTGCAGTAGCCCTTCACCGAACAAATAAGGCACCGCTGAACATATCAACGCGATAGCAGTCAGGGGAGCTCGTACCGCAGAAAATGCGGCGTAGGCGCCGGCGTAGCCGTATATAACCATACAGAGCTGCCGCTACCACCGTAGCAACGAAGGGGACACCACGCAAGTACTCTGCTATAGCGGAGGTACTTCAGTGAACTAGATTCAACTTCTCAATGTAAAATACCCCAAAGAAATTGGAAACTACGATTTCACCAATGCGTGCGCAGACGATAGTTGGGACTGTAATCATACTACTACGAAAAGAAACTCCCCACTTCATAGGAGCAAATTTAACCGAGCACGTTATAGAGAAGGCGCTAACGAGGCTGCTGTGCGAGCGATATATTGCATACGCGTTCAAAGCTTCGACTGCTCATGGATGCCGATAGAAGGCGTTATGACTTCAGCGCCGAGGCAAAATGCGTCGCAGCAATCGCTGACTCTTTAAACTGGTTTGATGGATACGGCCCCATATTCTGGTGCAAGGAGCCTTTCCGGTCGGCGAGTACTGACGGGGCATCTACGTCAACTTGTTCCGGAACGCGTGCGAGGCCACACAATGCGGAGATAGAGCGAATTAATAAAAGAATGTTTTGCCATGACGCCTACACCGTTATGTAACTTCAGAGCATGGCAAGCGAATAAGAAGACGGTGAATACGGGGCGCAATAACGCTATCGTGTTGCAATCTTAAAGGTAAAGCGGAATCGTCATCCAATTTAAATAGTCTAGTTTGCTCCTGAACGACTGTTGAAGCTTTGGTAAAGAGCTGAAGAAGGATAAAGTTCCTGAAATGGCGTAGGCTTCCGAAGCTTAACACCTTCGACGTTCCAGTGCTCACACGATCGTTCTGCATGCGAATGCACAATACCGTTCTCTCTAAGCCCATGTAGGGCGATGGTCAACCTGACGCAGCTCTGAACAGAGCCGGCGATGATCGCTTTGTTACACTTGTGTGTTACATAGACAACTGCAAAAGGCAGGCGAAAAAAAAATCCAGCCTGCGAGGGCAGAGGCCGTTTGTGGGTGGAGAGCGCTACGGCGCTCTGCGGCGGAGAACCGTTCTTCAACGAAAAGTGGGTGCCCCCAGATGGTGAATTTGCATTTCGCTTCCGCTGTTCTGCCGCACGCATGGACGTCGGCTACCACGTGGGTGCTTTTATGATTCCCTGCAAGGGGCGGCAAGGTACTCAAAGTAGATAGGGTAGAAGGCTAACTTGCTCACTCGAACAACTACTAGCCTGGTTCCATTCAAAGGTGCATAACAATTTCGACCAGTATGTGGTCCTAAGCGAGACCTGTGATGATAAAGAGCAGAGCGATAGAATGGTCGTGCGATGCACAAGCGACTCGTATACAGAAAAACCAAGCTTTAGAGCATATAAGCTCCTATAACGCGCGTTGTACTGATTGCCTTTGTCTACTTAGAAGTTCCACACTCTCGCGTGACTAGCGACATGGCTGCAGGTATCTCTCACACTGCTTGGAGCTCGAAAGTATTTCACATATTTGTTACCGAAAAAAGAACAAGTACCCATTCCACTTTCAAGTACGGACACGGCACCTAAACTTCATCTGCTTGCTCACAAGTACGCTATACCTCAGTGGGGTGACACGCATTTCACGCATTCCGACTTTCTTGATGCGACGTTAAGCTTTCGAGTCCCACCAAAAGCTTCGCCGAGGAGAAGCCACGCTTTAATATAGACTAATCTAGACGCAAATGAGTGGTCGACACCGCAGCCTGTGACCATTGCGATCACGAATAAACAATAGGGCACATTTTATGTAACTGCTCACAGTACAGCGCAGAGTGACAATCTCTTAGCTATGGACTCAGCCAGCCGGACGACCAGCCACCATCGGAAGAAGGAATTCTAGACATCGTCTACACCTCACGTCACAGAAGAAGGCCATGGTAGTGCTACTACGCTTCTTGAGATCTACCGGCCTTTGTGAACGCCTCTAACTGGAACGTCCTTTGTGTGTGTGATGTTCGTGTTTTATTTTCTGTGCTTGTCTGGAATTTTGTACCCTCTCTCACTGTCATCTTTCTAACCCGTTTCCCCCTTCTCCCCAGTGCAGGGTAGCAAACCGGAGTGTAATATGTGGTTAACCTACCTGCCTTTCCTCTTCATCTCTTTCTCTCTGCCTAGTTAAAAAGAAGAAAAGCACGTTCGGACACGTAGTATTTATGCTACTGTTTAAACTTGTTTTTCAGAAGGAAGACGAAAGGACCACCTACTCTTCCAGACAGAGTTCTGGTGCATACCTTTCAACCTGCGGTGGACATGCTACACTGGAGTAATCGAATGCAACTGCGGCAGTAAGTGCTCCCCGCTTGTAGAAATTCGCGGCTTGAGCGTCGTGCCTTCCTGTGTCAGGGTTTCACTGACAAATACTACAATCAATTAAGAATCAAGACAGAGTTGCAAGGTGACAAGCGAAGTGCGATACCCAGTTAGCAGCCAATGTTCCCAATGTGTTTATCTATGCGTATGGCAAGGGACATTGACAAAAACATGTGGCTACTCTATAATTTTTAACGACAGCGTTTTTCCCACGGATTTAATTGAAATTATTAGGAAATACTTGTGCCTGCTTGCCTTCAACGCACAGCAACGAAAGCGCAGGCTTTCTTGTCACAGCTGCTGTGTCACCTAAATCACAACCATGCGATATCAGACTACCACTTACTGAACAAGACCTTCGACGTGGCTATTTAGGCACAAAATAATAATCGTGGCCTACTTTGAGTATTTCTCTAGGCTGAAGTAGCAACTCTGTAACGTGAGTGGTAGAACTGTATCGAATGCGGCATCTGCCACCATAGATGCATCAGGTACTGGAAAAAATGCGCTAAAATTATGACCTCTCCTTGCTTGCACGTGAAGTTGCTCTATACACCATAGAACATCGAAGTTCTCTCGTAGTGAACCCAGTACTTGTACAGAACTCTTCACCTTGGTATTATAAACATGTGCAAAAAGAGCATGTCCAGATCACTTGAATAAGGCGTCGACATTGTTTTAGCATGGGCAGAGTTTACCTGTGGTCAAGTTAACACTTCGTTCGAGGGTAACAACTGACCTGTTAATAACTCTATGCTGTCATTAAGCTTCCTGTCGCAAGAAAAGAATTTTTGTACCACGAACTGCGAATAGTTGGCCAAATCTGACTTATGAGGAACAGAATAATGGGTTTCAGAAGGTGTGGACCCCTTACTTAGAACTCGGCAAAACGCAGGAAAGAAAATTTCACTCTTTCACAACGTCTTGTGTCGTCCCAAAAATATTTGCGACGTTGTGAACGTGATAAATAAACATTTCCTAAAAATACTTCCAACGTTGCGAACGTGCTAAGTGAACATTTCAGATGGGTTGCGCAAATTGCAGCACCTCTCCGTACCCAATTGCAGTGAAATATTCACTGCTTGGACAGTTATGCTAGGCTAGTTTGAATGTTTACACCAACCTAGCTTTTAGCATGTTCGAACTTTCACTGGAATGAAATTGAAATCGTGCCTATGACGTGAAATTTATTCCCTTTAGTGTATCTGTCTGCGTACGACATGTGTTCTGTCGTTTTTTGCACACTTGTGCATTCGTCTCTTACGTCTCCTATTTGCTTTTCTTTTGTACTTCAGGTTCGGTAAGTCTTGGATCTTCCTTTACAACAACGTGAAAGGATCAATGAATGGTGGGCTAATTTTGTGCTTATATGAAAATCGTCATGAAGTTTGATTAGGGCGTATTTGGCATGCCGTCGTAAGGAACCGCCCCTCCACCCCTCGCCACCCCTCGCACACACATGCAATGTCGGCGATTTAACTGTGAAAGGAAAAAAGTATGCGAAAGATCTTCTGCTGCTGAGTTGCAGCAGCAAATCAAATTTGCGCTGTGTAACGTGGTGGCGCAGACTGCAAGGATAAAAATGTCATATAGGTAGCGTAAAAACTAGAAGGGAAGCTCAGGGGAAGATGGATGCTTGAATCGATGAACAGATCGCAAAATACGATTAAAAACAGGGAATGTCGCAGGAGCCAACGTTTCGACAAGTGGACCTGTCTTTGTCAGGGTGGCGAGTGCATTCTCCAGGGTTCGTTTAGGTGCGCTATTGCACACTCTCTCCAGTCCTCAGGAAGAGAGCAGAAGAAGAGCAGCACGTGCGAACAACAAGAAAGGGGGGCGGGGGTAGGGTGTAGGGGAAGTTCGGTGAGAGATGCTAGCGTGACTAATATAAATCGCAAGAGCGCAAGCTTCCAAAGAATCCGCTCGTTGTGCAGATGTTGGAAATACGTTGTGCGCGCAGCTCTAAAAAGCAGGATGAAAAAAGAAACACACGCTTGGAACAGGAGTTGCTCCTATGGCATGTGTCCCTCTCTCCTGTGAGGCCCTCGCATGTGACACAGCAATCTTTTGATTTTGCTGAATGAATGTAATAAATACCTAATAGTGTGCTAGAAACAACCTGCTTCGGATAGACATTGCCTTTACTGTTAGGGACAAAAACATACAAGTGAAGTCTAAAAAAGGAAAGAAAAGAACTTACTCAAACTTGAAATCGTGAACTCGTTGAAAATGATGAACATCGAGGGATGTTGCGACAGCCAGTGTTTCGGCAAGGGAACTTGCCTTCGTAAGAACTGCTCTCCCAACTAGCGCGCTCTGTACGCTTTGCCTGGTCGTCTTCGACCTCTTGTGCATGAAGAGGAAAGAGGTGGGGGGTGTATAGAAAAAAAGGCACACGGGCAGCCAAGGAGTGAAAGAAAGTGCAAGGTGGGGACATGCATGTGTTCGTGTTGTGCTTGCGAAGCAAAGCTGTGTGGTATAGGGAATTGAAAATGAGAGAGAGTGAGAGACAAACTTTGAGGGGCAGCGTGCTGTCCTGCTTGGAGTCTTTAATTGAAATGCGGTAATTTTGTGCTAAAGGACAAAGAATTAACCTGTCAAAAGAAACAAAAAGCAACCTATTTACATACCTACGATCTAGCCTAAGGCATTTTTTTTCTTTGGAAACAGTACACGAAACGTTCGAGGAGTAATTAAATTACTGAAGACAGTGAGCGAAACGGCGTCAGAGAGCACATTTACTTGACGTCAGAGAAAATTGACGTCGGCATGAAAACCTGTAGTAGCATAATGTGAGCAAGGGCATTTGGGTGATACCCTCTTGTTCGGGATAACGCGAGCAGCACTATTACACGTCACTTTCAGGAACCTGAGAGCGGTAAGCACATCGCCACTTACAACTTTGGCCTCTTCATGCTGGGATGGCAAAAGGAAGTGCTTATAATGATTGATACTTATTTCCTTCAATAGAGATAAACGATACCTGCCTCCCTTGCGCACTCGAAGACGGTGCTCTCTTGCACATTCTTTTTAGGTGCAACGGAGTAGCACACATAAGGTAGTGTAGGATCTTATTACCCATTCATCTTGTACAGATATCATTGTAACCACGAGGACACCGACAGTGAATCTTCGCGTGGATTATGTCCCGAATTCCTCAGTTCCCCAATGTACTACGCAGGCTGTATGTAGTCAGCTGATGCGGACATAATATGCAGGCCGCAAAAGGGTCCCCCGCCATATTCCTCCTCAGCCTGCACTTCTGTATTGCTATCAGCTTTTTCTAAAGATATGACGAGTTAAATGTCGCTACCAGTGAACACAAGCAACAACAGAAAATATCCCACAGATCCCACGCATTTCATGCATCGTTGTCATGTGAAGCAGTCAGCGTGGATATTGGCTGGGCCAAATTGCTTGGCATTTAGCCAGGCCTTAGAATTACCGCCTTTGTGCAAACTTAGTGGAAATATCCGTACTCATGTGCGTGCTTCTACTTACAGCCAGCACCAGGACCTGAGACGCAGCCTACAGGGGTGAGTTGACTATAAGAAACTTGGCATCTGAGGCACGCGCATCCGAAAGACTATAAGCCAAAAGACGGCATAAGCTTTACGTACACGCATGCCTCTTACGTATACATGAGGAAGGCCGGCCCGCGCTAGTATTTACAAGAATGTGTATATCAGTGGCAAGAAGGATATTATAGATACGTTATGTGGTGGTTTTTTACATTGCATGTATTCACACCAAACGCAAATGCATTACATAATTTTCAGAAGCCTCACGACCGAAAGTAAGCACAATCATTCGAGGGCAATTGGAAGGGTGTTGATGTATAGTTTCCAAAATTGCAATACTAAAAGCATTTTGTTTTCAACGGATATTATCAATGACGTGGCGAAGTCTGCATTGTAGCGTCCTGGTTAGCCCGACGTTTATTAACCTCTGAGGCCCGGCGAACTGACCACGCCCAAAGTACAGCAACCAATCAAGAGTCAGCCCCACATGCGATGATGAATAAGAACCCCGTGTGAACTCGGCGTGAATATGATCTTTTACACATGACAGATGTGATCCTATTAAATGCCCATATTATATAAAAACAGAATTTGTGGACGGTCAAACGTGCTTTATTGTCACGGGGTTACATCGCATCTGATTTCACTGCTCCAGCTCTATCGTTCCGTAACTCAAGATTTTTTTTTTCGCAGAGGAGAGCTTGCATAAACGACTGAAGGAAAAGGTTTTTGAGGCTTCTAATGCGCTCAGCAAACTATTTCCTGAGGGTTCAGTTTGTTAGGTTCATGAGTGTCCAACTGCTGTCATGTTTCCAATTAAACGAGTTGTTCGAAAGTTACACAATTCTGCTTTATCCTAACTCCTCAGAGATTACAGGCCATCTTCACTAGTTGCTTGGACGCCCTTCCAGTTGTGGCCATGCTTCAAAAAATTTATAATTTCCGTCAACTGCACGCTAACCTGCATAATAAGGATGTGAGTGACCAGAAATATATGAAAGATAACATAGGCCAATCCATGAGGATTGATAAATCAGGAAGGTGCCCTTACAGCGCACCTGAAGCTGTTCGCAATATTAAGCATCAATGTGGCAGGGAGGTAGGCGTCCATCAAAGGATAAGTCTCGCCAATGACAACTGCCATGAATAGCAACGTGGTTACGTGGAGCATAAAAACGCTCACTTACGGGGTATGTTATTGATTTTCGCCAGTATACACATTCGCGCGAGATATTTGGTCACGTGATACGAAATTCGCACCGAAAGAAGTCTTACTCTTAAGACTTTTCAGCGCAGCTCTTACAGACTGGTCAGGTTGGTCATGTTGGCGTCCGCAGCCCAGAGCGAAGTGGAAAGAATGTGAAATGGTGAGAGGAGGCGCAGATAGAAAGAAAGGGGCAAGCGAGATAAATAAATAAATAAATAAATAAATAAATAAATAAATAAATAAATAAATAAATAAATAAAATTTCTCGGCGAGCGGGGATTTCAATCTGCGTACCGAGAGTCTGAAGGTGAGCCTCATAACTGCAATGCTGCACACGCACGCTTGGGGAACATGCATTTGTTGGAACCACATGGTTGCATTGTACCGAAAATTGTAACACAACTTTCTCTCGGTGAGAGAAAAAGAAAGACAGAAATACAGTGTGTGTTTGTGTGTGTGTGTGTGTGAGAGAGAGAGAGAGAGAGAGAGAGAGAGAGAGAGAGAGAGAAAGATAGCGCTTATGTAGTGCCAGAAGTGTTAGGTGTGCCTTTGCTTCAAAAATCGTTTCTCGTTTGTTCCAATTTGTAACGCTTTGCTGAGCCCCCACACTTCCGCTGATGAGTGGGGCTTGTAATAGCAGAGCCACGACTAATTATTTAATGCAAAATGATTAAAAATGTGGTTCTCGGCAAAATGAAACTTTCTTTCACATTCAACCAAGTGCTTTCCGGCCTTCATTTGATACAGCGGCGCCCAGGGTACTATCCCCAGAAAAGAGATTGTGATGATGAGGGATCCGTGGAGACGGTGAGCCATTGTTTTGGATGGTGGTGTGCCTGCACTGTAAACACGTTATTCACACCGGGGAGTCAAGACAGAACCAAGGTAGCAGCGATCTGTGATTAGGCTTAAGGCGTCATTACAAAAAAATCACAGCATATTCACGGGGGGAATGATGATGAGTGGGGCGAAGCTCCGGAAGGAATCATCGGTAAAGCGTGAAACTCTTCCGTGGAATTCGCCCCACAATTAAATGTGAAACACTTGAGTAAATGTCATCAAACTATTACAACATCTCGCATCTTTCATCATCAACTACAAGTACCGCCATCTAGTTTTATAACATCTCGCGCATGCTACGAATCCTCACGGTTCAACTATGCACAATGCACAAGTGAAATCTCCCACCGGCACCGGCACTTCATTGCATATATATATATATATATATATATATATATATATATATATATATATATATATATATATATATATATATATATATATATATGGGTTGCCGGTGAACGCTTCTCCAACGCGAGCAGTCGGTATTTCTCAATCAAGAAATTCGCTAGGAGACGCTGCCTGCGCCAACGTTGTCTCTCGCGGGCGAGCGCGTGCCTCCCGGCAGACACGCGCCGGTGGCTACCTACTACTAGGGACGCACGACCCACGCCTTAAGGAGCTTCGCCCCTAAAAGAAGCTGAGGCTGTATACACATACCAAATTCATGGCGGAATTGACTAATGAAACATTGGACGTGAGTGAGGGAAAACTTGGTTCCCACTGCGGAAAAACGCACAATATAATCAGTATACGCCATGAAATCTGCTATCATCATCATCATGGTCATCATCATCATCATCATCATCCTGTCTACGCCCACTGCAGGGCAAAGGCCTCTCCCATGGGTCTCCAAATATCCCTGTCCTCTGCTAACTGGGCCCAATTTATCCCCGCAAACTTCCTGATCTCATCTGCCCACCTAACTTTCTGCCGCCCCCTGCCACGGTTGCCTTTTCTAGGAATCCACTCTGTTACCCTTAATGACCAACGGTTGTCTCGTCTTCGCATTACGTGGCCCGCCCACGCCCTATACAATGTTGGAAATGTACGAAATTAAAGTACTGCGTACTTTGAATTGCATTTTTCGTGTGAGTTACAAGTCACGTTGTGGTTGTGGGCAGTGTAAGGTAAAAAGAAGTTTCCGTTGGGAGGTTTATTTTAATAACAATCCCTTACTATACATCACAGCATGCGCGCGCTTTCCATAATAATTCTCCGAAATAAGCATGTGTGGAATGAATTCAGCAACGTTATTACAACCTAAAGTTCCAGTATTACAACGTCAAAGTATAATAACATTCTCGAGCATTTTGTGTACATTAACTTAAACGCGACCTTACGTGAAAAATTCATTTCGGAAGTTGCATTGAAAATTTCATTACTGTAGGATTGAAAATTTACTGATTCCATCTTCTCTTATGCCTCGCATTCATTCGCGGAACATAGCAGTTTGTCCGGCAGCAAAGCAGAGTTAAACTTTTTCATGATTTGAAGTAGTAACCTCCAATTTACCCACTTTAAGTCGGCAAAGTCTTAAATTTCTCGCCCTACTAATCGAAATTGGTTGTCTTCTTTTCACTTAAGCTCTTTATGCCTCTTCCTGTTTCTAAGCGCCTGCAAGTCGTTGAGTCGTAAGTGGTGTTGTCATTAACTTCTCAAGTTCCTCTGCTTTTCGAATTGTTGACCGATGTGTTATTGTAAAAGTGCTACTATTCTACCCTATGACGTTTAGGGACAGCGATAGGTTTCCGGCCATTATTTGGGAGATTCTGTCCTGTGCTCTCGACCTTTCCTTGTTCTTCGGCGGAATTCAATTTTTGAGTTGGCTACCATGTGTACGACACATACTAGTGGTGGGTCGCCAACCACGACTTATCTTTTCTCGCTGGATGCTAAGCGCACTACCCTTAACATTTATTCACATTTATTTTCAACCGCGCCTTCGCACTTCCTCTGCTTAGGTGTCCGGTCATTTGTTGTAATTCGTCACCGGTATTGACCAAAAGGAAGTGGCAATCTTCTAACCACATTATGCCTACATGTTCCTTCACAATGCAGTCATTTGAATAAGTCTTATACGCAACCAGTAAGCAGAACAGGAGAGATTGCCTGACTCCCTTATCTATCGATTTTTCTTCGCTTTCATTGTGGAGGAGCACGATATTACAGACGTTTACAGACGTTGGCAAGGGCACTCTCATATGCTTTTATAGACCTTCACAATACATCTATGTAAAAATTAATCACATAGGAGTTATATTGTCGAATGTCTGAGTGGTCTCTGGGAGTGTCTACAGCGTTGTATGTCTTTTCATGGTGCCCCGCCACGGTGGTCTAGTGGCTACGGCACTCGGCTGCTGATCCGAGGGTCGCGGCTTCGGATCCCGACTGCGGCGGCTGCATTTCGATGGAGGCGAAATATTGAGGCTCGTGTGCTGTGCGATGTCTGTGCACGTTAAAGAACCCGAGGTGGTCATAATTTCCGGAGACCTCCCGCGCGGCGTCTCTCATAATCAGAGCTGGTTTTGGGACTTGAAATTCCACGAATCAATCAGTCTTTTGATGGTATGCTGGATCAATGCTCGTGGGCTTGTTTGACTATTCAGATGTCTCAGTTGCTTGTTGAGTTATGTTACATCATAGAGCAGTCCAGTTTTAGGTCAGCTTACCCGCTGGGTTGATTAATGTTGAATACGCCTCTTCCGATATTCAATATTGCCGCAGTACATATTGCGTAATAATCATGCGAATAACCCGATGGGTGTACGACCTTTTATGTCTCTTACGGCTCTCCTTTTGTGTATCATGTAACGCAGACGTCATGGAGCTAACACGCACACTTGAGGTCTCGCGATTGTGTACGTTGTGTTTCGCAAGTTTGTCAATAAAATACCCTCCATATTTCGTGAAACAAGTTTCAGACCATATTCTCCTCAAAATATTTTTACGCATCACATCTCGCAAGGCCTTTAAAACTTCATTAGTAGATTCACTTCCTACTTAGTGCTCTGTGCATCTTTGATTTCTCTGAACAGGCGAAGTATGTGCGAATAGAATAAAAATCTTCCAATGACTTGATTGTGTCATTAAGTTCTTGACGACTGTCTATATGGTGCGAGGTTGGGGCACGTTATCAGGCCGGGGAGCTCGCACTACGGACACTATACACTAAGAATGCTGCAGCGTTATCAGCGTTTTTGTAAAGCTCTAATCATAATACGCTCGCATTTTACTGTTTGGTCGATCTAGGAATGCTATTTAGGTCGTTATATTTATTAAGTGAGCCAATAGAACAATTATTTAACATATACTGCATGTATCGATGAATAAATGGCATCAATTAGTGCCCATATGAGCAGTATGTAGGCAATACCTTAAAGCCTCCGCATAGCCGCACTAGAATTACAACTATACATGGTATGATTAGGTTATTTACTCATAATTCACGTCCTTGGCGGCTCTACGATATAAGTGGTCTTTCGACCGTTACACCTCACATATCACCTTTGCAGGCTCGAAAGCATTCTTCAATGAGATACGCAATCTTCTGAACATATATGTAACGGGGGTGGGTCATGACCTGAGCTGCTTGTATCGGTGTATTACCAATTACTCTTAAGGTCATCTCACTTGAGATGGAGGCCACACTCACTTCAGTACATGCCAGGTGAACATTGCTTCATTCGTAACAGAAATGCTCAGGCGAACTAATTACGTACACATCCGCCGGACATAAAACTTGTTATACTCTGTGGATCCATGATGCAAATTACATGCTGTGGAGATAGCAGTGTGTACTAATAAGTAGCCATAACAAAATAGACCCTAGAATTTAATTTACAAATGGTCATCTAAAACTTCCGTAGTTCTAAAGCAAGGGACGCACGAGGATATTTCCCTGGTTTAAAAGGGAAAGGCTAGACCGCCACTACTAGCGAAGTCCACCAGGCAGGCAGGGGAACCCTTGGAGCTCTCTGGAGTTCGCTCTCTGGTGTCCCAGAAAGGGGAGACGGGGAGACACAGCTAAATTAGAAATGGCGCTGCAGCTTTGATATTTTGCGACCGCTATGTAAGTTTTAAAAGCTGCGCTAGTAGGAAAAAGTGCGGGCATGCCACCGGCCAGGACACATGGGCGAACGGTCACTGACCTCACCTTATTATGAAAGGGAAAATTAGCATCCAACCGTTTTGTAGTACAAGTCTACCAGGAAATCCATACGGATTTCTGAGAAATGGAAGCTTCCTAGTTGCCGAAAAATTCGTCCTGATCCGAGGTCCAGACCACGGATCAGGACCTGACCGCGCCTTGGTTCGCTCTTGCACTCCAGTTTGCTGTGCGTGCACCGAATCCTCCCACCTGTACCTCACTCCTCAAGCGCACGATGTGTGAAACGCACTCACGGCACTCACCACAACAGCGCAATGTAGAATCTGGTAAGAAGGAAAGAAAGCCTTCGATAACAACCCACCAAAATGGGAAGATGGGTCATTACGTATGTGTTTCCTGATTTGGGCACCCTATACAAAAAAAAAGGACACAAAGGTTCACAAAGAACCCTAAATAAAAAATATAAATTGTCTACGCCTTGGCAGCACTTCTAAGGTAACTTAGGCGCCGAATTGGTGAAAGAACAAGACAAGGAACAAAAAACAAAGAAATATTATGACTTTGCAGCAATTAAATAAAAATAAAGGCCTATAACTTAAAAAAAAGCAGTGACCGAGATTCAACAGACATCTCAATTACGTGTTACTCCTGTTTAAAAGAAAGCGGCCGTCAGGGACACACGGTGAAAACCCTCATTTCCTGCAAAAGGAAATGCTACGGAACAAGCAAGCCACTGAATGGCAGTTTAGTGTCCCGTTTCGTTTCTTGCACGGTATCCTTCGTGCTCAAAAGGTGATACGAATGCCCTTCGTCACTTCACTTTTGCCATCGCTGGTATATTAATCCGATAACTTCGTTGGTAGCTCCAGTTACAAATTCAGAAGCGTCTTCTGTAAACGTGCAGAGCGGTTAGTTTTAAAACAATAAGGGAAAACGCTGATCGCAGGTGTGTTAGAAAGGTATCTGACCTTTGGCCGAAGAAAAAGAACTAACATAACTGGAGCGTGGGAAACTTAATCACACTCAAGGTAGTCTCCTTGGGAATCCACACATTTCTCCCAGCAGTGCTGCCATTGTTGGAAGCATTCCCAGAAGGCCTCTTTCAGAATGGAGTTTAGCTCAGCTTTCGTTGCAGCCATAATGTCCTCTGTTGTCTAAAATCGCGCTCCTTTGAATGGCCTCTTAATTTGGGAAACAGCCAGAAGTTGCAGGGGGCCATATCAGGAGACTAAGGAGGCTGTTGAACTACAGCAGTGTAGTTTTTCGCCAAAGATGTCTGAATCAAGTGCGAGGAATGTGCATTGTCGTGACGAATGCGCCAATTTCATTTTGACCGCAACAAAACGACTAGAGCACTGCGCACTATCTCACTCAAACGTTGCGTCCCAGCGACTGACGCTATCGGTAGGCGGTAAAAAAATTCGCACGCGCGCACGAAGGTTCAAGGCCAGCTGATGCAAGCGCGCTTGTTTCATATCCATCAGGTGTTCGAAAACAGATAAGGTCGGATACTTTTCTAACAGACCACGTAAGTACAGTGTAAAAGCACTTAGCTCCATGTTGTCAGTGCTTTCCGCTCTATGAAAAGGACAGCCGCAGGGGATCAATGTGTTCTGGTGCAGTAGAATCTCATTCAGACGATCTTCAAGGGAACCGGAAAAGAATTCGTATTATGTCCAAATCGTATCAAACATGCGAAAGTACGTTTCGCCTTTGGGGTGGTGTATGGGGAGAAAAAGAAATAAAAAATTCAAAGTGCTCAAGTTTAAGAAGTGTTCAAAAGTCTATGGAATGTGATATTGGCACATCATATATATTAAATCGTGACATTCAATGTATCGTTGGGCGGCGCACCATAAAGAAGGCCTATATTTAATTGAATTATACTGTCCACTATTTCAGACTTTTAACAAGGAGCAAAGAACAAATTGCACTTAGTTTGAGCACATGCCTTTATATGACAACGTACCTCACGACGAGACATTCCGAACAGCACTCTGTGTTGCTGCTTTGATCAAATGCATTCGCAGTGCCAAAACTACTGATAGGCACGCACTGCATGGGAAAAATAAGCACACCCACCTCGCACTCGAACGCTGAAACGGACAAGGCGTTCGTACATCGCAAATTCCACGTCACTCGGCAGAAAACAATATGACCTTAAAACTAAGGGACAAGCCGCCAGAAAATAACACACAAAGAGGTGCGCTGTCGACATTTTCACATCAAGCCAGCTAAGCCATGCGAGTATATTGCCTCAAGAAACTTACGGAAGGTTGTTTAATAAGAAGTTCAATTGTGAGGTGACATCAAGTGCACCGCTTGCCTTCGTTCGTAGAAAGCTGAGTGGGCCGAATAAGAGGCTGTTTGCTCATAAGCCCGTTAGGCCAAACAGTTTAGGGAGAACACAGAAATTTCCCAGGAACACAGGAAGGAAAATGACTCAACATGAAGTGCTTAAAGCCAATCAACTTGGAACGCGGAAAGCAAAAAAAAAAGACTAACACAACGAAAACATTGAAATGAAGTGGAATAGGTGCCAAAGAAAACAATTATCGAAAGTCGAATATGGAGCTCTGAAGGCCCTGTAGTTTAGAGTACTTTTGATAAAATGATGTAATTGGCAGAACTGGAGGTGGCAGAGAGTCCAGAGGCAATATAATGAAAGATAGCACATAGACAGGGGTTCCATCTACTATGACGTTACTGGTACGCTTCCCACATATACTGCTTGTGTGTTTCGCAGATGCGAACAAAAGAAAATCACAGCCACCACTGCAAAAGACCAAACACAGAATACGTTGTGTGCATCACTGTGTGTTTGTCCTCGCTTTCTTTGATTTCGCGTGCCTTCTAACTAGGCCATTAATTTGTCACGTTCTACTTAATCATAGAAACAGTAAAATTAAGTAAAGTCAGGCTGGAGCAAAACTCAAGTTGCTCTTGGTGGGTCGTGAGCTCACGTTATTCGCAAGAAAATAACGATATTTAACATAAATAAGCGATCTTCATTAGAGAAGCCAGTGGTTCCCTTACAAAAAAGCCATATATGGCGATATCAGGAATTGGGCATATGTGGCTATACATGGCTCGCGTCCCGATGTGGCCGTATTTACCGAAATCATGATAGAGGAGTATGTGGCAATAAGATACGTACATGAAGAATGTCGTGATGACGTTGACATGTAGCAGACAAATACGGCCACATATGGACACATATAGCCAGATATGCATATAATCGCCATATATGCACATATGACTATATATGGCACGTGTCCCCATGTGGCCGTATTTGCCCAATACATGTCAGAGACTTACATGGCATTCTCGTGTAGGTCTTTGATTGCCATATACGCCTCTCTCACGATTTGGGTAAATACGGCCACAAGGGGGCACGAGCCATATATAGCCACATATGTCCAATTCCTGATATCACCATATATCGAATTTTTCGTAAGTATGGATAGAATTGAGTTTTCCCCTTTGGTCTTGTTTAGCTTTGGCGTTCTTCCGTTTCTGAATTATAATTATAGGCTGGTGTGCATAAGCCCCTGAATTCGGAAATGTGGAGATGTTCTTACAGCATATTACTTGGGACATGCACTTCTTGACCATTTCGAAAACAGAATTTCTCAGAGGAACGAAAGATTCATAGCTCCCTGACACGCAACGTTGAACCCAAAGCTACAACAGCGGACCCCTGTACTGAAGTAAGCTTCATAGGCGCGACCGTCCGCGTTATCACCACTGCCGAAACACTTTGTGAACTGCATGGCCTTTAGATCACAAAAATTGTAAATCTACATTTCTGAACAAATGTCCATGTAATGTAATTAAGCAGCCATAGATGGGACAACATAGTAAGCGAAGCTAAAGAAGGGAAGGGGGAGGCGGTGAGTGGTCAAGTGTGTTTGCACTTGTATACATTGAAGTTATACTGGGTAGGTGTTGAGATGGATTAATTGTGGGTAGGTCATGGTTCCTTAGGCATTCCATAAATGAAACGCTCATATTAAAAGATGGCACCACTGGCGCAAACAATACAGGATGACAGAATACATTCCCGCAACGTGGCAGGTGGATAGCTGGGCTAGGTTGACTTCTGTTGCTTGAGCTATATGTTCTCTACTAAGTAGTACGTCTTTCCTAGGCCCTTATTTTCACCAAAGAGATCGCAAATGAAAACCCCACATACTTCTGCAAGGTATGTCGCCGCTAAACTTACAGAGCGGAGCGCAGATGACGAGCACGCCGACCATGCCAGGTTCTCAGGGCACGTCAGGTTCACCAAGAACAGCAGGTTCACCGGGAACGCGAGGCTCACCGGGCACACCGAGCATACACGGCTTGTCAAGCACACCGGCCCTGCCAACGGAGACGCCTTCGGTGAGTAAGGAGCCCAGTTTATTTTCTGAGTTTGATCAGCAGATTATTCAAATGAAGTGGAATAGGTGCCGACAAAAGAATTACTGAAAGCTGAATATGGAGCTCCGAAGGCGCTGTAGGTTAGAGAACGTTTTTAAAATGATGTAATTGGCAGGACTGGAGGTGTCGAGAGTCTAGAGGCAATATAATGAAAGCTAGCACGTAAGCGCAACGGCACCTTCAATGAATAAAGAAAAAAAAACTCATCCATTGAATGCGTCTAAGACAGGCCACCTGCGTTCTTGGGTTACAGATCTTTAAGAAGAATGTTGCTGCTCTCACGGTTTTCAGAGCGCGGAGCTCGCTTGAAGATTTTAGGTGGTTTTTTTTTCCAAGTCAGCGCAGCCGCTTTGCCACTTCCAAAGCGCAGTAGGGCCGTAGGCCAGGAAACATTAGTACATTGTTGGAGTGTTTCAAGATGTCGACTGTTCACCTTTGTGGATGAGACGTACGCGTTTCAATTTCTGGTACAGGCATCACACGTATTTCATTTTAAATACAGTGGGCCCTCTCTTATGGTAATCCTCAATTAACAGCAACATTTTACATCGAAGCTGTTTAAGCTTGCCGAAACTGGGGCGTAAGTGGTACATGCGGCGTATATTCCAAACACGTACCAAGTAGCTCCTAACGTCGTACAGCCAAGTATAGTATAGTGTGGCAAAAGCCAGTCAAGCAGAAGTGAGGATGAGGAGAAGTGCTGTGAAGGTGAGAAGGAATGAATTGAGGAGCGATGAGAACACGGTATGGCGAAGCCTTGTGTAGTGTAGATTAGCAAGGAAATGGGAAGTAAGGGTGAACAGAAGGATAAGGTGAGAGTGGCCACGTGCAGTATCGTATGGCAGGGGGTGGGAAACAGAAGTGAGTCGAAGAAGAAGTAATGTTGAATTCCAATGGCGGAGTCGGAGCAAGTTCTTGTGCTCCTTTCGGAGCAAGTGTGTTCCAATGACAGAGTGAGGACGGGAGTCGAGAGTTCCAATGAGAGAGCCGGAGGGGATTCTGAGCGGGAGTTGCTCCGTGGAGCAGGAAAAGCTGCTCCCCCAAAATCGGTGGAGTGGACCGGAACTCTGCGTGACGCATTTCCTTTAACACGCTGGTCTGCTTGGGGGCGCGGCGGCGCCTCCGGTCGCGACTCGTGAGTTGTGGTAATGGCGGACGTCATGGGCTGCTCGAGTGCCTCGGCAAAGCGTGCGGCATTGCTTCCTGCTACTCGATAGCGACAGCTCCGAGTCGGAAAGCTCAAGTTCCCGCACCAGTGATTCCTCGGACACTGACAGTGACGCTGAATCTTACGCTTACGAGCGGGAATTTGAGAGGATGTTCTGCAAGAGACCACGCGCAAGGTATCGTGGGTAACTCGGCAGCTTCCGCCTTGCTCCAGCGGCGCGGGTTCCTTTCCAATCGCGGATTTGGAGGACTTGCTCTACGCCAGAGTCGAGTGCTCACTCGCGGAGTCAGTCGGCTGCTCCGACTCCGCCATTGGAATTCAACATAAGGGAGGAAAGAGAAAGGGAGGAAAGAGATCATAAAGGAACTCGTAAAGAAAGAAAGTTGACAGGAAGGAGAGAAGCAGAAGAGTCAGATGAAAGATTAAAAGAAAGAAGGATGAATGAAACAAGAAGAAAGAACTCAATCTTCGTTCGCCAGATGGTGACTATTACTTGCCAGCTCCATTGTTTGCTCAGATTTCGCAGGCGTGAAATTATCGTTAGAATTTTAAAATGCAGTTTTGGAACGTGGAATTCGTGGCCTGCACGAGCATAAACACCGGCCCTCGCATTGCACTGCAGAATAAAATATAAAGAAACTGCACAATGTATAAAAGGCGACAAGTATAAGTGATGGTCAAGTTCAAAAAGTCGTACCTCGACGGTACCTGCCAGAAAGCCGCCAGAAACGTGCATTTAATGGGCGTGTTTGTTTAAGCAGAATCGGGAAGATCTTGGCAATTGCACGTCGATTTCTTCCTTTTCGGAAAACGAACTCGTGCTTGAATGATTAATTTTGTTGTTTGTCATATTGAATAACGCTCAATACAAAGGCAATCTGATCGAAAGGCTGCTCCGTGGTAACAGACCGTTAATGCCACAGAATTCAATTTTGCGAACATCTTATGCCCGTTCTGCCTGCTCCGTTCTGCCTACCATTCTGCCTGCTTATGAGAAACGCTTGACAGTGTTTTTCTGGGTTCTGACACGTCGCACGCTGTCCTTGGTGGTAATATTCTCTGAGGCGTTCAACCCAAGTATCTGTTATTTTCCTATGGTACCTTCAAGTAGGCCACATGCATGTATACATTGCCGTGGCTACCACTTTCATGACCCGCGAGTTTTGTAGTGACGCGGTCTGGTACGCTTATTAGAATGGTAGGCTTGTCACAACACCGATTCAGTGGCCATTTCTTTTGTTCTTCAGGCAAAACCAAGCGGAAGGACCAGGCAGTCACCTTCGGGACCGTTCTCACATTCGGTAAGCAGAAGTCATTCCTCAGCGATCTACCTGTATATTGCTGGTGCAACAATACGCATTACCTTAGCTGTTAGAAAGGTCGACCAATACAAAGCAAAAGCACACAACGTAACGAAGTCGGTATTTTCATTCACTTGCAAGAGTGACGTTGCATCTTCGTTATACTGCGACAAACGTTGCGGAGGATGCGACCCATCCACTAGAAATGCAGGTCTTTTTCGTTCGGCTGACGCTTTTTAACAGGAACGAAGAGGTTTCTCTGCCCAAGACAGGCGGTTCGCAATTAAATAACTAGGATACTGTCTAATATCTCAAAAAGTAAAATAGACTTCCAAGAAATATAAACTTTAATCTGAAGGGGAGATAGTTTACACGATGTACCCGTCTCAGTCACATGCATTTCTGATTTGTCCTATTCTCATTCCCGTCATAGGAAGGCACCACTAGAGCTACTCGCCCACACCGGCTAACAATGTTACGAGCGTTTTCTTATTTATTGAAAAAATTTAGTTTTTTTGCGCGAGCTCTGTGAGCTTATTAATTATGTCACAGTCTATAGTCACTGTTCAAAACGATGATAGCGTCCTAGTATATACATCACTAACTGAGCGACGAGTAACAGAGAAAACGAAAGATGTGAAGCATTGCTAACGGAGGGGTGATAATAAGCACTCATAGGCAGACAAGCCACAGACGAAACGATCAACGACCTTGATGCTACAATATTTCTGCACGTTCGTTCTCTGCAAAGCTTTTCTTTTCCATCGCAAGAGTCACTTGAAAAATCACTTGAACAGAGCGAGAAGACAGATTACTTAAACAGATGGAAAGCTTTGCTCTAGCGGAAGTAATATTAAAATGATGGTTTACTTATTACAAGCGAGATAACTGTTGCACACAGTTACACTAGGAGGTCCAACGCGGAACGCATGTGCTTAATTTTATTGACAAGATCATCGCGTCAGTGCACCTAACTTCAGTTGAAGAAAAAAAAAACCAACGAAGAGGTTGATCTGCCCCCTTTACAATGATAATTTGTGCTTGCAGATGCTGCAAAATATTTTGCCTTAAGGAATAATCGCAATCGGCCCATTTAAGTTGTATATTGTCATGCAACTATTAATAAACGCACGGGTTGCTGTTTTCAAACCGTGACAGCTCTTTTTTTTAACACTGAGCTACGCTCCTTATATGCATCAACATGAAAAGTATAAACTGTAACTTCAAGACACGAAAAGTGGAAAAATTATGGAATAATTATAGTAAACTAGAGATATATTGCAAAGAGAGTGTAACACATAAACACGTTAGTTATTGGCATCGTGCTCACGTTTGATCTGCTGTCATCATTTGATTGTTTCAAAAGTATTGCTGCCCGGTAGACACACGTGTGACTTGTCGTTTAAATAAGTGATAAATGTTCTTACTTTAATGCGATCTCTGCATTGATACTCACGGTCTTGCCTGTAAGGAACACGCCGTGATTTAATGCCATTTGCCCAAATAGGGAGAGTGGTGATAATAAGCACTGATGGGCAGGGAAGCCATAGACGAAACGAGCAACAATTTTGATGCTACAATATTTCTGCATGTTCGTTGTCTGCAAGGCTCTCCTTTTTTCATCGCAAGAGTCACTTGAAAAATTAGTTGAACAGAGTGAGGAGATACACTGCTTAAACAGATGGAAAGCTTTGCTCTAGCGGAAGTAATATTAAAATAATCGTTTTCTGATCACATGCAAGTTAACTGTTGCAAAGAGTTACACAAGGAGGTCCAAGGCAGAACACATGCTTAAGTTTATTGACAAGGTGATCGCCTCAGTACACTTAACTTCAGTTAAAAAA
Organism: Hyalomma asiaticum; assembly: GCA_013339685.2. Classification (NCBI taxonomy): domain Eukaryota; kingdom Metazoa; phylum Arthropoda; class Arachnida; order Ixodida; family Ixodidae; genus Hyalomma; species Hyalomma asiaticum. The sequence goes on along the minus strand of CM023491.1, from coordinate 43,734,938 downwards.
GACCTAATGAAGAGTTTGATCTGTCCCCTTTACAATAGCAATTTCTGCTTGCAGAAACTGCGAAACGATTGTGCCTTACGGAATAACTGCATTCGGCCCATTTAGGTTATATATTGACATGCGACTATTAAGAAAAGCATGGGTTGCTGTTTTCACACTATGACAGCTCTTTCTTTTACCACTCAGCTACTGCTCCATATATGCATGAACATGAAAAGTATAAACTGTCACTTCAAGACGCGGAAACTGGAAAAAATTATGGGATATTTATAGGAAACTAGATTATATTGCAAAGAGGGTGTATCCTAAGCATGTCATTTACATTTGTGTATTGCGATCATTAGACTGGCTTAAAAATATTGCTGTCGGGTAGAAATCGGTGTGATTGTCATTTAGATAAGTGATAAATATCCTTCCTTTATTGTGATTTCTGCTTTGATACTCAGTGGTCTCGCATTAATTCCGAGACGTTTATTTTTTTTCGTTGTTGTTGTAGCAAGTTCCAATAGGTGCATCATGACTCCTTGAATGCTATTTGCACCAAATATGATTCCTAAAGGCCTCGAATATGTTCGCTGCGGCGGCCGTGCTCAGACCCCAACTACGAAATTTTAGAATTTAGAGAAAGCACAACAGAGTTGCCATGTACTTATACAAGCGTCTCTTTAGACTGGATCCGCCAGGACGGAAGAAGAGAGTTCATCAACAACGGCCGTAAGTAAGCATTACCTAGCATGAGTTAGTTGCCTTTGGGTGCCACGAACCCAAAGACAAGGACGGAAATCATTGTTTCGTCTTGGTCATCATCCCTCAGCGTTCACATTGAATGTCGTTCAAGTGCAGCGTTATTTGCTGAGTAAGCATTAGCACGTCAATGGCGGCGTGCTATGGGTCACAAAATGTTAAAAACTGAAAAGGCGGTACACTGCCAATGGAAGGAGTGTCAAATCGCAGTCCGTAGTCAGATAACAATAGCATGGTGGCAGAGACGTTCGATACTTGGTACCATACGGGGGGAAGAATTCGGACTTTGACGGTATATTCCGCATCCGTTACAATACAAGGGGCACCGCTGGTACTTCAGGTGACATTCAGATTTACAGATTCGTTCTTCTAAAGTTGGCGTGCTTATCCTTTTACCTGTGGTAGTTGCAGTCGGTTTAGCTGTCACCTCGAGGAAAGCTGTCACTGCCGGGCAGAATATTTTGACGAGGCTGCCGCCCCGTCTTCCGCAAGGAGTAGACAGGGATCTTTCTGCGAATTAAGAAGAAAGTTTTTTCAATACAGAGCCACTGAAAGGAATATTTTGAACGGATAGTCCGCTTTATGTCGAATTTCACCCGATACGCAGTGGCCCCATTCATGCATGGTGGTCACGTAGACACAGAATCGCAATGCAGCAGTCCAGGTTCGACCCACAGCGTAGCTTCGTCTTTAAAACCTGTAAGGTGTGCTCCTCCGCTATGTGTTGCTCGCAAAAATACATTCCTTGCATGAGTTCGCACACTTTTGGTCGTGTAAAAGGTTTCATGAGCACAACCGAGAAGCGGAATGCTGGTTAGATGCTGCTAGTTCACGATAAAAGTTCCCAGAAGATTATAGCCCCATGGGACAGTTTCAGAAAAGATTATCGAGGCAAAATGAACGCTCTTTTGCTGGCTAAGAAAGCCGAGGGCGGAGCAAAATGTTTTGAAAATGGTAGCAAGGAACGCTGACCAGCGGGCCTGACAGGGCAAAGCATTGTATTGTTTTAAAAAGCGTATTTGTCAAGTTAGACAGGGAACCTATGGAAGACACTAGCCTAGTTTCAATAATTTTGTGTGCGTTTAAAGACTCGCTAATGTGCCAGTGAATGGTCGCGGAAATTACGCATGATAATGAAAAAAATTCGGGTTTTGTGTAAGCGTTGAGCGTTTTGCTACAGTTTCTTGTTGGTATGGTCGGTAATGCACTGTCCATATGAGCTACAGCCCGTAAAAACGCAAACACGAAAAGGCAAGTGACAGGACAATGTACTGACTTGCTCACTTAGCACTCCGTCTTATGAGAATGATTGTTTTAGGATTACGCAGACTTTCCCATGTTGAAAATTCCATCGCTTGGCGGAAGAACTTGTGTGTATTGGTTGTATTACCTACATAACGTACGGAATATTTCTATAGCGGTTCGGCGCAGCATACCAAAACACCGTCTACGCCTACTGTTATTGTATTTTCACGCAAGGTGTACTTTTATTGAAAAAAAAAAAGATACTGCGAGTTCTTGCAAAAGCGAAAAAACGCCGGCCATAATATTCAAGATGAGATCGGTCTCGAAATTAAAACCATAGGGAAGTTAACGGTTTTACTGAAAACACTTAGCTGCACTTTCGGGCTAGTTCTGTACATAGCCGCAGGACTTAGGGAAACATTTATCAAGGTGTTACTGGCATTACTATGTCCTCGTCATAGAAGGCAGGTGCACGAGGAATGTTGATATGAAGGTCGTGTCGGTCAAGTATTCAAATCCACAGTGAAAATTTCACGGCACTGTGCGAAGATATGCCGCCTGGCGCCTCTGCCTAGAACGTTGGGGTCTCATGGTAAAGCTAAAGTTTGTGGTGGCATTTGGTTCCTGCATGCTTAGTCGTGCAATGCAGCTAAAGTTCATGAATGAATAAGCAATCAGAACGGTGTAACTTTCATGAGTGAGAAAATAAGCGGCAAATGTGCAGGAACGTTGAATGAGGACGTGCAGAAGACGATGACGACATGCAGAAAGCTGAAAGTGCACATATTTGACTGAACGCAGTGGTGGCTGCATTTTATTAAGAGTGTTCACGAAAGTTGGTGCCAAGCTACGGCGAATACTTTAGTATGAGCAGCGAATGTGTGTAGGGGTAGCTGGAAAGTTTATCTAAATGTTCGAAATAAAATGCTCAAGATTTCTATTGTGGTTCCGATTTCACGATCAATCGGACATTAAAAAACAAGGCTCTATAAGAATGCATTGATGTTTAACGAATGACTTTTACTCATTCACTATCTCTTTTGATAGCCTGGTCCGGAAACCTCGGAAGTCACGAAGCCAGTGGTGAGTAGCAAATACGTAATTTTACTAGTTAAGGCTATCATGCCACTGTCAATATGATGACCACGGTACTTCAATATGAGCTAATACTCGCACAGCATATGTTGGCAGTGGTACAATGATACCTGTTTACAAATGAGACAATCCACTGGCTATTATGTTTCATGCAGATAAGCGTAATAAGTGATTTCATGTCATGCGTTTTAATAAATAAGCATTTATCTTCACCTTGTTACCTCTGGCAAATGCCATGTGCAAAGTATTGCTGATGTTATATTAACTGAGGAATGGAACACATAATATAGGCACCCATTGATAACGCCGACCAGGATGGCCGTTGCTTTTCATTGCTGTTCAATAATCTTGTTTTGTCCGGTTCGTAACTTAGACAACTTCGTTTACGTTTTATTGTACAAGTTACTGCCCTTATATTGACACGCGTGACTGATTGGCTTCTGCGCCCTTCACAATGACGGGCAAGGGGAAAATATAAGCTGTAGCTTCAGGTCACAGAAACCACTCCTACAGTGGGATCCGAAAGCACTGTGAAAGCGTTGCTCCTGCCTCTGATCCGCATGCTGTTCAAAGCGTGTTCACATTGCTTTGTCGCATTTTTTCCCACATACAGAAGGATATCGTGTTGCCTGCAATTGTTATAAATCCACGATGATTCCTTATTACGTGCGCTCACATTAACTGAATTCTGCAAAATATGCACATTAACTGAAGTCTGCAAAAGAAAGCAAGGACCGAAACATTAAATTATTGAAAGCGGGCAGGACGGGCACTCATCTACTTCACGACGGTTTTTTTTTATTTCACCCTGTGCGACATATGCAAATTTGTCCTCCTTTGAGAGCTTCTTCTGCGGCTAACTGTAGTTGCGATTAACACCAAGCGCAAAGGTATACATAAGGTGTCACTGAAACTTCACGGCGTCTGCAAAATCTCTACGGTATGCAGCAAACTTATATGACTGCCGGTGTTAATTGCGTACCGCTAGTGCAATATTACGGCATCCATATTACTGATATCATCGCCCTAGTGTCAGTGTCTTGTTAAATTGTCTACCAGAATTGTGAATTTTAACCGTTACACTTGTTCACTTCGCGTTACTTTTGCGTCGACTGCAGGAACAAAATAATGCAAATAATTATGCATTTTCAAAAAAAGAGAGAAACTACAGGTAACCCATATCACAACCATAGCCCGCGGGCAAGTATTTCAGATACGAGTTTAAAGGTGGGAAATGTTCTCAACAAGTTGCTCAACGCATTGCTAAGATACAAATGAAGAAAAGCAACGGTCATGTGCTGGATAATTGTCTCAGCAGCAAACGCTTCTGTGAGCAAAATTATGTTCGTATAAATTCACTTTATTCGGTGCACCCGGCTGTTTGTGTACTTTCACCACGTTGCGTATCGACCAGAGGGTCTTCCTCAACAGCAAGCTAACTTAGTCAGATAAATAAAGAGGAACCAATAACAAATATTAGAGTTAAAAAGAACGAGCGAGATGATTCAAAACAACATACTCTCAAGAACAATTAAATATAGTTACTTAGAGGTTCTTGCCCTTCGAAATAAGCAATTATCTTTGTGCAAGAAGGCAGATAATATTCGCGTAAAAAATGAAAAATTTGGGTCATTTGGATCCTACTTGGGGAATTTGTATATTAGCCGATGAACACCCAGCAAATGTCAATGCTACTCTTTTTCTGAAAGTCTGTTTTAAGCACTGAAGGGAGAGTATTTCATTTATAAGTAGACATTGAGACTAAAATTCTGGTGCCAGCATCCCTAATTGGAGCTATCATAATAGCACAGCGGAAATAAATATGCATCCTGGTCCTACCGGCCTAAAGTCATTAAATTTTGAGTAAAATTATAATTTTTCACGGTAACAAACATTGACTCCTCTTGAAGATGGCGTCACACTAAGTGATTGGCTCACGCTAAAACTGTACTGTTGTTTGGAGAGCTCATCATAAGGATTTTCAGAACTGATTGAAAGAGACCTAGTGTGAGTTCCTGAGGTCTTAAATAACTAAGTACCTCAAATATTATTCCGCCTTAACGAATAAGTACCCGAGTAAGTGCAGCGATACAGTTGGCAAATTGTTCGACAAAAACCAACCGCGATGCCTAAACCGAGTGATGTCTTCAGCAGCCACATGATAAGCTGGTATTATTTCACATCTGGTATGGGAACTTCTATTGCAGCCTTGAAAGATTTAAAACTTAATTATCTACTCCCCCCTCCCCCCCCCCCCCCTCAGCATGTAACAGATATCGCAGAACATACAATACCTGGCAAGGCGAGTACTGTAATAAACATTTTATAGGTTACTACCAATAACCTTGCCATAAATTAATGTCACGCCTGCGTTGTGCGCCCAAGGGCAAATAGAAAGTCACTTCGTAGATAATGAGAGGCAGCGTCACCTTGCATTATTGACGAATTTTCCGCATTATTACGACGGCCCAAATAGGACGTTCATTAATATCACAAGGTAGCAGAGAGGCTTATTTTGTAGTGTTGTGAGGAAGTTAGCAGAGGGGCATGTACAAATACGTAATCAGCAGCTAGCCCCTTCTAAAAAGTTAAAATATCATTGAGATCCTCACACATAATACCTTTCCTAGGCATCAGGACTGGCAGAAGACTGTCGTCTTTCGATGTCATTTGCAGCGAAGCAAGCAGATATACGGCCATTTTCTTCACATTGAAGCTGATAGTGGCTACGGACACCGCCGGTGGCAAACACAGTCACCACGAATTTCGGTCGCTGTAGCGAGCCCGTAACAGCTTATGCTCTGAAACTAAAGCCGTGGAATACGCCGGTTTCTCTCTGAAAGAACATATTTGTGAGTGCACTATACAAAGCGAGTAGGTATACGCAGCACTGTGAGGGAAGTGACGACCAGCAACTGCCTTCCTGTAAGAGGAATCAGTCAGGAGAGGAAAGAGGCTGTGATCACGGAGAGACGTGATTTGCAGCCTTATCGTTTGGAGCATGGCCCGGCGACTTGGAAGGGAGGGGGAAAGGAGTGAAAGGGGGGAAGTGAAAATGAGAAGCCGCTTCTGGAGAAAGTTTAGGACATCACATCACTCATCGTCATGACGAGTAAGTCTTTCCCAATATGAACAACAACAACAACAAAAAGAAACCGGTTGAGAAATCATTCGCATTCGGCAGTCACGGGCACGTGAAGAAAACACCCCTATTCTTCGAATGGAAGCTGCACAAGCTCACAGGAGGGTATGAGTATATAAGGGTATAATGAGGGCGTGTAAGGGTGTAAGCATATAAGGGTATAAAGACGGCATGTAGAATTTTCTTGTCTACCATGGGACGTGTTTTGCTTATAGAAGGTCTTTACCATAGGCGCTCTTTCGCACATGTCACACGAAACATGGGGAAGAAGAAAGGAATAAAAGGCACCATTAATTTTACCTATTCCCAGAGGGAAAGATGAACATAGCAGTAAAGACGGATATGCGGCCGTTATAAGATACCTGAACAATTCCTACATGGTATTCAGTGAGCTCTACTGTAATGACTCATGCTGGGTATGCGGGGATGCCTTGTGCCCAGTAATCTATATTTAGGTGTACTACCTACGTTTCAATAAGCTTTAATGCGTTGCCCGTTGTCTTTAGGTCACAGAGACTGGTCCGTCAGGAAGCCCTGTAAGTACCCACTAGATCGTCTGTTTCTGTTTCGTTACATTAGATGGAGACACGTAATAGACGCTTTTCAGACTGGCCTCTCAAGCTCCCCTTATTTTGCTCAGCGTGTTCAGTGGGGTGACAGGTATGTTGCTGAACTTCAAAAGTAAACATCTCAAGGAAGGAGACTTGCGTTCATTGCGTTCGCGCGGTACAAAAAAAAAAAAGGAAAAAGGAAAACAAGAGAGATGTTCGACACCAACGCGTCTGTCTGCTCTCATCTTCGCGTTGTTCCTAGCGCTGCTCATAGTCTAATTCCACATATTCCATTATATTCGTGCAGGCACTAAGCAGACTATAGAAGCTGCTATGTGGGAGGAAGCAGGAAAATATTTACGTATAATTCAGGCAATACGAACACAGTTGGTATTGCCTGAATGGCACGTGACTGCAATAACAACGCAGTGCAATACCAACTGAAGTGTGATTGCATAGTGGAATGGCAAGAGTAATAATACCGCGTCACAAAGTTAGAATTAAAGTTCTAAAGGCAGCGCCTCTGAATAAACTGGTAGGGTCGCACGTGGCAGACATCGAAAGACCGCAAATTGCTAACTGGAAAGCGGACCACAGCATCTCGCTAATTCCCTCACTAAAGGAAGTCGCTGTACGAAGCAATCGCACAACCGAAGGAAACAAACCTAGGAAATTTCCTTTCTTTATCGCTTCCTGTAATATTTTGTACTGGCCTAAGAGACTGCGAGGAGCCGTACGAGTTGTACTTAACTTGCGATGCGGTTCTTAATTGGGACTGAGTTTACAGTGTTTCTAATCTCTTCTCTGCTAGCCAAGACCTAGGAGCACGGAAAGTTCAAGTCGAAAACCGGTGAGTCCAAATGCTGCTTTGTCACTTGCCTTGTGAAAATCGCACTCGTACGATGGTGCGGATGACATCTTCGATAAGCTTCGAATCGCTTCTTGTCTGGCTTCTCTCGCACCGCCTTTGCTTGGTAATATTTTGCAGAAATGTTCATGACATTGGATCTGATTGTTTCTCAAGTACAGTATTTTAATGGGAAAAAGAAAAATTGCCTTACACTTCTTTTCTTGCTGGAAGCTACAAAATAGGCCTGTACAAATTTCCAGCAAAACGGTCTTCTTGGTAGCGAAAGAAGTTGTCCTGTTTGCGGTTTGAAGGTCGGAACCAAGTTTTTTTTTGTGGTCGCATCACTCTTAGAATTTAGCGTATTGCAATCCAAGCACCAAACAATGGACCATTCGAATGAGCGGGGAACACTGTACAGTGTTTGACAGTCACCATTTTTCGTACACCTCGTCCTTTACTCGTATCAGTAAACTTTTGTGAAACGTCGTCTTTTTCTGGGATTTGTAAGTGTTTTTGGAACAGTACAAAACGTGCCAAAAGGCATCGTAAAATTCTCACGCAGGGTCTCGTTTTCATTGCCTCAATTAAAAAGAAGCAAACTCTGCATGAGGCGTGGATATGACTGATCAGTTTTTTCAAAAGTGCACCGCTATGTAGATATGTTGACTAATTTGTCAAGATAACAGCCAATTAAGATAAATGGTATATCAGTTCGCACTCTCAAGTGAACGTAAGCCTTCATTTTGTCAATAACCTGCGCAAGGAAAATGCAAGAGCAACCATTGAAGGTTGTGGTCATTGCAAGTAAATATGCATCACACACACAAAAAAAAAAGACGATTTCGATTTAGTGACTTGTGGGTCACTACATAGTGCCGTTCCTTGCTTGCTGTAAATGAAAACTTATTAGCGATAGTCACAGTACGTGTTTCTGAAATGCGAAGGCAGAGGTTTAGCAATAGAGTACTTACTCAAAGAAGAACGGTCAGCTGTTAATGATGTAACTTTAATACTTGATACTTAAATGAAATAATTGCTGCCAGAAGGCCACTGCATTTATTTACTGCAAACTAATAAGCAATTACTGGTGATACCCTACGTTCATTCCTTTTTTAAAATATTCATGGGAACGAGAAACATGTGCACATATTCTTGAATAAAGGCTTGTTATGTTGAGATTAAAATTTTACGTACATTATACAACGAAGTTTCCTGTACAGATAAAAGTGAATCATCTGATAGCCGACGTGGGTATCGCGAACCTCGACTTACATCGTCTTCAGCAAATCTCTTGAGCGCAAATATATTTTCTTAAGCACAACTTGAGGTTATGTATGATTGCTTCGAAGGGGATCATGTTTTGACGGCACATGGCACGTACAGAAAACTTACTATGCTCATTTCAGCGAAATGACGAATCTCTAGTAGTGCATATGCTAACCGAATAATTTCTTCTCTCGATAGCCAGAAACAAAATCCCCTGGGCCGGAAGTCAGCTCAACGGTACGTCTTAAATGTGTATTACGCTTGTGGTCTCTCCCTGAACTTCCCTCAATTTCATTGTACGAAAAATGCAGAGAAGTGCCGAATGCGAAAGCCGCCGTGACCAGCCACGGCGGTCTAGTGGCAGTGGCACTCTCCTGCTGGTGGGAAGGTCGCGGAATCGAATCCCGGCAGAGGTGGTCGAAATATCCGGAGCTCTCCACTTTCGTGCTTTTCATAATCGTATCGCGGTTTCGGACGTAAAACACCAATGATCAATCATTGGAATCAATGCAAGAGCCGACGCATACAAAGGATGTTGCTTAGACATGACGACATTGTGACAATCGAGACATGTGGCGAAGAGGTCATTTGTACTCCTAGTGTAGAAGAGAATGAACGATCTGTGTTGCTTTGTACTTCATTTATACAGGGAGCACAGATATCACTGGGCTCCTTGCAAATGAGGCGTACGACGTGATTGTACTGCTTATATAACAGGTGAATTGTCGCACTGCTGTAGCAAGATGATAGGGCATTATGACGTTGTTTTGATTTGCATTCAAGAAGCCACAACTGATGCGAGCCATTGGATTGTATTACTGGACCATCTAAGGACGACCGTTCATTGCGCGATTGTTCTTAGATTTTACAAACGCCTCACGAAAATCACCCTTTTTTTATGCTTCTGTTTCGGTTTATGTTCATAGTTCATGATATTCAGCGAAGAGGTTTGAAATAATCCTGATAATCCTGATATTGAAATCCTGATAATGAAAGGTCCCTGAAACGGTTTTTTTAACTTTGTGCCGGTGACTACGCAAGGTCAATGTGAAGTCATTCAAACCGTAAATTCAGGGAGGCGTTTTGCGCTAAGGTAGCTATGGGCTTACTTGGGTTAGCTGCATAGTGCATGCTGGCGACGACTGCACGTCCCACGTCAGCCACTGTTCCGAGGCCTCCGTAGCAACATGGCGCCGCGATGTCCCTACTGAGGCCGCCAGCCTCAGCAGTGCTAGCCTCCGCAGGAGGGCACCGGCTAACTGAGTGTGCGTCGCGAACTGTCGCGACCGGTCTTCGGTCGCGACACTCCAGTGGCGACACTTCGGTCGGGCTTTCGGTGCTCATAATGTGCCATCGCTAGCGCTTCGTTGCCCACGACTAAATCTACTTGTTAGGTGCCCTTAGTACGCCCCGTTGAGGGGCGATTGAAAATACTTCGAGTGGCGTCGATCTTTCTGATGCCCACATTTAAAACCTTGTAAATTAACGCGTTTAAGGTGCCACCGTCGCCAATCATCATTATCCATCTAAGCACCATCCAAATGACGGTTTTTGTCGTGCTCGAGGTGGAGACATGAGCAGTGATGTTGTGTCTGAATGCGTATTTCATTCGGGTTAATCTGTCCAGCTTACTTATATATCTGTCCGGTTGACTATTGTTGATTGAAGTGGAAAGAGCGTGGGAAATCACAACAGATGCACGTGGAAGGCGCCTTCGCAAGGGCAGAGAATAGACCTTCTGTGTTCAGCGGTTGTCATGATTTTCTGCTCTTTTCCTATCCCCGTTAAGCACACTTCACCTGGACGCATATCAAGGGAACGACGTGACATGCTAATACGAATTAAATGTGCATAATTGACGAACACTAACCCACCCACCATGTTTCCATCACATCCACCACAAAACCAACATCATGACGGTGGTCCTGGTGGACTATGGTGGTGGGAGAAAATGGGATTTTTCAGTTAATCAAACCAGAGCGCTGATATTGGTGTGCTAGTGAACATGAGTACTTGATCTATCAGTGGAATTAATTTGTACAAAATCTCCGAAAAACGCTTTAAGGAACCACTTAAGAATGTTTATACCGACACGCAGAAGTGATCAAACTAAAGAAAATGAAGGAGAACATTTGGGACGACGACTTTCGATACTTGGCAAGGTTAAATAATAAGTATGCCTCCCCTTGTTCAAAGCAGAAATAAAAAGACTTCACTTTCTATGATATGAAACAGAGTAATGGTTTGGCGTCAATGAGAAGGTGAAGCTACCAAAATGCAATAACTAGCTTGGTCTAGTCCGGCAACAATTCAGTGCTTTGGTGTCACTAATAGTAATCGAAAATCGCTTCAGGATGATTCCACCAGAGATGAAAATTAGTTCAATGATTTTTACGTTATATTTCATTGAATATTTTGTATTTTATGTAAGCAGGACTTGGTATCTGGAAAGTGAACTTCGTTTATTTTTTAACTGCTTAGTTTGGGAAAAAAAATCAATTTATTCACTCGGAGCCACTATTTTCACGGGAAGGGCGTTATCGCGAATTCTCAACATAAGATGTGAAATATTGCCGTCACAAATAAGACGCCTCTTGTGTAGAATTTATGCGTAATGAAGAGTAAAGTAGCTTATTATGAGATAAATAAAAAAGTCAAGGCATCCAACAGTATTCCTAAATATTCGACATTTCCTGAGAGGTTTTTCTACGACAGCTTTTCTAAGACAAAGCGCCCATCCTCTGCTCTTTGTCTGTCCGTGTGTTCGTTTGCGCTACATTTTTTCAAGAATACATAAGGGGTGATAATTTGGCGACATTAGCAAGCCTATTGAATGTGCACTCGTTCATTGTTTCTATATTGTAGGACTGCCAATGAGCAGTGTTTGGCTTTGCAATAGTATGCATCAGACCAGCGGACAAATTCGCGGACTTATTGGCTGCCTGCTTGATTACGCAGGATATTTCATATGCGTTGCATCACAAATTTTCTTTGTTCTGTTTTATAGACGGGAACAGGTCCTTGGCCTCCAGCACCAGTGACAGTAAGTTTTATGTATATGAGCAAACTTTCTTCTCCTACTAACCATACTTAGAAATGTCGTTGCCTCAGCATCAACCATTTCTTTTATTACTTCCTCCTTAATTTATTATTACACTGAAGTAAATGCGGAAGTTAACATTTTCCTAAAGACTTCCATGCCTCGTGTAATATTGTCATGTGCTCGTTGCGATAAAGGACGCAACACAATTCACAGCATTCACAGCAGAACTGTTTGATTGGTGAAGCTGTGCCCAGCACAAAAAAAAAAAAAGAAAGAAGAACAACAAATTACACGCAAGACGATAGCGGCGAAAACAGCCGTCAGATGACGAAAAGTCTGATCATGGATGACATGCGTCTGGTTTAGTTGTAGACTTGCGCCAGATTGCATTCTAGAGTTATCGTTGATGCTCGCGAATTTTCTGAAACACACTCACACGCACTTGTGAAGCACACGTTTGGGGCAAGTTTGCATGCCTGTCGAAATCACTCCAGAAAATGCGTGAAAGATGAGCGTGGCGTCTGTGGAGCGATAATGGCGCGTCACGCAGGAAATAAAAAGAAAGTAGTCTTCGTGAAACAACGAAAACAAGTGTGCGTGTCAATGGCCCCTCTGTAAAAGTACCCTTCCGATGCTGCAAAGCTAATACGAATGTAAAAGCACAGGTAAAGATACAGGAAGATAATAAAGGTATTACAGTTCGTTAGGGCATGTAAGTAGGTCTAAGGTGAACCACGTGGACGAATTCGGGGCGTGCGCAGCGTGGCTGTAATGACGTTACGCCATCTCGTACTACAGTCGTATTCCAGTGCACGGTAACGTCGGATTATTTTGTACGGTCCAACGTATCGCCGCAGCAACCACTCTGATAGCCCGCACCGTGGAATTGGTGTCTGTGTTCTCTTTACAGCAAATTTTCTTTCCGGGATTTTGTTTAGGGGGGCACATTTTTGGCAAGCTTCCCGAGTGCACAAGGCACAAGAATCATGCCACAATTTTCAGGTGCCTCCTCCATACTATGACGGAGGACACTGGACGAGACGAAGCTCTGCACAGCATGTCTCGTCTATTCGCTGTCCCCTTTGTGTTCTTTAGTGTGTTGTTTTTCGCACCGGATCAGTCCCAGCAATACAATTTACGTACAATAACTGAATGTCTAATGTCGTGTGGTCTCTACAGTCTCCAGGGCCAGTCACCCCGGCTCCGCAATCAGACAGAGTAAGTTATGAAATACCCATTTTACGTATATCTACACGCGCACAGTTGCTTTTTTCTAATTATGTGAGAACGTGAATGCTGCAAAAGTGGATCGCATTTGTCATGTGGGTCGTCGTTATTGACGACGTGATTGCGCAGTGACAAAGTGTTAATTGGGAACATTTTTTTGGTAATCGACAATAGAGATGCTTTTTCGGACAAGTTTTCATTTACACGCCGACTGAAGCGTCTGGTGTCTTGCAGAGCAAGAAGTTTAAAGGTAATATCACACTACGCGTTATAAGTATTAGTGATATTCTTGAAACTATCGAGAGTAAGGGGGCTTTTTAAAAGCAGTACGAGCAGGCGTGACATTCATTTAAAAAAAAACGATGTGGCCGTATGCACTATAACATCCACATGAAGCTCATTACAATAGAATAATGTTCAAGACACTTTGAATTAACACGCCAGAAAAATTCACGCTGTACGGCAGAAGATATTCGATGTCTGTATTTGCCTGTCACACTATTAACTAGGAATAGAAATCTGATAGCACGTCGAAGTTTGTGTCTACCACGATTTCTGAGCTCCCCCAGGGCATGATTCGAAGGAAAAACGTCTAGCCATTGCTCTTTCTGTAACAGTGCTGCAACAGTGCCTTCATTAAGGGCAATGAGGCGGAGTTCAACCGATGGATAAAACTCCAACGTGACAGTACAGTTATTTAGTAATGCAGAACAAACTGCATAGGTGCTGAACGGTGGGTTAAAGTCAAATATTTTCTGCTCATACCCTAGCTTGCACGCCCGTCGCAGTGTTTCTTCTGGAATTGTTGAGATTTTTACGGGAGTCCAACGCTTCTTTTCTATCGGAGCAGGCCAACTCATAAAGTATTGGACAAAATATTTGCTGAAAAATGTGAAAGCAGTATAGGAACTCGAGAATAGGAACCTGAAAGGTCGTATTTAAAAAGCGAAACCTGCTTGAACCCCTCACTGCGTAGAATACTGGTTTCAAAGCTTTGCACACCCCCTTTCCCTTAAGTAATACCCGAAAAGGTCCTTAAGGGCATAATAAAGAATGAGGGGATGAACACATCAAACATTGTGGTAAAAAACAAAAGCTGCTGACGCCATCTAAGGAACGGTAAAAAGATATTACCTTCTGTGAGATTACGACTTTGTCCGCGCTCGCTACGGAAAAATTGAGCAGCATAACTCCATAGTTCATTAGCTGTTGCTCGTACTGGCCAATATAGTGACTGAATAACACGATGCATAATTTAATAGTGCACGTTTCTACGGTTTACACAGCAGCTCACACATCCCCCAAAACTGAGAGGTGCCTTGCCCATAGCAATCATTATTTTTTCCGTGTGCACTCGTCCACTGTTGCCACAATTTATATACTCTAAATTGGCAATGCTCTTCATTATTCATGCGCGATACAGCTCGATCGGAATTTGTGATAGTATTTATATTACGCAGCAGGGTTTAGGAACGATACACCAAAGGCGTTCTCTCTGTTTTGTCGAATAGACTGAAACTGGTCCCACGCCATCGCCACCCATGACGGTAAGTAGTAATCTAATTGTCAAAATCTTAATTTTTAGTTATCGTAGTGTAAAAACACATGTGTCTTAAGCACCATAGTGTTGTACTACTCCTTTCCTTGGACTTATTTATTATGTATAACGTCAATTCTTTATCACCAGTGTTTAAGGGGCCGACTATGCTAGAAGTCGGCGTGCTGTGCGTTTCCTGCGGACGTCGAAGAATGCCGTGGGGTCGAAATAGCTGGATCCAGAGCTATGGCTTGTCTAAATTTCCTATCTTAGTTTTAGCACGTAAAACCCAATAATTTATTATTACATGTACAACTGATGCTGTGTACTCCTTCTGCACTTGTAATACACGAGAGAACTAAATTCTGTAGCAGAAAGAGTATATCTTCCTCAGACCTTCTAGCTTCAGCTCTCAAATCAATTATAAACTCACGAAAGGAAAGAGTAATTCTGATTGCGAGATGAAAATCTTGGCTCTCCGTGTAGCAGACAGTATATATTCAAGATGTACATGAAATTGAAAAAAAGGAAGATGCATGCATGCATGGATTATTGCGCGTGCAAATAGAACCAAGAAAATGAGATAGCTTTAAAACTAATAGTTTCTAAGGTGCTTGCTTTCGTGTATGGACCACGCCTGTATACCCGTTTTCTCGTGCGCGTATTTGAGACGCAAGACATGCGCGCAGCTAATAAATAATATCATAAAGAAATATATTGTAAAATGTTTGCCAAATGAAGTTACCTTACTAAACACATAGCATGAACAGCGCCATTAGTGTATAGGGTTGCATAGCACCCCCGTTAAGAGGCACAAAAACCGGGACAGGAAAAGCTCAGTAACACGCCTGTTATGTTTTCTAGCCAAGACAGAGATCGTCTTTGGTTCCAATCTCAAGTACGGTAAGTTGTACGTCAAATATATTGTATGCGGTTGAGTTTCTTGTGCACCCGAAGAAAGCTAAATGCCCAAAAAATAGGCTTGGAAATGTGTTACGTTAAAGAGAGGGTGTGCTTGTATTAAACGTCTGACCCGTTAGGACACAGTCATCTCGCACGTAACCCCGAAGCTTGAAAGGTACCTTTACTAAACTGGGCATCGTGCTTGCGCTGAAGGGGTCATCTGAAATCTTTTACTTGGCATCACAATTGCAAGTAGTAATTTTGTTCGAAATCGTTTGCTAATTCCCGGTTCTTTGTGACGTATTTGCGTAAAATATATGTTATAGTTTCCTTGAGTTATTTTGACTGTAGTGAATGACTGTTCAAGTAGCACTACTTCTTGAGTTACTTAACTTGAATTAGAAGGCTTCTCTTTTGTTGAATGCCTGTAAATGCAGCAGTAGGCATGAACCGGTGACGACAGGAGTTCAAAGCTGTTCTCACAAGTAAATTTCTGTCTGTTCATTTTCTTATATGATAGGGTATGAGATGAGTATCAACACAAAAATGTTGGTGTATCAATTGTACAAATGTACTGAATAGGAATCAGAACTTGGTTTCTTGTATAACTATTACATAATTTCAAAGTTTCCGTATGCTCGTAGTCACACTCCGATACCTCCCGATTCTTTGGGCCTAATTTTGCGGATCATAGTTTATGAGGAGGACGTGAGGTTTTCAAGCGATATGCTTTCAAGACAAGTTCTCCTACTTTTAAGGGCTCGGTTTAATGACTCTGCAAATTTGGTACTTTTGTTCTTTACCGCCGGAAATAGAAAACTGCTAGATATTTCTTGTCAGAAATAGCAATGGGTGTATCAGCAGGTTCTGTTACTGTGAAGAATGAATGCTTCCACATTTCACTGAAAGGAATTCATGGATATTAACCCGGACTATTAAATTTATTATGAAGATTGAGAGGTAAAAAAGATGGCCACGTGGGCGTGAACTACTTCTGAAAACTCACGATGTGGTCTTTAAAATATGCAATGCCTACCCAGCCACACGAAACAGTATTTGCGAGTTGCATGGAAAGCCCGGTAAGTTGGTTGATTTTCTTGAGGACCCCTCACATGGTTTCGCGGTAAAGATATCAGGGATTCGTTGTGCCGCTACTTATTTAGTTTTGATCAGCGAAGCTTCTTAAGCTAACCGTAAAAACTCTGTCATGCCAGCTTTAACAGCGAAGCTCTTTAAGGTAACCGTAATTCGTCGGGCGTCATGCAATACCACCTGACATTTCATTACGTAATTTTCGTGAGAACATGTTACGTAACATTGCGTTGAGCGATTTGGAAAAGAATGTGCCACGTGGCATTGCGTTATGGGATTTCGTCTGATCATGCGAGAAGTTCTCTCCAAAATCACTTAGCGCAATGACACGCGACATTTTCTCGATGAGATTACGATAATCTGTTGCCCTATGCTTCGAGTGGTCAGTAACTTGGATGCAGCGCTGCGACATATTTACTTGAGCTGCTGAGGTGGTAAAGCGAACCACGTGCAATATTTTTACATTCAAGCTCCATTCTTGAGTAAAGCGGTTCGTGTTCCCTCTGTGGATAGGACAACATTGGCGTTGCCAACATTATTCTATCTCGCGATCATTCCTCTTTCTTGGTTGTTTCTTTTGATATGATAAATTAATTTTTCAGTCGAGAATGCCTATTAAACAATTTATTTTTGCGCAGAATGAAGAGAGCACTCCTTCGGGACCAGTGTCAGCTACGGTAAGTGTCGGGAACATTTGAATTGTTTGTATGGTGCTATTTTATGCGAAAGATAGCGAAGGTACGACAGGGCCAAGAGTAGATAAAAAGGGCTGAGGTGATTAGGAATGACGCAGTACTCTACATAACTCACCAGGACGACATTGTTACGCAGTACACTTCGTCTACTTAGAACGGGCTTTCCACTTGTGTAGCCTTTGCAAACTACATGACAGATTGGGAGGGGGGGGGGGAAGCAAGGACACGAAATTTCTGGCTTCCCCTTTTGTTTGGTGTATTGGTGCGGTTTTATTTTCCTTTAGATGGAATGAAGGGTATACAAACTGTACAAGTTCCAATGGCATCGGTGGGTTTGGCCTATATGCGGGGAACTCAGTGCATAACATGTCAAAAATTAGTGATTACCTAATAAGGTGGGATATATATTACATGCTTTACACACACATATATATTCCCCACATTCTGCTCTAGGCTCGTCACAAGAGGCCAGTATAGAAAATGGCAGCACATTTTGCATATTACAGATTACATATTTCTATGATTTGAACGTAAAAACGCTCGCGGTAGCAGCGTATATATGATGTAAATGCCTAATCACATGGACCTTTCGTTTCGTGAAATTCTTTAGTGTGGGCGTGGCATGCGAGAATATAGAGATGAGCCTAAGCCTGTGACACGGTGTACGTATATCGTATACATGACCTGTCGCGGGCATATGGTCTTAATTACGATTTAATATTTGAGTTACCAGCGAAGATCCTCTTCCTAAGGTGAGTTCCAACGAAGGGGAAATGCAGTTACTTCAATGTATTTCGGTTTTCACGTAGCTGGGACATGACAAGTCTGTTACAGCGTTGCGATAACGCAAAGCGAATTCAGTTGCTTAGCGATACTTGGAAATGTCAAAGACACGTCCACTAGAGATGTGAGTACGAGCAAGGTTTTCTTCTCCGTTCAGCGTTCCTATAACTTCATCCTTATAGTTTATCCGCACAGTCTAACAACAGCACACTGCGCTAAGCGAATATTCACCAATCTAGGAAAAAATATCGACTTAAGAGGGAAATCCTCAGCACTCGTATGCTTCGAAAGCTTGATGTCACACATCTCGTAATCGACAGTTTCTAAAGTTGAGAAGAGGAAAGCGATAAACGTTCTTATTGCAATACTCATTGGCTAAGCGCTAATAGGGTAACGCGTGTACTATATAGGCGAGTATTTACGTGACATCAACAAAACCTTGTCAGCAGAGACATTGATATAAATTTTGTAGTGCTACTGCCAAAATATAGCTAACGTTGGAAACAAATGAAATTTGTCACTATAAAGATGTGGGATGTTAAGACAGTACGGCTACGCACTCTATTTCGTGAAATAAGCCATACCGCAGGGAATGTAGAATTGCTACTTCTATTCCACAACACGTATGGCTTAGAGTTTGGGCACCTTCGCATATACAAGAGCTTTACGCAGTAAATTTTTGATAAAATAACACTAGAATACTTGTACAAGATCGTTAGCCACTCAAACATTATTTTGCACGTATTCACAGTGTCGATAAAACACTGCGTTTCTGTTAGTGGTGAAAGGTGGGCTTTGGCTTTCTAATTTATTTTTCGTGTTGCTGTAAATGGCAAGCTCTTAGAGTGACAAATATTACATGCTTATTGCAGCAAGCGCCCGACAGTTGACAGCATCATTACGGGTGCTTAAAAATAGCTATGTATTGTTAGTACATGAGGCAAGATTTTTTTTATTGCTACCAATGTTAGCAGTAAAAGGGGCCTTTGCAGTCTTCAAAGTGCTGAAGACTGCAAAGCCATAGGCGTGTGGGAGCCTCGTACATAGCAATCAGCAAGACATTTACTGTAGCCCAACTGCCGTCTAATTTCTGCTCACATGTATATATATATTTTAAAATAGACACCACCGGGAAGCCCTCCTGGTCCTTCTGGAACAATGGTAAGTTTCCATCTACATACGGAATAATCTATAACAGTTTGATATAGATTTCAGGGCCAATTATTGATTCTGTAAAATTTGTGATCGAAGCCGCATAGCCTTTCATTGCAAAATGTTTTACAGGAGACCGAGAAGTTCTGGTAAAACTGACATCTTATTAAAAAAAGAAACTAGAAGAGAAGCTCAGGGGAACATGGATGCTTGAATCGATGAAAAAAATCGCAAAATGCGACTTAGAACAGGAAATGTCGCAGGAACCAACGTTTCGACAAGTGTACTTGTCTTCGCCAGGGCGGCGACTTGACGAAGACAAGTCCACTTGTCGAAACCTTGGCTCCTGCGACATTTGCTGTTCTAAATCATTTATTAAGAAAGGAGTTATGAATAAAAAGCATACAAATCATGAAGCTGCATTTGTAAGTGCTCCAGGTACAAAAGAAAGGGAACCAATCATTCCATACTAATAATCAATCGAAGAAAAATCTCTGCGATCATGGTGCAGCACGTTTCAAATCGCAAGCGATTCCAGGCTGTGCGAAGCATATGAGTTTGCTACAGAAAAAAAAAGATGTTTCGTCTTGTCGGTAAGTTTGCTGCTGTATAATATCTAAAATTATGAATATGAAAGATACATTGCGGAAGCTGTGATATGCTTCTCGTCTCCTTTATGCTGTTTAGCCATCCAAGATACTTCACCTACCGAAAGTAAGTTCCTGTTTTATTCATTCGACTCTGTATGTGTGGCATGTGTGCAACTGGCTGTGATAAGAGATTTTCAAGAAGCTCTCATTGCGAATATAGGGTATGGACGAAACCAATGAAAATTTTCATTGCTTTCTTGACTCTAGTGGACAGAGACGACAGTACCAGGCGAAGTGAGTTGTTCGTCAATGCACTTATATCTTATACTCAGTGACGGGATATCTGTTAAATTTCTTCTGTGCAATTCTTAACGGATATTCTTCAGAACGCCACATGGTTTTCGACATAACCCCTGTAGCTTAGTCGGTAATTTTGGGTAATGGTATTTTCGAAGCCTTAGACCGAGCGCTTTCGCTTGGCTCGGATAAATGTACTCGTTGTTGCTCTGACTCCTAGGTTATCGTAGCATATTTTGCCAGCAGAAGTAGCTTTTCCAATTACCTTCTCAGCGACACCGGACCTAAAATATTTGGCCATCTTAAATCGCATTCCTGGTAATCTCAGTTCAGGAAGTCAGTGTGTATAGAACTGGGACATGCTTTCAGGGAATTTGTAAATCCAAAGAAGGCTACGCTTGAAGTAGTTGAATTGCTGTCCTTTGAGCGTAATTTCTGCTCGTGCTAATGTCATCTCTTATTGCGTATACTGAACGAAGTACGGAACCTCTGAGTTGAGAAGAAATCCATTTGTAAATATTCGCTTTTTCCCCTGTGTTTAGAGCTCGAGGCCGACACGACCATCAGAAGTGAGTTGTGATTTCTTTTATATATGTAGCCAAAATTTCGAAAGATTGAATACAATGCCGAATATTGGTTACACAAATATTGGGAGATAAATTACAAACGAATGCGGTCCGCGTGATGTGAATCCCTACCTGCCGCAGGAAGGACGAGCTGAAGCTTCACCTGTACGGCGTTTCTCGTACAACACGAGGCTCGCCTTCGAACTGGATCTCAATTTAGTTGTCTCGTTACCGATGAGAGCCGTTGTTCATTTAATTAGGAGAGTCTTTCGGATAGACTTGATTTCCACTTTTTGTTATAGCGTCCCTACAATGAAAATGGCCGCATAGCTGCAGGGCCTTTCTACAATTCTCCTCGCAGAACTCTCATCATCGATATATTGAAGGTTGTCGAGCGACATCGTATATGGGAATTCAATATTTAGAACGCAAATTTAAGAAATGTTTACGGTGGTTTGTGTTCTAGTGGCCAGAGACAACTACCCCTGGCAGGGTGAGCTCCACTTTCTCTATTCATTTTCGCAAGCTCAAAAAGAGTTGAGAGAAATAGAGAAAGTTTCAATGGGCAAAGGACGGATAGAGATATGCATTAGAGGTATATATGTTTCTTCCTCTGGTGATTCTGTATATCGCGTTCTCAGGAATCGAGCCCGACCGGTTCAGGAAGGGTAAGTTTGCCTTGATTCTGAACTCGACCGCGTTATAACGTCTAGTAGGAACACTAAGTATACTGCATTTTACACCACTTGGGATCTGATAACTAGACCTCTTTCATGTAACAGACGACGTCAACGTATTTTTTCAGATCTATAAATTTAAGTGGAGAATCTGCACTGCTCACACGATTGGCCATGTTATTAGAAATATTTTTCCCTCGTGTTGTTTGCATCTGTAATATACAAGTACAATGATCCATCTTTACTTCGGAAAGAAAGTTCGAATTCTGCTTGAGGAAGCTGTAGATATGATTCTCGTCTTCCTTTTATGCTGTTTAGCCATCCAAGCATACTTCACCTACCGAAGTAAGTTCCTGTTTTATTCATTCGACTCTGTATGTGTGGCATGTGTGCAACTGGCTGTGATAAGAGATTTTCAAGAAGCTCTCATTGCGAATATAGGGTATGGACGAAACCAATGAAAATTTTCATTGCTTTCTTGACTCTAGTGGACAGAGACGACAGTACCAGGCGAAGTGAGTTGTTCGTCAATGCACTTATATCTTATACTCAGTGACGGGATATCTGTTAAATTTCTTCTGTGCAATTCTTAACGGATATTCTTCAGAACGCCACATGGTTTTCGACATAACCCCTGTAGCTTAGTCGGTAATTTTGGGTAATGGTATTTTCGAAGCCTTAGACCGAGCGCTTTCGCTTGGCTCGGATAAATGTACTCGTTGTTGCTCTGACTCCTAGGTTATCGTAGCATATTTTGCCAGCAGAAGTAGCTTTTCCAATTACCTTCTCAGCGACACCGGACCTAAAATATTTGGCCATCTTAAATCGCATTCCTGGTAATCTCAGTTCAGGAAGTCAGTGTGTATAGAACTGGGACATGCTTTGAGGGAATTTGTAAATCCAAAGAAGGCTACGCTTGAAGTAGTTGAATTGCTGTCCTTTGAGCGTAATTTCTGCTCGTGCTAATGTCATCTCTTATTGCGTATACTGAACGAAGTACGGAACCTCTGAGTTGAGAAGAAATCCATTTGTAAATATTCGCTTTTTCCCCTGTGTTTAGAGCTCGAGGCCGACACGACCATCAGAAGTGAGTTGTGATTTCTTTTATATATGTAGCCAAAATTTCGAAAGATTGAATACAATGCCGAATATTGGTTACACAAATATTGGGAGATAAATTACAAACGAAGGCGGTCCGCGTGATGTGAATCCCTACCTGCCGCAGGAAGGACGAGCTGAAGCTTCACCTGTACGGCGTTTCTCGTACAACACGAGGCTCGCCTTCGAACTGGATCTCAATTTAGTTGTCTCGTTACCGATGAGAGCCGTTGTTCATTTAATTAGGAGAGTCTTTCGGATAGACTTGATTTCCACTTTTTGTTAATGCGTCCCTACAATGAAAATGGCCGCATAGCTGCAGGGCCTTTGTACAATTCTCCTCGCAGAACTCTCATCATCGATATATTGAAGGTTGTCGAGCGACATCCTATATGAGAATTCAATATTTAGAACGCAAATTTAAGAAATGTTTACGGTGGTTTGTGTTCTAGTGGCCAGAGACAACTACCCCTGGCAGGGTGAGCTCCACTTTCTCTATTCATTTTCGCAAGCTCAAAAAGAGTTGAGAGAAATAGAGAAAGTTTCAATGGGCAAAGGACGGATAGAGATATGCATTAGAGGTATATATGTTTCTGCCTCTGGTGATTCTGTATATCGCGTTCTCAGGAATCGAGCCCGACCGGTTCAGGAAAGGTAAGTTTGCCTTGATTCTGAACTCGACCGCGTTATAACGTCTAGTAGGAACACTAAGTATACTGCATTTTACACCACTTGGGATCTGATAACTAGACCTCTTTCATGTAACAGACGACGTCAACGTATTTTTTCAGATCTATAAATTTAAGTGGAGAATCTGCACTGCTCACACGATTGGCCATGTTATTAGAAATATTTTTCCCTCGTGTTATTTGCATCTGCAATATACAAGTACAATGATCCATCCTTACTTCGAAAAGAAAGTTCGAATTCTGCTTGAGGAAGCTGTAGATATGATTCTCGTCTTCCTTTTATGCTGTTTAGCCATCCAAGCATACTTCACCTACCGAAGTAAGTTCCTGTTTTATTCATTCGACTCTGTATGTGTGGCATGTGTGCAACTGGCTGTGATAAGAGATTTTCAAGAAGCTCTCATTGCGAATATAGGGTATGGACGAAACCAATGAAAATTTTCATTGCTTTCTTGACTCTAGTGGACAGAGACGACAGTACCAGGCGAAGTGAGTTGTTCGTCAATGCACTTATATCCTATACTCAGTGACGGGATATCTGTTAAATTTCTTCTGTGCAATTCTAACGGATATTCTTCAGAACGCCACATGGTTTTCGACATAACCCCTGTAGCTTAGTCGGTAATTTTGGGTAATGGTCTTTTCGAAGAATTAGACCGAGCGCTTTCGCTAGGCTCGGATAAATGTACTCGTTGTTGCTCTGACTCCTAGGTTATCGTAGCATATTTTGCCAGCAGAAGTAGCTTTTCCAATTACCTTCTCAGCGACACCGGACCTAAAATATTTGGCCATCTTAAATCGCATTCCTGGTAATCTCAGTTCAGGAAGTCAGTGTGTATAGAACTGGGACATGCTTTCAGGGAATTTGCAAATCCAAAGAAGGTTACGCTTGAAGTAGTTGAATTGCTGTCCTTTGAGCGTAATTTCTGCTCGTGCTAATGTCATCTCTTATTGCGTATACTGAACGAAGTACGGAACCTCTGAGTTGAGAAGAAATCCATTTGTAAATATTCGCTTTTTCCCCTGTGTTTAGAGCTCGAGGCCGACACGACCATCAGAAGTGAGTTGTGATTTCTTTTATATATGTAGCCAAAATTTCGAAAGATTGAATACAATGCCGAATATTGGTTACACAAATATTGGGAGATAAATTACAAACGAAGGCGGTCCGCGTGATGTGAATCCCTACCTTCCGCAGGAAGGACGAGCTGAAGCTTCACCTGTACGGCGTTTCTCGTACAACACGAGGCTCGCCTTCGAACTGGATCTCAATTTAGTTGTCTCGTTACCGATGAGAGCCGTTGTTCATTTAATTAGGAGAGTCTTTCGGATAGACTTGATTTCCACTTTTTGTTAATGCGTCCCTACAATGAAAATGGCCGCATAGCTGCAGGGCCTTTGTACAATTCTCCTCGCAGAACTCTCATCATCGATATATTGAAGGTTGTCGAGCGACATCCTATATGAGAATTCAATATTTAGAACGCAAATTTAAGAAATGTTTACGGTGGTTTGTGTTCTAGTGGCCAGAGACAACTACCCCTGGCAGGGTGAGCTCCACTTTCTCTATTCCTTTTCGCAAGCTCAAAAAGAGTTGAGAGAAATAGAGAAAGTTTCAATGGGCAAAGGACGGATAGAGATATGCATTAGAGGTATATATGTTTCTTCCTCTGGTGATTCTGTATATCGCGTTCTCAGGAATCGAGCCCGACCGGTTCAGGAAGGTAAGTTTGCCTTGATTCTGAACTCGACCGCGTTATAACGTCTAGTAGGAACACTAAGTATACTGCATTTTACACCACTTGGGATCTGATAACTAGACCTCTTTCATGTAACAGACGACGTCAACGTATTTTTTCAGATCTATAAATTTAAGTGGAGAATCTGCACTGCTCGCACGATTGGCCATGTTATTAGAAATATTTTTCCCTCGTGTTGTTTTGCATCTGTAATATACAAGTACAATGATCCATCTTTACTTCGGAAAGAAAGTTCGAATTCTGCTTGAGGAAGCTGTAGATATGATTCTCGTCTTCCTTTTATGCTGTTTAGCCATCCAAGCATACTTCACCTACCGAAGTAAGTTCCTGTTTTATTCATTCGACTCTGTATGTGTGGCATGTGTGCAACTGGCTCTGATAAGACATTTTCAAGAAGCTCTCATTGCGAATATAGGGTATGGACGAAAACAATGAAAATTTTCATTGCTTTCTTGACTCTAGTGGACAGAGACAACAGTACCAGGCGAAGTGAGTTGTTCGTCAATGCACTTATATCTTATACTCAGTGACGGGATATCTGTTAAATTTCTTCTGTGCAATTCTTAACGGATATTCTTCAGAACGCCACATGGTTTTCGACATAACCCCTGTAGCTTAGTCGGTAATTTTGGGTAATGGTATTTTCGAAGCCTTAGACCGAGCGCTTTCGCTAGGCTCGGATAAATGTACTCGTTGTTGCTCTGACTCCTAGGTTATCGTAGCATATTTTGCCAGCAGAAGTAGCTTTTCCAATTACCTTCTCAGGCGACACCGGACCTAAAATATTTGGCCATCTTAAATCGCATTCCTGGTAATCTCAGTTCAGGAAGTCAGTGTGTATAGAACTGGGACATGCTTTCAGGGAATTTGTAAATCCAAAGAAGGCTACACTTGAAGTAGTTGAATTGCTGTCCTTTGAGCGTAATTTCTGCTCGTGCTAATGTCATCTCTTATTGCGTATACTGAACGAAGTACGGAACCTCTGAGTTGAGAAGAAATCCATTTGTAAATATTCGCTTTTTCCCCTGTGTTTAGAGCTCCAGGCCGACACGACCATCAGAAGTGAGTTGTGATTTCTTTTATATATGTAGCCAAAATTTCGAAAGATTGAATACAATGCCGAATATTGGTTACACGAATATTGGGAGATAAATTACAAACGAAGGCGGTCCGCGTGATGTTAATCCCTACCTGCCGCAGGAAGGACGAGCTGAAGCTTCACCTGTACGTCGTTCCTCGTACAACACGAAGCTCGCCTTCGAACTGGATCTCAATTTAGTTGTCTCGTTACCGATGAGAGCCGTTAGTTCATTTAATTAGGAGAGTCTTTCGGATAGACTTGATTTCCACATTTTGTTAACGCGTCCCTACAATGAAAATGGCCGCATAGCTGCAGGGCCTTTGTACAATTCTCCTCGCAGAACTCTCATCATCGATATATTGAAGGTTGTCGAGCGACATCCTATATGAGAATTCAATATTTAGAACGCAAATTTAAGAAATGTTTACGGTGGTTTGTGTTCTAGTGGCCAGAGACAACTACCCCTGGCAGGGTGAGCTCCACTTTCTCTATTCCTTTTCGCAAGCTCAAAAAGAGTTGAGAGAAATAGAGAAAGTTTCAATGGGCAAAGGACGGATAGAGATATGCATTAGAGGTATATATGTTTCTTCCTCTGGTGATTCTGTATATCGCGTTCTCAGGAATCGAGCCCGACCGGTTCAGGAAAGGTAAGTTTGCCTTGATTCTGAACTCGACCGCGTTATAACGTCTAGTAGGAACACTAAGTATACTGCATTTTACACCACTTGGGATCTGATAACTAGACCTCTTTCATGTAACAGACGACGTCAACGTATTTTTTCAGATCTATAAATTTAAGTGGAGAATCTGCACTGCTCACACGATTGGCCATGTTATTAGAAATATTTTTCCCTCGTGTTATTTGCATCTGCAATATACAAGTACAATGATCCATCCTTACTTCGAAAGAAAGTTCGAATTCTGCTTGAGGAAGCTGTAGATATGATTCTCGTCTTCCTTTTATGCTGTTTAGCCATCCAAGCATACTTCACCTACCGAAGTAAGTTCCTGTTTTATTCATTCGACTCTGTATGTGTGGCATGTGTGCAACTGGCTGTGATAAGAGATTTTCAAGAAGCTCTCATTGCGAATATAGGGTATGGACGAAACCAATGAAAATTTTCATTGCTTTCTTGACTCTAGTGGACAGAGACGACAGTACCAGGCGAAGTGAGTTGTTCGTCAATGCACTTATATCTTATACTCAGTGACGGGATATCTGTTAAATTTCTTCTGTGCAATTCTTAACGGATATTCTTCAGAACGCCACATGGTTTTCGACATAACCCCTGTAGCTTAGTCGGTAATTTTGGGTAATGGTCTTTTCGAAGCCTTAGACCGAGCGCTTTCGCTAGGCTCGGATAAATGTACTCGTTGTTGCTCTGACTCCTAGGTTATCGTAGCATATTTTGCCAGCAGAAGTAGCTTTTCCAATTACCTTCTCAGCGACACCGGACCTAAAATATTTGGCCATCTTAAATCGCATTCCTGGTAATCTCAGTTCAGGAAGTCAGTGTGTATAGAACTGGGACATGCTTTCAGGGAATTTGTAAATCCAAAGAAGGCTACGCTTGAAGTAGTTGAATTGCTGTCCTTTGAGCGTAATTTCTGCTCGTGCTAATGTCATCTCTTATTGCGTATACTGAACGAAGTACGGAACCTCTGAGTTGAGAAGAAATCCATTTGTAAATATTCGCTTTTTCCCCTGTGTTTAGAGCTCCAGGCCGACACGACCATCAGAAGTGAGTTGTGATTTGTTTTATATATGTATCCAAAATTTCGAAAGATTGAGTACAATGCCGAATATTGGTTACACGAATATTGGGAGATAAATTACAAACGAAGGCGGTCCGCGTGATGTTAATCCCTACCTTCCGCAGGAAGGACGAGCTGAAGCTTCACCTGTACGTCGTCCTCGTACAACACGAGGCTCGCCTTCGAACTGGATCTCAATTTAGTTGTCTCGTTACCGATGAGAGCCGTTGTTCATTTAATTAGGAGAGTCTTTCGGATAGACTTGATTTCCACTTTTTGTTAATGCGTCCCTACAATGAAAATGGCCGCATAGCTGCAGGGCCTTTGTACAATTCTCCTCGCAGAACTCTCATCATCGATATATTGAAGGTTGTCGAGCGACATCGTATATGGGAATTCAATATTTAGAACGCAAATTTAAGAAATGTTTACGGTGGTTTGTGTTCTAGTGGCCAGAGACAACTACCCCTGGCAGGGTGAGCTCCACTTTCTCTATTCTTTTTCGCAAGCTCAAAAAGAGTTGAGAGAAATAGAGAAAGTTTCAATGGGCAAAGGACGGATAGAGATATGCATTAGAGGGATATATGTTTCTTCCTCTTGTGATTCTGTATATCGCGTTCTCAGGAATCGAGCCCGACCGGTTCAGGAAAGGTAAGTTTGCCTTGATTCTGAACTCGACCGCGTTATAACGTCTAGTAGGAACACTAAGTATACTGCATTTTACACCACTTGGGATCTGATAACTAGACCTCTTTCATGTAACAGACGACGTCAACGTATTTTTTCAGATCTATAAATTTAAGTGGAGAATCTGCACTGCTCACACGATTGGCCATGTTATTAGAAATATTTTTCCCTCGTGTTATTTGCATCTGCAATATACAAGTACAATGATCCATCCTTACTTCGAAAAGAAAGTTCGAATTCTGCTTGAGGAAGCTGTAGATATGATTCTCGTCTTCCTTTTATGCTGTTTAGCCATCCAAGCATACTTCACCTACCGAAGTAAGTTCCTGTTTTATTCATTCGACTCTGTATGTGTGGCATGTGTGCAACTGGCTGTGATAAGAGATTTTCAAGAAGCTCTCATTGCGAATATAGGGTATGGACGAAACCAATGAAAATTTTCATTGCTTTCTTGACTCTAGTGGACAGAGACGACAGTACCAGGCGAAGTGAGTTGTTCGTCAATGCACTTATATCTTATACTCAGTGACGGGATATCTGTTAAATTTCTTCTGTGCAATTCTTAACGGATATTCTTCAGAACGCCACATGGTTTTCGACATAACCCCTGTAGCTTAGTCGGTAATTTTGGGTAATGGTATTTTCGAAGCCTTAGACCGAGCGCTTTCGCTAGGCTCGGATAAATGTACTCGTTGTTGCTCTGACTCCTAGGTTATCGTAGCATATTTTGCCAGCAGAAGTAGCTTTTCCAATTACCTTCTCAGCGACACCGGACCTAAAATATTTGGCCATCTTAAATCGCATTCCTGGTAATCTCAGTTCAGGAAGTCAGTGTGTATAGAACTGGGACATGCTTTCAGGGAATTTGTAAATCCAAAGAAGGCTACACTTGAAGTAGTTGAATTGCTGTCCTTTGAGCGTAATTTCTGCTCGTGCTAATGTCATCTCTTATTGCGTATACTGAACGAAGTACGGAACCTCTGAGTTGAGAAGAAATCCATTTGTAAATATTCGCTTTTTCCCCTGTGTTTAGAGTTCCAGGCCGACACGACCATCAGAAGTGAGTTGTGATTTGTTTTATATATGTATCCAAAATTTCGAAAGATTGAGTACAATGCCGAATATTGGTTACACGAATATTGGGAGATAAATTACAAACGAAGGCGGTCCGCGTGATGTTAATCCCTACCTTCCGCAGGAAGGACGAGCTGAAGCTTCACCTGTACGGCGTTTCTCGTACAACACGAGGCTCGCCTTCGAACTGGATCTCAATTTAGTTGTCTCGTTACCGATGAGAGCCGTTGTTCATTTAATTAGGAGAGTCTTTCGGATAGACTTGATTTCCACTTTTTGTTAATGCGTCCCTACAATGAAAATGGCCGCATAGCTGCAGGGCCTTTGTACAATTCTCCTCGCAGAACTCTCATCATCGATATATTGAAGGTTGTCGAGCGACATCCTATATGAGAATTCAATATTTAGAACGCAAATTTAAGAAATGTTTACGGTGGTTTGTGTTCTAGTGGCCAGAGACAACTACCCCTGGCAGGGTGAGCTCCACTTTCTCTATTCATTTTCGCAAGCTCAAAAAGAGTTGAGAGAAATAGAGAAAGTTTCAATGGGCAAAGGACGGATAGAGATATGCATTAGAGGGATATATGTTTCTTCCTCTGGTGATTCTGTATATCGCGTTCTCAGGAATCGAGCCCGACCGGTTCAGGAAGGGTAAGTTTGCCTTGATTCTGAACTCCACCGCGTTATAACGTCTAGTAAGAACACTAAGGGTACTGAATTTCACACCACTTGGGATCTGATAACTAGACCTCTTTCATGTAACAGACGACGTCAACGTATTTTTTCAGATCTATAAATTTAAGTGGAGAATCTGCACTGCTCGCACGATTGGCCATGTTATTAGAAATATTTTTCCCTCGTGTTGTTTGCATCTGTAATATACAAGTACAATGATCCATCTTTACTTCGGAAAGAAAGTTCGAATTCTGCTTGAGGAAGCTGTAGATATGATTCTCGTCTTCCTTTTATGCTGTTTAGCCATCCAAGCATACTTCACCTACCGAAGTAAGTTCCTGTTTTATTCATTCGACTCTGTATGTGTGGCATGTGTGCAACTGGCTGTGATAAGAGATTTTCAAGAAGCTCTCATTGCGAATATAGGGTATGGACGAAAACAATGAAAATTTTCATTGCTTTCTTGACTCTAGTGGACAGAGACAACAGTACCAGGCGAAGTGAGTTGTTCGTCAATGCACTTATATCTTATACTCAGTGACGGGATATCTGTTAAATTTCTTCTGTGCAATTCTTAACGGATATTCTTCAGAACGCCACATGGTTTTCGACATAACCCCTGTAGCTTAGTCGGTAATTTTGGGTAATGGTATTTTCGAAGCCTTAGACCGAGCGCTTTCGCTTGGCTCGGATAAATGTACTCGTTGTTGCTCTGACTCCTAGGTTATCGTAGCATATTTTGCCAGCAGAAGTAGCTTTTCCAATTACCTTCTCGGTGACACCGGACCTAAAATATTTGGCCATCTTAAATCGCATTCCTGGTAGTCTCAGTTCAGGAAGTCAGTGTGTATAGAACTGGGACATGCTTTCAGGGAATTTGTAAATCCAAAGGAGGCTACGCTTGAAGTAGTTGAATTGCTGTCCTTTGAGCGTAATTTCTGCTCGTGCTAATGTCATCTCTTATTGCGTATACTGAACGAAGTACGGAACCTCTGAGTTGAGAAGAAATCCATTTTAAATATTCGCTTTTTCCCCTGTGTTTAGAGCTTCCAGGCCGACACGACCATCAGAAGTGAGTTGTGATTTGTTTTATATATGTATCCAAAATTTCGAAAGATTGAGTACAATGCCGAATATTGGTTACACGAATATTGGGAGATAAATTACAAACGAAGGCGGTCTGCGTGATGTTAATCCCTACCTTCCGCAGGAAGCACGTGCTGAAGCTTCACCTGTACGTCGTTCCTCGTACAACACGAGGCTCGCCTTCGAACTGGATCTCAATTTAGATGTCTCGTTACCGATGAGAGCCGTAGTTCATTTAATTAGGAGAGTCTTTCGGATAGACTTGATTTCCACTTTTGTTAACGCGTCCCTACAATAAAAATGGCCGTATACCTGCAGGGCCTTTGTACAATTCTCCTCGCAGAACTCTCATCATCGATATATTGAAGGTTGTCGAGCGACATCCTATATGAGAATTCAATATTTAGAACGCAAATTTAAGAAATGTTTACGGTGGTTTGTGTTCTAGTGGCCAGAGACAACTACCCCTGGCAGGGTGAGCTCCACTTTCTCTATTCATTTTCGCAAGCTCAAAAAGAGTTGAGAGAAATAGAGAAAGTTTCAATGGGCAAAGGACGGATAGAGATATGCATTAGAGGTATATATGTTTCTTCCTCTGGTGATTCTGTATATCGCGTTCTCAGGAATCGAGCCCGACCGGTTCAGGAAAGGTAAGTTTGCCTTGATTCTGAACTCGACCGCGTTATAACGTCTAGTAGGAACACTAAGTATACTGCATTTTACACCACTTGGGATCTGATAACTAGACCTCTTTCATGTAACAGACGACGTCAACGTATTTTTTCAGATCTATAAATTTAAGTGGAGAATCTGCACTGCTCGCACGATTGGCCATGTTATTAGAAATATTTTTCCCTCGTGTTGTTTGCATCTGTAATATACAAGTACAATGATCCATCTTTACTTCGGAAAGAAAGTTCGAATTCTGCTTGAGGAAGCTGTAGATATGATTCTCGTCTTCCTTTTATGCTGTTTAGCCATCCAAGCATACTTCACCTACCGAAGTAAGTTCCTGTTTTATTCATTCGACTCTGTATGTGTGGCATGTGTGCAACTGGCTGTGATAAGAGATTTTCAAGAAGCTCTCATTGCGAATATAGGGTATGGACGAAACCAATGAAAATTTT